>CM068367.1:316201483-316802572 GCA_034769895.1 Magicicada septendecula | reverse complement strand
CTGTAGGTTGCTTTCTTCTCACTGATGTGGATCACCAGCAGCAATTCGTTGATGAATAAATAATGTGTACGGCACAATCTTAAGATCAACAACTGTATGTGAGATATGAACTGACATCCATGATGTAAAGGAAGAAGTTGAAAAACAGAAGACATTGTTGAAAAATTGAATGAAGTGGTTTATGAAAGGTGAAGATTCACAACTTCTGAGTAGCCTGGTGGCTTTCTTTAAATTTCAAATTTAGCTTTCAGTTTTGTTGTAACCATGAAGGATGGCTACAGCAAAATTTGTAAGTTTTAGGTACTGAAGATGGTCACTGATAACCACAAGTCTGAATGAATGAGCAAAATGTTAAGTTTTGTTGCAACATAACCAAAATGTAGAGGACTGTCTTTTGGGACTGTAAAGGTTTATATTAATTGGATTTAATAATATGTACAACCAAAATTTAAACATGTTGAATAAACTTTTCAGTGGCTATAAATAAGATCAGAACAAGAAAAGAAGAATAATGTCATCGAATATTGGTGTTCTTCACATTACCACACACATGCTGCAGTACAAACACAGAATCTCCACGAGACTTTCAAATATGCTGTACAGCCAGGATTTAGTACCAAGTGTTCTCCATTTACTTTACCTGAATGAAACAAGTGGTTTACAAGTAATGAGGAGTCGAAGGCCAAAGTGAACAGTTGACTGAGTAAGCTACTACACAACAGGCTTTTACTGTAGGCCTAGGAAAAGTCATGCCACAGTAGTATCTTCAGTGGAAAAGTGATTATATAGAAAATTAGCTTAGTGATATCCTCACTTTTTTTCTATAAACGTTTCATGTTTTTTATTCCTGCTTTACCAGAGAGTTGAATAATAGCCATTGTTTTCTACTAGAGTGGAAAATACAGCTGCTATATCTGCAGTATCATTTAATTCAGCTATGATGAATGCTTAAAAGTGAAGCATGTAAAGTTTATATTAAGGAATTCTGTATATATAAAGATTTATTAATTTATAATAAAGTCTTGTAGGCCTAGAATTCATTTACGAAGATCTGTTTGCGAGCAATAGCTTATGGGCAAGCACTTGTCACAAGCAACTCTGCTTGCCACATGCATCTGCTACACGTCTAGACTTTGACGTGCACTTTGCTAGAGGCTGCTGTCTCACATCACATTCTCATCACTTAGTATGAATTTGTAGTAGCTAGTGAAACAGTAACGTCCTAACAGAGTTTAATCTAGACCTATCATGTGTCATGTGGCTCTCGCTGAAATGTGTGTGGCGTACATAATTATTCAGGCAAATCACAAACAACCTAAAAGGTTTTGGGCTAGACAGTTTAATAATAATTGTACTTATGTGGAGAATTTGTGTAAAGAACTTTTGTTTGAGGATGTAGCCGGTTTTAGACATTTTTTTAGAATGACAGTTTCAGACTTCGAAGAACTGCTGTTTGACCACATATAGCCAAAAGGGCTGTAAATGTTGGAGGTCAATATCGCCGACAATATGGCTTGCTATTGCCGTTAGATTTTTAGCGTCAGGAGATGTGTATAGTAGCCTTCAGTATATGTTGAAAATTTTGAAGCATGTCATCTTAATTGCACCAGTTGTGCCTATTGTATCCTGCAGCCATTGTAGTTGCACTCAGAGGGTAGGTAAAGATAAGAAAAATTACCTTATCCTAAAAATATAAGCTATAGTATTGTGAGAGCCTAGTTAAATGCCATTTTCAGTGTGAATAATTTTTAATTATGAAAAACAGTACACAGCTCTACATATACAACTATATTTAATAACAACGACTTTTAATAGCAGTAAAACTTAAGGTTAACGTATAAAATAAAACCGACAATCCATTGTATACAATGAAAATGGAAGATAACTTGTGTTCTAAATTACTTAATAACTCATAATAAAAGGTTGACAATAATAACAAAATTTGTTAATGTGAAAAATGTATTTATGATATTTCCCTTCGAGGACTACTGCTCCTACAGTAGATGTGCAAGCTTGTCTGATAGCATGCACATCTGCTCTTCTAAGTGTACTCATTTACAAGCAAATGTTGTTATTTTCCATTCCAGCCAGAAAGGAACTGCTTGTGACATTCTACTCGTCAGTAGCTCACTGCCACACCCATAAGCAGCTCACGTGCACCTGACAGGCAGCCAACGTGCTGTTGTTCATTTGCTTGTAAGCAGATGCTCGTAAATGAATACTAGGCCTTAAAAAGCATTCTTTGCTGCAGCAATTGGATAGTCACACACTGTATAAAATTGATGGTGATTTTTATGTAGTGGATGCAGATGTTGAAAATGATCTTTGCAGTCTCTATTATAATATTGTTACTAAGTTAGGTTGGTAACTAAGATTGTCGTGTTGTACAGTGGAACCACTGCACCATTTGAATCACTAACAACAAACTTTAATGAGACACAGACAACAGAAGTCAAGAAGATTCTGTTGTTGTGCAGTTTTAGAATGTATGAGGTTGATCAAAATGTTCATGTGATTTTTGTTCATTCGAAAAATTGTGCCTGGATTCCATCTACCCCCCTCCCATCTTTATTTATATTGTCTCTTCAAAGTAGTCCCGGTTGTATATAACATGATTTTTTTTTTTCTTCTAGTCTTCAAAATATTTCTCAAATGCTTTTTTTGGGTATAGCCTTTAGCTTGCTTAGCAGTGTTTGTTTTACATCTCAACAGTTGTGAAACATTGCCCTGATATGTTACTTTTCATTTCATTACTGGGAAAAGGAAAGATCGCATTGGGACAAATCTGCCAAATTTGGTCCTTGTAATGTCATCATTACAGTGTTTTTATGCCTTAAGTTCTTGAACAAGAAGTGGTATGCGTCCTTCCTCATGATTTGTCAGTGTGCAGTTTTCATAAATCTGGCCATTTTCTATGGCTGGTTTCACACAGCTGGCACAAGATATCCATATAGTACTATTTTTTACCATTACACATAATGATGAACAGTGACAAACACAAAACCATGATCTTCATCTGACTATCATGATCTTCAACTCATTCACAACAGTCATCTTTGAAGCTTTTGTACTATTTCTACTTTTTCTGCATAGCAGGCTCACCAGAATCCTTCTGCAACACTTTCACCAAGATGTAGCAGTTTTTCGTATTTTTAACACAAAATTAACCCATATTTTTAATCTTGCATTGTAGAATGCAGCTAATCAAAATTCACCTAATATACCAAAACACAGCTTCCACAGTGAGCTGTTAACCTAAACTGTGCATCCAATAGAGTTAAAAGTTTTGACTGTTGTCACAGAGATTACCAACATCACATAAAAACAGTGATTGGACATTTGTAGCGCAGGAAATTCAAAAATTGCATGAAATTATTGTTCAAACCTTTTACACTTCACCACTAAAAAGTTATTATGATTTGAAAACCAGTTTTTCATCTCTTGTTTCTTATTCTTTGCTGGAGTAGCTTTTTTATATTTTTATATTATAGTATGCCTCATTATCAAGTGCCAGTACTCTTCCTGGTTCCAGATTTGATATTACGTTTCTGTCATTTCATAAACATATCCATGTTTATATAGTTATGGTAATCCTAAATGTGAATGCTTGCTTTCCACATTGTTCAGGCATTAGATGTGAAATCTTTTTTACCACCTGCTCGAATATGAATTATTCTCTCCTCCCTCCCCAGAAGATTGTTGACACATTCATCACTGTTTGAGTTGTCTGAACAGTGGACTTGAGATATGCGTAGAAAAAAAATATGTAAAGGACTTATCAAAATAAATTATTGACCAATCTTGTTCCCTAAAACATTTTATTGCTTTCCAATATAAAATTCTTTTCTCTCTTGTGTGTAAAGTGTCAGTCAGTATTCTATTGTTTTGTATTTTCTTCCACTTGAAACCAGTTTCCTCAGAACAAATTCCAGTCCTCAGTAAAATGTTTTTTCAGAACACATTCCTCAGTAAAAACGCTTTTACTTTCCATCGCTTTTACAGTTGTCATCACTTAGGTTTGGTTTTTAAGTTCACTATTTATTTTTGTCATTACACATCCAGAGGCGTCAGTGGTTACAGCAGATCTTTTGCAAGCTTCTGATAACAAGATGATCAGTTTGTTATTCCTCCTTCATATGTGTATATTAGAAATAATCTCTTTGCTCAGACTATGTATATATTTTAATGTTTGAAACCTGAAAGCTGTCATCCATGTAATAGGAAACACACACACACACACACACACAAGGAAAAGTTTACTACTGTAATGTACAATAAGAACCAAACAATGTGACAAGAGTGTTACAGTATGAAGACTGATAATTAGAATGATTTGCTTATGACTCAAAGTGATATTTAGATAATAAAACAAGGATGAGTCATTGGCAATGTATGTGCAGTGTTACTAGTCCCGTGAGTCACTGAATGTTTTTGTTTAAGACACCACTGTGCTTTCACCCCAGTTCAACAAGTGGTTATACCTGATTACTTTGTGCATACAATAATTGTTGTGTTTTTGATTTGATAAATATATTAAAACGTATTAAACAACACTGTAATGCAGTATCCTATAAAAATAACATGATATCTTTTATGAAGCAAAAATGAGCTATCATCAAACCAGAGAAATGAAAAACTGGCATGAAGAGGGCAATAACAACAAAAACTTAATTATTATTATGACAAACAGTTTAGTGATGGAAATGTATTTTTAATTGTACGAGGTAAGAAATATACATAATTGCACGAAACCTATCAGGAATAATTTAACAAAACACACACACACAGACTCCACCTGAATGTTTCACTAGTTTATTATAAACATGATAACGTGGTAAGTAGGAACTGTTGTGTACCTATCCACATACATTAGAACTCAAACATAATAAATATTTCAAGATATGTTGATGTTTATGTTTACGTTGAAAGGATAGGTTTCAGTAACACAAAAATTAAAAAGGTTGAATGATCTGTTAATGTACAAAGTTTGGTTAGAGTGAATGGCTTCAGCAGGTAGGAGGAGAAAGACAATTCATCTTATATATGTAGGCTACATATTCTCTCCTTCTTTGTGACCTTCTTCAATACATTTCTTTTTATTCTAGACTCCATCATATCATGTACTTCTTTATGAGTTATGTTTGATTGACAGAGAATTTATTGTAGATATTCTAAAAATAACAGAAGAAATAAGGTGGCTGGAAATAATTCGTAAATCATATAAAGCGGGTAAATAATGTTCGAAAATTTAAGTATTTAGGAGAGATAATTCAAGAGAATGGCTTGGAAAAATCTGCTATAGAAGAAAGAATTCATAAGATGGAACGGGAATATGGTATAACTAAAGATATTTATAATAAAAAGTATATATCTAAAAATGAGAAAATAAGGCATTACAGTACAGTAGTGAAGCCAGAATGCCTATATGCAAGTGAATGTCTAGCATTGAATTATAATTTAGACAAATTAGAAATTTTGGAAAGACGAATTATTAGGAAAATATTAGGCCCACGAAAAAACTTCAGAAGGTTGGAAATTAAGAAGAAATATATCAAAGTATAGAAAGTATAACAGAAACAATGAGAAAAAGAAGACTATTATTTTTTGGACATTTATATAGAACGGACGACAATAGGTTGACAAAGCAAATCTTCAAATATCTGTGGGGGAAGAAGTCAACATCAAGTTGGATTAAAGAAGTCCAAAAGGATTTAGAAAAAAATAATATACACGCAGAAGAAGCAATTGAAGGAGAAGTTTTTCGGGTAAAAATGGAGGGAGTCCAGGGTAGGAGAAAGAAAAACCCAGGCTCAGTGTGGACTGAAGACAGGAAGAGGAGACACAGTGAGAAGATGAAAGAGTATTGGAAAAAAAGGAATTAACAAAGAGTAAAGAATTGAAATTGGCATGTGGTCCCTAGATGGCCGATACAGAAAAAAAGCGGGTAACTCATTTATCCACATTTCAGTTGTAATATCTTGCAAAGTATGATTTTACTTTCACCACTGTATATGGTAGAGGCAAAGCTAAACTATTTTAGGTCCTGTTTGTAAAATGAAAACATGAATGCAAAGAGGAAGTTTAATATTTGAATCTTATTTTTGTAGGTTATTAAAGATTGGAATGTGTAGAGTGTCAAGAACGTAAGTAGATAGTGCTCAGTAGAATATGTTGGAGATAATCTCTAACAAGTGGACCCAAAAAACAATAGAACTGGGGTTATTCAAAGGTGAAAGGACCAGTTAAAAAATTCAAATGTAGAAAATTAAAAAAAAAAACAGAAATGCAGTTTATTTTATTAAAAATATTCCTTATATGTATTACATTGAGTACAAATTATTTACAGATTTGTAAAAAAGCTAGTCATTTTTAATTGCATTTTGGAGTTAATGCACTAGGTTGTAAAGTACTAAAGTTTATCAAGTGCTTGGGAACTAGTGTAACTTACATTGTGCTCTCTTTTATCAAGGCATCTCAAGTCTTGAATATAATTTGGTGCACATGAAGCCGCCGTTGGAACCCGTATTTCTGGAGCTCTGGTTGGTCCTCTTTTTCGCCATCATTGTTTTATATAACAGTCATTCTTCTCTTCGTCTTCAGTGTGACAAACTAGCTTTACGAAAGCATTAAGCGATCCAAGGACTATTGCACATGCGGAAAGCTTGAAGGATGATAATAATCATCAAAACACATTCTCCACATCAGGATTTTCTGGTCCTCGCGCTCTTTTTCTTTATATGTATTATTCAGAATCTTCTCTTTATTTTTGAGAATCTATCACTTCCCAACAGTGTCATCAACAGAGTCTTGGACACCTTGTGAGCAAGCCCCCCCCCTCCATCAGGACTTTTCAGCCCTTAACAATAACAACAGTGGCATGCCAGTTTTGGTTCGGGAGGGATTTCTCCCGTAACCCTCCTTCGGAGAGCCTTTCAATTATCCACCACCTATGGACCCGCCGTGTCCCGGACTGGCAACCGGCAACCGTAAAAAATAAACCTGTATTGTTCACGTAATGATAGTGAGAATATAGACTCAAATTTTTACGGTGTCACGAACCTCCCTCCCACCCTTTTCAAAAATTTGGCAATTCTAACTTGTCACATTACATACCTTTATACCTTAACGTTTTTTACATACCTTTATCACCACATCATTTGATATTTTTAACTTGATACCTTATAAAATGGGTTTCTTTCTGGTCTTGGCTCTAGCTAAATCATCGATTAAATCGGTAAAATCCATTTTCAATGTAATGTTGCTTTACGCGCACAGCAATGACAAACAGTTGAGCTTTCCCTCATCCATTTTTGGTCTTTTTTTATTAGATTTCACCCTCTTTTAGTACGTTTTCTCATTTTCCCTTGCACAGACGTTGCGCCCGTGGGCACATGCCCAGTGTGCCCGTTTATAAAATCGGGATCGCTTCCTGAATTACATCTTGTTCGACAAATGTGAATGATTTGTATTGGGTTCGCTGTGGTTGTGAAAGAGCCATGATAAACACGGAACACAATAAAACTGCACATCACGTCACTAAAACACGTCAGTCTATATGTACAGCACTGTATAAAGAAAGGAACGGACTCTCATTACAGGATACAGATCGTACACCGGAAACTCCTTGGGCAGATTGAACTGATAGCATCAATCAGGGTGGCTGACTGACGCTGCACGGAACAAGGACGTTGACGGACGGAACGATGAGACGAACCGGTCATATGTCCTCATGGGGTACTGACCTAACCAGTTCACAAATACGATACAAAGGACGTGGGTCATTCGATAAAGCCGATGGCTAAAATTTT
This sequence comes from Magicicada septendecula, assembly GCA_034769895.1. NCBI lineage: Eukaryota > Metazoa > Arthropoda > Insecta > Hemiptera > Cicadidae > Magicicada > Magicicada septendecula. The sequence continues at coordinate 316,794,764 of CM068367.1, read as the reverse complement.
TGTGCCTCTTAATGTTATGTGGTCTAGCACATACCGAGACGATTTTCTTAGTTTGAGCAAACTTTCTTACATCGAATTAACCAGTAATCTCGGAATTTCAATTTTATTGCACAGTTTTACACAGAATATTCAAAACCACAGTAAAGTTCGAATTATTCAAGTTCGAACAATACTGTTTATTGTTTCTTAGGAGCAGTATGAGAAAATAACAAAGTATACTGATTTGAAGCCTAACCAATTCAGTAAAATATTTATGAACAAAAAACGTATTTTACATGTTTTTATGAAGTCAAGGAAGTTTTGCAGCAGCAACTAGAAAACAGAAATTGCGCTTTAGTTTACCAACGTACATTGTTTATACTTTATAATTAAAAGTAAATAGTTACAAGAGTAACTGTTGGTTGCAGTAGTTAAATTGTGCACGTAACTTCTAACTTTGTTAGCTTCGATGTTGATTTCACTTCGTGGGTTTGTAATAGCCTACCGATTTTTTATATTTTATAAATCTGTTAGTTGTTAGCCTGTGTTGTACTAAACAACAGTAACAATAAGTAATGAAGAGTTAGGTTTGAGTGAAGTAAAATTTGATTCTCATGTTGTACAAAAGGATGACACGTAATCAGATCATTTCCACAATCAAATATAAACCACGTTATAATAGGTTACGTTTTACGCTGCCAAACTTTGATGGAATGATTTTGCACAACATTTGTACACTTAATGTTTGTAGGTAGTTCAGTTATTGTCTTAATAGGTAGCGTCTGCAGTCTTCCATTTTACCCTCCAATCATCAAACGTAATGTACTTTGGGAAACACATAATTAAAGTTATATTTATACTCACTTTAAGGGTATGTACTTATTCGTGTAAATTAGAAGGTTACGTTGATGACAGAAGATGGGGAAGCAGGGATGTATTTTGCTGTGTTACCATGGTGACATGATGCGTGTAGGTTCTTGTTTGGAGGGGGAGGAATTTCATTGATCCAACAGTTCCAGTCGTGCCTTTCGTACAATAGTCTTCTTTCTGGACATTGTAACTTCATTTGCATCCTGTGCGGACTGTTAATGTCGCGATAAGTGTACCGCGTATTGTCCACGAAGTGCATACGTTTTGAGTGCATCGACTTGGCATTAACGTAACGCTAAAGAATTCAAAGTTTTTGTTGTCGCGTGTTAACAGTGGCTTGACGAATAAAGGAGATACATCGACTAGTCTAGTATCCCATGTCATTTTGTGTTTCAGAAAGATAGTAAATGTTTATTTTACGAACGTGCTAAAGTTGTTATTGGAGATTCATTGTCATCTAATGTCGGTTCGTTTATATCAAACTGGAACGGTCATAACTGTTATTGTTATGCTCATTTGAATTAATTGTTACTTCAGCTTTGAAAAAAAAAACGAATTTACCTCTGCTTTGTCATTAGAACTGTTAAAATGAATCGTAGAGAGGCATTATTTGTTTTGGTGAAACAGCCACGTGTTAAACCGTGTGTCCCAATGCAGTAACCCTTACGTGGTTACCATAACTTTGCTTATCGGGGCAACCCTGTTTTGGTCACTTTTCCGTGTGTTGATTTCCACAGTTTCAATGTGAACATATTTTATTGTTCAATTACTATGTTTGACGTCTGACAGTCAGAGTGGAGGGGAAATGGTGCACAGTGCAGTGGGCCACGGGGCCATGTACCACCGGGACTCTCAAAGTACGGCGCTGGGTATACCAAAGAGTCCGAGTTTTCACAGTGGTCTTGACCTTGTAGCTGCCGTAGAGACGGCCGGTCTTAAGCAACTCGGTTCTGTCGATATTGAGGCAAGGCCTTCTGATGACCTGATGATGTATTCCAGCCTCCCAATACAGTTGCCATCCCTTCTCGGTAAGCACTCAGCCCATTGGTATGATTGGGTCTGTACACAGTATAAACTATATTCATCAAGCATTACCTAAATTTATCACAGAAATGTTTTTGTACACCGTAACACTTAAGATAGTTTAGGTAAATTATTCTGAAAATAGAAGATTCTAAAGTACTTTGCACGTCCGTGAGAGGGTGTGTGTTGCGAGTGCGCGGGTTGTAGACCTGTAAAGTATATTGTATTCGACTGTGTATGGTCACTATACGATTATCAAGTAAATATAGAAATCATTACTGCAAATACAAGTTAATGCAGTTATATAAACTAAACCTATGACGTATAAGATTCATACAAATTTTATGAAAGCGTATTATTATTTTCTTTGTTTTGTTATGGTTCCAAAATGTTTTAATGTCAGAATAAACCAAGTGTTCTTTTTTATCGGCTCGTAAGCGATTTGGCGAGTAAAGGCGGTTATTTCTTGTTCGTGTTTTATCATTAATGGTGTATTGTTGTTGACCTGCCACTGTTTGTTGTACTAACATTCTGTAACTTGCCGCTTAGTGCAGCCTGTTGATTTTCAGCTCGTTCTGCGGTATGACAGCCTGTACCGTTGTCAGTATGAGATTATGCGAGTGGTGTTCCACGATAAGTTCGATACTTTCACGGTGACTTCACGTTTACATTAATACGTGACGACTTACAATGTGTATCGTACATTTTTCGTTCCGTGTTTATTGAATGCAGTAATCCCGGCTTTCCAGGTTCAGACTTTGATAACTGTAATGGATACGTGTTTCCAAGCGCTGTCGTAAGTTATACTCGGGATGTAACACAGAGCTGTATTGAAGGCATTGTCTCTGTTTGTCCGGTAGAAATCGTGTCCTTTTATTAGTCAGTTCCAAGTCATAACTCTGATGACTTCATGATGGTTACCTTGTTATAATGTAACAATGATTTTACTGAATTATAAAATTCTTGCTATTGTGTTTTATAATTTATAAAACAAAATGTATTTACAGTTATCCATACATCATTTGTCATAATAATTGTGGCACTAGCAAACATAAGCCATGTTAACCATTTATTATGACGTTAATAAATAAATTATAAATTTAGTATTTATGTTTGCGCGTATATTAAATACATACATACATACACATATGTATATTAAATTAATTGATTAACTTCAAAATAAAACGCATTATTGAATAATGTGAGAATTAGCTGCATTGGGAAAGATATGAGATCTTATGAAGTACGTAAATCAAACTGCTGTGTTGTTTCAAAACGAATAGTTTTTTATCAGTGGGTGTTTCGCTTAACTACTACCAGACATAACGCGAAACTGTCGACTGCTAAGAGAGAATAGGAAAGACAATGCTAATGAACAGAGAGCAGTAAATAATTAAATGGATACACAACAAAGTAAAATAGATAATATAATATAGAAATGGCAGGTGGTCACAAAGATTCCTACATTTGAGGCCAGTCATGTGGCTGCGGCTGCCACATGGACGGTTGATCTGGGCATGAATATTCTGTTGCTAAATGACTATATTGAGTTATAATTCAGTTACTGAATAGGGGTGCCTACAGGGGGGTATCGTGTCGCCATTGGCGACATTTGAAAAATTTTTGGGGGGGATTTTTTTTACTGTTGTATGAAATTTACTATTACTAAAAATACCGAATACAAGGTGAGAACATATTTCCTGGTCGCAATTTGCGTCAAAGCTTGCTTAAGGGGGCTGCATGGTGTATCACGTGATGAGACATCCACGAATCACAGTACAATATAAAAAGAGCTTTTGCCTTTTTTTTTTTTTTTTTTTTTAGTAATCGAGCCTGGAGTTGGGGGGGAAGGCGACATAGGGCTTGGGGGGGGATCGGCACCACTGATTCAGTAGTCATGGAATGTCGTGGCCTAGTCTTTGCTGAGACAGTGATGTGGGAGAGGGAATATAACTAACAAAAAATTTTACGATACTTTATTATGGGGACTTAGCGCGGTGTATGGACACTGTACAGTGGCGATGCTAAAAAAAGCCGTCGCTACGTCTCGTTAGTTCCCCCGGAGAAATAGCATACTGAGAAGCGAAGAAGAAAGATTTTCTGACAGACGTGCGTTCGCAAGGATCGTTTATGATTAACTGATTTAACCGGTAATAAATAATTAGTCTCCAGTAGTAATTAGACGTAGTCCTATGAAACTACATTGTTGTCTTCTTTTACTCCTGTTTTGGCAGTGAAATGTTATGCTTTAGAAATCGGTAGTAGAGCTTCGTATTTCGTAAGCGTATGTACACGTATTACGTATTTTAGATGTTTCGTATTCATTGTGTATTCTTTGTGTAGAGGTTCAAGTGCTATCGCGTGTTCGAAGTCTAGTTATAAACGTAATACAATATGGTGGCGTTTAATTGAGTTTTCATCATAGTAGTATTTGGCGAAACAGTTAAGTTTATGCGTAATGAATAATTGAGATAACCGAGAAGTTTACACGTAATTGATTTCGTAGGGGGACAAAACAAGAATTGGTGTATATTTTAGTTAGCAAGACGTGCCGTTTTACCTGTCATGCTGTGTAGATTTGGGTAGTCAGTAAAATAACTCTTCCACATGTTGATTACACGCCCGTCGCATGTTTACACAGGAGTCTTAAGTGTTTGTGTATACTTGTTATTGATTATTAGAAATCAAATAATGCATGTTTATCTTTTCGTACGAAATCGTTAATAGCACTTGTACTATGAATAATTTAACTGTTACACCTAAAGTGTTCACAATATCGTTTTACCGTTTTCTCTTTCTGAAAAGAATGTGTTTTACATAAACGGAATAAAGTATTATTAAAACCATAGATTGGATTTAGTAGCAGAATAATCATTATTATAGACACTCATTGAATGAGGAGGTTGGTGATGTGGGGGAGGGGGTGTCAGTGAATATTTTCACGAAATTTTCACTGCCTGATGCAAAAATCGTTTGCTATAATTGATTTCACAGGAACCTCATTTCGTAGCTGAAATAATTTTGTGTATTAACTTTGCTTCTGATTTTCGTGTAAGCCATCAACCATTGTCTTTTTTTTGTATTAATAACTTTTCAGAAAGTACTTTCTGGAGTTCAGGATTTGCTTCTCCTTTGATAAGAAATTTTACTTGGATGTAATTTATTTATCCTCTACGTCATTTAGAAAAATCCATACTTCTTTTAACGCTCTGAAACTGTACTTTTAAATTTTATGATTGGTTTATTCCTTGAGTACCAACTGTCATCATCAACCGTGGCTCTACAACCCTTGGTGGGTCTTGGCCTGCTCCAGGAGTCGATTCCATTCCTCCCTATTGCATGTCCTGGCTTTCCAGTTTCTTCTGTTCAGCTTTCCGAGATCTTCCTCTATTTGGTCTGTGAATCTACTTTGGGGTTTTCCCCTTTTTCTACTACCCATTGAGTACCAACTGTAGAAACAGTATGTAATATCTAAATAATGAATTAACATATACTTATATATGTATAATAAATTAATATGCTTATATGAATAATGAATTATATGTGTACTTTTGCTTATTTGTAACAGAAGTACACTGACCATGTTACAAACTGAAACATGCTTCATCCATTACAAAATGTTAAGATTGTAGGGAATTGTGCAGTGTCTTCCACTAATCTTCATTCTGGTGCTTTTATTATGAGAATCACCAGTAATCCATATGGAATGCATAAATATTCCATTTGTTGATTAATTAAGAAAAGAAGGAAAGATAATGAAACCAAAAGCACAAACAAATATGTGAATCAAACGCATTTACTGGACATAAGCAAACTGAAAAAAAAATACCAAGCAGCAGACAGTAAAGTCCATAACTCATATAAGATCCCCATTTGGCAAGAAACTACACAAAATAAATAAATAGATTACTTGTGAAAATTGAGTCAGGTTCAAAAATAATTGCTTCGTGTTTGCTGATGGTTGCTTCATTTAAAATAGGAATTTGTGAAATGTTCAAGTAAGTTTCTCATTGAAGAAATATATACCATTGTGTTAAAAAAACATAATTTTGAAAGGTTATTTTGTGTTAGGTGTAATAAAAATGTGCATGAACATGATGTGCTAAAATTTTTACATATCTGAGTGCTCACTATCAGTATGCTCCCGATCAGAACAATCTTCTTGGAAAGTTAATACTGTAGACTGACATCACCAGGTAATACACCTTCCAAAGTAATTTCAGATCCAGTTTTATAGAATCATCTTCAGAGTTGTATTCCTCTTTACTGACAGTTGTGTCCCTTTCAGTTTTTTTTGTCTTTGGGAAAAGGAAGTCGTCATAAAGAGCCAGATCAAATGGGGAGTTCAGCACAGTGAGTTTATTATTTTTTTCTAAAACCCTCATAGTCAATGTTGTGTTAGTAGCTGCATTGTTATGATGCAATATATATGTTACTGGCAAAAAGTTCAAATGTTTTCATATAGCCTTGTCAGTGATAGTAGGTAGCGTGATTCATTGTGTGTACAATTGGCACAAGTTACTAATGTACAATTCTGTTAAAAAAGTCAGCAGCATAGTTTTGTTCTTGATTTAAACTGATAAAACTTTTTTGGGGCATTGAGAATTGGCAGACTGCCACTGTACACTTTGGCCCTTCAGAGTCGTATCGGTAGACACATGGACTTGTCACCAATTAATAGGTCAGAATATCATCTTGCTTCCCAAACGTTTTTGACAAATTTTAACTTTTTCCTAAATTTGCTTATGCTTATCAGACATTTTAGTTCAATGATTGTACACACTTTACTTCTCATGTGAAGCTTTTTCTTAGTTCAGATTTTTATTAATGTTTTGTTATCATTGTTAATTGTTCAGGTATGCTACTGACAGTTGATAATTTTCATATACAGTGTGATGAACTTTTACAGTGTTTTCATCATTTCTGCTTGATTATAATTGGAATGCTCCCTTATTATCAATAACATCTGTTCTTACTTTTGAAAACCATTTGCAAACTGATATCTTCAGAGCATTATCCATGGAAACATATCCATAATTTCACTTCCAGTTTCCAGCTTTAAAGAGAAATTTAGAGTACATTAAAACATGTACAGCCAGTAATAGCCTCCACTCAGAAGTGAAACAATAACATGACTGTTGTCTGCTGTCCACATTTTCTTCTCAATATGTTTATCGTTTTCCTTTAGTTACTAATTTCAGAGAGTTGATGAGACCCTCCCTCACGTTCATTTTGTACTTTTGCTGTTCTTATTACGGGTCGCATTACGTTACTTAGTAATAATTCTGCTAGGCTCATTTCACAGTGGTATTAAAGAAGCCAGTGCATGATAAATCTTTTTTTTTCAGTTACATTATCACCATACATTGCTGACTGTTGCATCTTTACTCCTTCACAAGTGTAATAATTCGCTCTTCAGGTTGTCCTCTAGAAAATCTATTCCTATTGCCTGAAGTGAATATATAATTTTCTCTTTTCTCCAAAGCATTCGTGGTACTGTGCATTTTTGTGCAGAGATATGGGGTACTGTCCATAACAACAACAGAATTGTTTTTAAAATTTAGTGTCTCTAAACCTGTTTTCAAATTTTGGATCATCCATTTTATCATGGTAACTTGCATGAGGAAGAGACATTTCCCATTAGCTATAATCCTTGGTCCTTGTTCCTTGTCTGCATGAAATAAAACGAATTGAAGCCTCTCAAATTCGCTTCCTTCAATTTGACTGTAAGTGTAGCCTTGAACGCATATTGGGTTTTTAATAGTGATGTCCCTCTGTACTTGAGTCTGATAGACACGTCAAGGTACTCATCTTATATTTTTCCATGTTCCATAAGGAAATGGAAGTATGATCATGGCGAAAAAAATCGTGTTCGAGATAACGGCAGATTCTGATTGTACTACCATCAAAACATGAAAAAAGTCATTTTTCGAAAAGTGTATGTGTGTAGAATTTGTTCTATGGCAAACAATAACAGCCGCAAATTCATACAGAATCAAATAATTTTTTGCATACAGCCCTGAATTGTAGAGGACTCAAGGCCTATTGTTTTTTGGTGAAGATTGGTTAAGGGAAAGGGGAGTTTACCTGCAACGTTTTACGTTTTAACAAGAGTAAAGTGCTTAATTTTGATAAATAAAGTATCCTGAAAAGAAGGTCATCATAATCCACTGTAGAAAGGTAGATGAAATATCTATAAATGAAAAGGGTAGTTGAAGGGGGAGGGGGTAATTTTTTTTATAAATTAAAATGGTAGTTGATGATGGAGGAGGCAAATTTTTATAAGTTTTATAATATGTGTGCTACATTATTGACAACAAAGAAGTAGTTTCCATGGAAACATTTCATTTCACTTTAACCAAATTCTATATTTTACATTTTAATTTAAATCACGTATGAGTGAAAATATATCGTTCCTGGCAGGCAAGCATATCTCAATTATGTAATGTTTACTTTTCCAAAGTTTTATTATTGTGATTACCACAATAAATAGGCCGGCAGGACACACACACACACACACACACACACACACACACACAAAATTCACGTTATTTCTGGCCTCAATCATGTTTATTTTCTTATGTTTCCACGCTTTTTAAATGGAAAGTGCTGAAACCCACACCAACCCAACACGTAGATGCCGAAAAGATGGACATCGATTTGCTTCCTGTGGATCGCTGGACAGTGTTGTTGTATTAAAGCAATTAATACAATCTGTGTTCTTATTTCTATTATGATATGAGAATTATAAACTCACGTATGTGCATGTGTGTATGTATGAAAAATATATAAATATTTTTCTCCTTTGGAAAATTGTTTGCCCCTCCTTGAAAATATTTTGACCTCCCTGATGGCTAGTTATTTACTAAATTGTGTGGAATATAGCGTTATGACATGGATCAGATTGGTGTGTGTTAAACAGGAGACACAAACGTATTTAGGAAGAAATGTTTTGCTGAGAAATTTATAATTATACGGGTGAACAGAATAGTTGTTCAGGAAATCAGAAGACAAATGGAAAGAAAGAAATCAAGACTCGATTTTAAAAAAGAAAACTGACTAGTATAGTATTGACAGGAAAGACTTTGATAACACTATAGACATCCCTCGGCCCCTCGCAGCGAGAGTCCAATTTCATTACAGGAAACAGATTGCAGCTACCTTTAGCTAGCTCTTCGTTCGACCTACAGACATTTTATCCAAAAGTACAGTCCTTCCTCACAAAGGTTGAGGATATATATAGTCTTAATCCACCTGACATGGTGGTACCATTTTAGCTGATACGTAATTTCTTCAGAACTCAAGCATCCACTTAGTTAATATTTAAATGATTTTAAATATAAATTTTAGGACATGGAAGTCATGTACGGTTCTCCATACCGATTTTTTTTTCATTTCTGATATTCATTTTTTCTTTGGTGAACATTGGGATATTGCCAATGATGTAAATGCATTCCTCTCAATTAACTTAACAACTTCATCCTCTTTCTTCATTTGAAAAACCTTTTAATAAAGGACAGATTTAAAAAAATTGAAATCAACTGACTATGTACATGTTATTTCTGTAATAATAAATTCCACAATGAAACTTGTATTACTGTATTTCACTATTATTATAAAATGCTGGTATTGACAAGTAATAAACAGTATTGTAACTGCGTTTAGGTATTACAGTGGGCGCCCTCATTGTTTGATTATATTGTAACATTGATTATATAGTACACGTTGATTCTGACAAACCATACTCTTCGACATTTGAATATTCAGTAGGGCTATGTGCAGTAGGAATAATTAATTGTTGAGAATTATACTTAACTACTTCATCGAGAATTATGCGATGAGCGTCAGTGATGTAGTATCAGTATCAGCGCCCGAAAATGTTTATTCGTATAGAATAATACAAATAATGAATACATAAGTATATTGATATGAGTTAGTCAAAATCTTATGTGCTAAGTCAGTCTTAAACTTTTTGGTAGAATCCTTATATACGTAAATGTATCACAGTCCAGTATACTCAGTTTTTATATACATTTTTACATCAGAGCCTCGTTATAAACTACATTTTTCGTTCTGCCGTTATCAGAGCAAATAAAGAGCTCAATGCTTCTGCTTACTCGAGAACATGCCACATACAGTTGTCCATGAGAAAAGCAAGCAGCTCTTAAATCCACACCAGCTGTACCTAAAGTTTGCCCTTGTGACTTATTGATAGTCATTGCAAAGCATAAATTAACTGGAAACTGAAGTCTTTTAAATTGAAATGGAAAGTTATTGGGTATGATTGGAATTCTTGGGATAAATACTGTTTCTCCTTTGCAGTGGCGGCTTGTCAGTGAAAATAACTGGTTCAATGTGTTTCTTTTTACACAAAATTATTTTCAATTTTTAGTAAATTTTATGTTTAAAAATTTTTTTAATTAAATTTCGTCTGTATAATAATTAAAATAACATTTACAAGCGATGGAAATAGGTTACAGAAGCTGAACTTCGCTGCCATCACATACAAGCCTACTGGTGGCGGAAAGCGCTGAGATCGTAGAAGCAGTTTTTTGTACCTCGAATGCTGCATCAGTTAATACGTCACTAACAACGCTCGGTTTATCACGGTTGCCATGACAACATATTCCGTACTCAGCGTTCCCCCCCCCCCACACACACACACACACGTGAAGCAGTGTCGCTGGCTGTTTCTCAGTGGTGTACGTGTACAGTGCTTTACCTATCCAGCGCATTTGTTTTGATCGTTGTTCGTGGTGTGTGAAGTTTTTACAGAATGTTTCCTTCATATGATCCTGTATGTGTTTTATTAGAAACACCATTTTCAAGATAGAAAAATGATGATAAGAAAAACTTTTTAAGCTTTGAAAAACCTATGCCTATATTGAAAGTAAATAAGGTTGCAAAAATAAAGGACAAGGTGTACAATCGTAACTTTAAACAAAATTGGTATTCAACGTTCGAGTGGTTGTGTGGCAGTTATTATTTAAATAAACTTTTTTGTAAGCCCTGCTTAATTATTAGTGTTAAATCAAGTGCGTGGAATAAGAACGGCTTTGATGATTTTGGTAACGTTACTCGTGCTCTTTCCAAACATGAAGGTTCTTCTGAGCACATGCGTTGTGCATTGAGTTTTTCAAAATTAAAGAAAAATTTAAGGACTATCGAGGATGCTTTGAAGGAAAATTCTAGGTTGTATATTAAACACTTCAATGACAACGTTCGGCTTAACAGATGTTTCATGCATCTTCCTATTTGTGCAGTTCTTTACTTGGGTAAACAAGAATTAGCATTTTGCGGTCACCACGAAGAGTTATCATCTATTAATCGCGGGAATTTTAAAGAACTGCTAGAAACCTTCGTTTCGATAAGCCCTGTAGATATTCAAGAACACTAAAAAAAATCTCACCCGTCTTTGCCGGCAATTCTAAGACTATTCAGAATGAAATAATTGACTGCATTTCACAATATATTGATGAGCACGTCGCAAAGGAAATAGAAGATAGTACATTTTTTTCAATTCAAGTGGATGATTCCACAGACATTGTCCACAAATCTCAATGTAGCATCATAATTAGATACGTTATTCCCGGAGGAAAGCTGGTGGAAAGATTTTTGGGATTTTATGATGTGAGTTCCAGTCGGACTGCCGACACACCGTTTCACGTTGTGTCAAGGTCCCTCGAAAAATTTGACTATAAATCAAAACTTATTGCCCAGTGTTTTGATGGTGCAAGCGTTTTGTCAGGAGAATTAAATGGTCTTCAGGCAAAAATCAAAGAAGTAGTGCCACAAGCGGTTTTTGTTCACTGCATGGCGCATCGTTTGAATTTAGTGCTACAACAAAGCCGCAACAGCATTTCGAAATGTCGGATATTTTTTGCGACTGTTAACGGTTTACCCTCTTTTTTCCACAGTTCTGCTAAGCGAACTTACACAGTAGACACAGTCATTGGAAAACGAATCCCAACTTCCGTTATTACGCGATGGAAGTCTAATTCCAAAATTGTGAATACTATATGCAACGAATGGGATTCATTTAAAATTGTGAATGATTCAAATTATGATCAAACATCAATTAGGCAGAGTGATGGCTTCTTAAATAAATTCAATGATTTTGAATTTACGCTTTTGGTTGTCGTTTTTAACGATATTTTTGGAGCCACGGATGTTCTCTTCGATGTGCTACAAAAGAAGTCATTTGACATTAATTTCTGTATCTCGCAGGTTGAAAATACAGTAGAACCTCGTTATAACGGACCCCGTTACTACGGACTTCTTTTACTACGGACACGTCTTTTACGTCGTACCCCCACCCCCTAGTAACTAAGTCAATGCGCCGGAATGACTCACGTCCGCCCGCCAGTGCCGAATGACAGTTTTCAGAGACAAACACCCTTGTCGGGTATAATCGTTGAAAGTAAAAACCCAACCCCAATCCACCATTGAATTAACTGGTTTGAGAATTAACTGTTGAGATAATAACAACAAATACACGGAACTGTTTGTTTGAATGGTAAGGGAAAGGGAGTTGAAAATAAAGAAAGGTTAACGCCTTAACCAGGTTTATTTTCACTCCCACCACTACTGGTCAGTATTGTTCAGTTGTTTGTCGCGCACAGTCACACGTCCTGGCTATAACTTTTTTTTAATTTATTCAAATCATGTCGTTAAGTAAACCAAGTGTAGGACAGAAACGGAAGCATAAGGCGCTCAGTCTTCAAGATAAACTGTCCATTAAAAAAAATTAGAAAAAGGAGCGTCTGTTTCTAGCATTTGTCGTGAATATGAAATCGCAAAACAAACCGTATCGGACATTAAAAAATCAAAAAATGACATTCGTAACTTTGTTCTCAAGTTCAATGTAGAAAAGGAGAAGAGGCAGCTAAGCATCTGCGGCTGCCTTCTATGGCAACACTGGATGATGCAGTCTACAAGTGGTTCTCTCAGCTTCGTTTATGTGGAATGGCTGTTAGGGGAATTGAAATTCAAGCGGCTGCCGAAAGACTCTCCAAACAGATGGGACTTGAACAGTTTAAAGCGAGCTCTAGTTGGCTATTTAGGTTTCGTCAACGTCACAACATTTCAAACAAGAAGATTAGTGGGGAAATTCTTAGCGCAGACTTTGAAGCTGTTGAGCTTTTTATAAAAGAATTAGACGATTAAATTAAAAAAGAAGGTTATCAATTGAGCCAAATTTATACTTTGATGAGACAGGTTTGTTTTGGAGAACTCTACCTGACAATACACAAGCTTTAAAAGCCGAGAAAACTACGCCTGGTAGAAAAGTCAAAAGAGCATGTGTCAGTTTTGTTGTGTGCAAATGCAGACGGCATTCATATGCTTAAACCTGCTATCGTTGGTAAAAGCAAAAAACCAAGGGCACTTAAAAATGTGATGGACAATTTACCAGTTCACTATTATAGTTCCCAAAATGCGTGGTTTACAACTGAAATAACAAGTGATTGGTTTCATAAGAAAGCTGTGCCAGCAATTATAAACCACCAAATGGAAATTTTGAACATTCCAAAAGAAAAAATAAAAGCTTTGGTTCTTTTGGATAACACCAACCCACCCTGATGTTGACAAACTCTGCAGTCGAGACAAGAAGATAAAGTATAAGTTCCTGCCTCCAAACACAACATCCGTGTTTCAGCCCATGGACCAAGGAGTAACTTATACTGCCAAGCGGCTTTATAGAAAAAAATTTCTCAACGAAATCTTAGAAGTTGATGAGCCATCCGCTGCTGAAGAAGATAGAAGGGGCCAAAAGACTCTTCAAAACTAGAAGGCCTACAACATTCGATCTATGATTCTCAACTTTGCTCATGCTGTAAAAGAAATTAAACCAACTACTTTTGTAAACTCATGGAAAAAACTGTTAAAGAATGAAGAAGCATGTTTAGAAATAGAAAATTGTGAGACAGAAGATTTCCATGAAACTTTGCAAAGAGGAGGGGAGAAAGAAGTTTTATTGGAAGATGTGGAGACCTGGCTTGAAGAAGATGAAGATGACCCTGGATTCCACTTGTTGACGGAAGAGGAGATTGTTGGCAGTGTCACTGAGAAAGAAGACTCTTCGGAGGACGAGGAGGAAGACTTACAAGAGGAAGACAATACTCAAGGCAACAATAAAAGTGAGTGAAGTGAAAGATCATTTGAATTTTGTCTCTGAATACGTTGAACAATCAAAAAATGAAAATGTGTTTGCTTACTATGAACACTTGCGGCATCTTTGTCAGTTACTGACCAACGAAATAAATAACAAACAAACACAACAAAAAATCAATACTTTTTTCAAAGCAGTTAATGTTAGTAGTAATAACCTAATGAATAATAATGAACCAGGCCCTTCTTGTTCAAGAGAATAAAACAATAGAATGTATATAAACTTTCAATTCATGTCTATAATGTAAATATGAACAGTATGATCTCATTTGTCATGTATGCTTTGTAAAATGATGTCAAGTAAAAATAAACATGTTTTGTACTAATTTACCGAGTTTTATTGATGTAAATACGACCTAACAAGACTTATTTGTTATATAACGGACTTTCATTACAACAGACAACTTTTAGCCCCAATTAGTCCGTTATAATGAGGTTCTACTGTACTCATAACGCTCATAAATAGCAAAAGAACTGATGATGCATTTATGAAAATTTTCGATTCAGCTGCTTCAAAAACAACAATTCCAACTGAATACCATGAGTTGAAGAAAAGAATTACACTCACACGTGATCAACTTTTTGAAAATACAAAATTCTGTATTATGAAATTTTAGATAACCTTTCAGTACAAATAACCACATGTTTTAATGATATGGAAAAGCTTCAGTTTGTTACATTAATGGATGCTTCAAAGTTCGTAACGTATTCTGAAAACTTTCCCACGGATGCATTAAGTAACTTAAAGGTGTGCTACCCTAATCTGTTTACCGATTTCCAAAGACTGAAAAACGAATTACAGCTTATTTATGAGGATAAGCAATACAGACAAATGGAACCACTAAATTTTATGGAACTTTTAGCTGACAACAGGAACATCTTTAAAGAAGCTTACAAACTGTTTTGTTTAATAGTAACTATTCCATCCACTAGCGTTTCTGTAGAACGAAGTTTTTCTTGTTTAAAAAGAATAAAATCATACCTGCGCAATACGACAGAGGACAGACTTACTAGCTTATCAAAAATTTCCATAGAAAAGGAACTGTTAAACGAATTAATTAATGTACAACCATTTTATGACGACATTATCAACAAGTTTGCATATTTGAAAGAGAGGAGAATTGACCTTGTGTTCAAGAAATAAAATGCAAGCCTGTAAGTACTTACTATTTTTAACTACTATATTTGTAAATTTTATTAACATACTTTTCTTTTGTCTCCATATGTTATTCATGATTCCAAAACAGGAAGAAACATATTCACATAATTTATGGGGGGGGGGACCTGCCACCGATTCTGCTTCACTAATCCTCGAAGCCACTGCTCCTTTGCCGCAGCCTGTTAAGATAGTCGCTTCGATGATATGTTTTTTTAGCGACCTGACTTTCAATCATGTTCCATTGGATAACTGTGGTGGCTTCAGATTTCTCATGAGTATAATTGGAACACCTAGTTTTAATTTCAATGTGTGAGCTGGTAATCCTGATGTAGATAAAGTATTCAAAATCTCAGTTGGGTAATGTACTGTATCCTCTTCGTTCAAAACTGTATTATTGGGGTGATAGGTTTTTTCGTCTCCTGGAAATTTATGCAATATGCAGCTATTTATGGCATTTACTTGTTCGTTTCTTGGTGCTAGTATCACACGCTCACATAACCACACATCATCGTGCAAATTTATAGACTCAATATGTCCATAAACCTTTTCGATCAACCCTGCCAGTTGTAACGTGACATACTATAGCACAAGATTTACAAGTATATTTAATAGAAGAAAAGCTGTATACTAGAGGAAAATAAAAAATTATTAAATGAAAAATGATAGCACAACACCACTAACTAAAAGCACAACACCACTAACTAATTTTGACTTAGACAATGACGATGACTAGACCCAATAGATTGGATAAGGTGAGACAGAGACAATAATTCAAGCCACTATATAACAACAAGTATAAGAACCCAAGTATTAACAAGAATGATATAGAAATAAGAGTACAAAATTAGATAGGAATAAAAATAATATGTAACCTATAGGAAAGATAAAAGAAAATGAAATGTAAAAACAAATATACTAATAAAATATAGAAAGAATGTTAATAAATAAGCTATCAAAAGTCACTAAAATAGAATGAACCTGAGTAACAATAATTCATTAGGAAAGAGATAATAAAGAATAAAGATTGATAGGACCCAGTGATAATAAATATACAAAATATAGATTAAGATGTTAGGAGGTGAACACCAAAAAAGTGGTAAATGAATAAGAAGGTTAATAATCAATAATAAACCATTATAGGACCCAGTGATAGTAGATGAACTACATAAACACTAGTTAAGAAAGTGCAATGTAGTCAACAATAAAACAATAAACTTGTAATCATAGATTATAAGTAATCTATTAACCCAGTTATAATAATTAGATAGTATAAGTATGATAAGGGATATATTGTTTTAATTTTAATGAAGGAATGTTATAAAGTTATATTAACCACATAGAAAAGAAGTAGAAAAAAATAATATGTTAGATTGAAAACAGTAAGGGGAGTTAGACGCTATATTCTCTTAAACGAGTTTATAAGGGAATATTAGTGCATATACAATGCCTTATTTTGTTATAGGTTTCTTTGTTAGTAATTAACCAAAGTATTGTTTTGTTGAAAATTATGTTAAAACAAAACCATTCAAAAACATGTAAAACTTCAGGTACAGGCATGGACCTAAAAAGAGTTATTAAGCAGTTATATAATGTTATATGATGATTAAAAATAATCAAATGCTATGATTTAAGTTTGTTTCAGTAATAATGTTTAGTAACATAAAATTGACAAATGACGATAAACAATTGTAATGAGTATAGGGTAGGTGAATTATGAACTCTAGGCATTAGGCTTAGAACTGATTACCAGAATTTTGTGAAATTTAAGATAAAGCAATAGCCATTGATAAAATAAAGTGAATAATCTGTTTACGTTTCATAATAATAGTGTAGGATACAAAACTGGATAGATAATAATTAGTTTAAATGTAATTAACGAAAGAAAAACCAAATGAAAAAATAGTAATCTGTAATAATTTGACAAAAACTAACCTTGTGTAGTATCAAAATAATTTGTAAACAAAAAGCAAACTAATGGTGTTATTGTATTTAATATTACAGGTAGTATAAGGGAGTTATAATAATTTAAAGATTTTAAATAATTTTGTATAGAAAAACGTTAGTTTCATATAACAATGTTGTAAATTATCAACCAATGGGAGTTAGTATTTGACAGTGAGGTTGCCATAACAACCAAACCTTGTTAGAAGGAAACCGTTAATAAATTGTATCATTCCGTTATTAGAGTTTGAGTAGGGTGGATGTATTAAACCCACAAAGAATAAAAAAGGAGTAATTCAACCAATTTTATCAAAAGTACTGATCAAGATGATAAATTAAATCACAGTAGTAACTCTGATACAAAAAAAATTAATAAATTCATCAGAAGAAATTAAAATTTAACCAGGAGGAATTGCTGAAGAAGCCCAAGTGGAGGAATAATAACCAACTGAAGGGAGAAAATATATGAACACGTAAATGAACCATGGAACCGGCCTTAACCAGTAGGACTGGGGGAAATTAAACATCGTAACCAGAGAACTACGAAAATTGAACTTGGAATTAACCGGACCACCCAAGAAAGGACAAGCAGCAGTATTCGAGAGAATTATTACCCTGGATAGCAGAGACGAAGGAGTGTTAAGTATATTTTAAATACGACTTCACAGAAAAAACACAAGATAATCAACCATAAGTGAACTACACTTTCCACATCACTTATCACTTTTAATAAACACTTGAACTAGATTTTATTTAACAAACACCTCAAATTGAATAACTATATCAATCCAAATTTGGTTTTTTAAGGAATATGTTTTAAAAACGGAAAGTTTACTAACTGTGAATAACCTACAAAACACTAATTCCCATAGATATAATTTACCACTGTAATTATAAGTATATCACCTGTTCTATAATAGTTATATGGTATTTGTAAAATTTTGTACTTTTATTAGTCAATATAACAACATTTTCTGTAGTCACAAGAACTTTGACCTGAGATTAAATAAACGAAGAAAACTAAATTCCATAGCAGTGAGTCTACATACACAACAGCTAGTGGACAGAATAGCCAACCGCGAATAGTTAAACATGCCGGCACAAAAATAAGAATTATAATTTGAAGGAAATTGTAGAATATTGAACCCAATTAATAATTGTTAATAAAAACTAGTACAAACGTTAAACTGTATGTTTGATTTTATTCAACGAAATATTCAAATTTGAACACAAAAATATAGAATAGTAAACTTTACAATTTTGGTCTACTAAGGAGAGTTGGCCAACCCGACGGTGAGGCAGTAAATTCGAATTTGAACGACCGAACTGGTGAGTAGACAGTCTCCCATTGTAAACATTAAACCCTGTAACAAAAGTTCGTTACACAGTGAAGAAACTGTACGACATAATGATGGTGGTAAACATATCGCACCGTCTGTCTCTGGTATCTTACCATCTCCAAGGTTTAATAAAGTAGTAGAAAATTCGTGAATATCTGCATCACCTCCAAGTTGGACTCTCATGTTTATTGTGAGTGATACTGTTTGAATGGTACGCCATATATTCGATCGTTTGACGCAAGCGTTTACTTCGTCAGCTCTGGTACCTCGCGTAACTACAGGGAATGTTTGTCTGAAATCTCTGGCAAAGAGAAAAGTTATCCACCCATAAATCTGTTGTCATTGCGCAAATTTCGTAGAGTTCTATTGAGAGCTTCTACTGATTTTTTAGGGGCCATAGTGCACTCATCCCAAACAATCAAGTCTACATTTCTAATCAATTCTGCGTTAGCACTATTTTTGGAAATATTGCACACTGGAAATTCGCTGCAATTCAAATCTATTGGTATTTTAAATAAGCAGTGAGCCGTTTTTCTGCCAGGTAATAATATAGCAGCGATTCCCGAGGAAGCTGCTGCTAATGCGATCTTGCCATCGCTTCTTAACTACAAAAGAGTCAATTTGATTTAAAATGTTTTACCTGTACCTCCTGGTGCATCAAGGAAAAATGCATTTCCAGATTTACAGTAAACACTTTGAAGAATGAGTTGATATATATTTCTTTGTTCGTCTGTCAGTAATATTTCATTCTCTTCAACTGTAGAAAGTAGCTGTTGTCTGTCATAAGTGGTTTCAGAAAGATATCCTTTGAAATGTTTTGCACGGTAGACTGTGGATTTGGTAATCCGTATTGAGCTATCGGATTACTACCGACAGAAGTAACAAAATCTTGTAAAAGCAGTAAACAACTATTTTCAATGCTTTCCTTGTATAAACTCAAATCAGCATCAGGAATTTGACGCATAATATCTCGAATCAAGTCTTCAGAGAAGTGGTCTTTGTATTTAATCCACAATGCACTCAGGTTTGAAATACTGCAGAACACCAACATTATTACAAAAAGTTCTCCCATTTTGTCAGGGCTAGCAAATAAACATTATTTTCAATGTGTCGTTCCAATGATTGTCATTCTGTAGGAGATCAAGAGCTTGGTATGCTTGAAACGTTGGATGAATTACGTTGTCGACAGTCTTGATATTTTCAAATGAAGTTGGGCCACGTATATTGTGCAGAAGTAAACGAAGAAAATAACATTCATGATTGTTTGGATGAACTGTATACACTCGTCCCAATACGTGTTCACGCTATACGTTCTCGCTCCCTTCTAATAAGACTCCTCGACGTCTGCGTTGAAATTTTCCTGTCTGCCTATTGAAAGTGTAATATGCTGGCACTTCTTCGTACAACAAAGTTTTGTCAAAGTCATCTTCCCGACATAGATAAAAAAATGCCATGAGAGTGGTGTTTCATGGAGTTTCTATTCTTCCGTGCAAATTATCTTCACGAAAATAAACTCTCTGCCCATTTTCGAGATGTACATCTAGATGAATAGGTGGAAAACACTCATGTATAGGGAAAGAGAAGATTCTCCATATAGCTTCAGATGTGCTTATGTATCGACCATTTTGAAACTAATACCTCATCGTAAGAATTTTGTATACCAATCGTAGCTAGAGCGGAGCCTTTATTGATGTATTTACATATATATTTAATGGATTTTACACTACTACACAATTCAACATTGATGTGAGCACCAAAAGCTCGTGAAAGCACCGATGAGTATGGAACTACCCATCTATTGTCAACTATCAAAATCTCATCTCTCAAACGGATTTCACACTGAAAACCTCCATCTTCAGGCCTTAGTCGGCGATAATTAGGGTAGCTGTCATCATTTATCGTCGTTTCTTTTGTATGCAATTTAGGATATCGTTTAGTACACTGTGACCCTCCTTCATACATGGTGACTGTGGATTAATTGTTCCACATGGCCCATGAATCATGTGTTTTAACTATATCATAAAGCTCTGGATCTTTATCAGGGCCCGGCAGCTCTGCACTAATCACAGAATCTATCTGATCTGGTCGTATTTTTTCTTCTAACCAGAGCAAAATATGCGCATGCGGCAAACCTCTTTTTTTGCCACTCTACACTGTACATGTAGCAGACAACAGCCAAAAATTTTACCTTTCACTAAGAAATCCATTAATTTCTTCAATTTCAGATGAAATACGCATGCTACCAAGTCGTGTCGATCTTGAGCTGAAAACCCGTGATGCAACTCCTGGACGATCTCTCTCCACTTAAGATTTGTAGTGAACGTAATAAGTAAATCAGGCCGCGAGTATTTGCGTACGTAGCAAAAAGCTTCTTGCGTTCATTCATGCATATATCGTGGACCTCCTGTGAAACTTGAGGGTAGAATGACCAAGCGGCCTAAATTATCGAAACTTTCATTATTTCATAATGCATCTTGCAAATCCATGTAATTCTCAGCTCTTTAACTGAGTTTGATGAGTATGGGTGTATATAAGCCTTTCTGTCTCTATCTTAGCCTACATATCAACATTATATTGATTCAGAAGCTGTTTGTAATAAATTAAATGATTGTACTCATCTTTTCTCATCATGAGTCTGTAAGAATACAATTGTAGAGCTGAAACTTTCTGAGTAATTTGTAACCCAGTCTGAGGATCGACTAATTTTAATGTAAAATGATAACCGTCTTCTCCTCTGCAAAACATTAAAGGGTACTGTAAAGCATCATAAGCTCGATGTGTTTCTGCAATTCGATGTAGCGTATGATCCCTCGCATGGATTATTATATCGCGTTTATCGCATTCCTGGTTAACTAAAACTACTGCCACCTCATTAGTTGTCGGTGCATTGTAGCGACCCCTGTGGTCTTCATTATTTACTTTTCGATCAGCATGAATCACAATATTGTACTGATTATTATTCGCAGATGTTACAAATTCAAACGCACTTTTCAGTTCACTAACATATGGGTTGATTGCGTGAAGTAAATTTTGAAGTTCTGTTACTAATGTCTTATCCAAGTTACGAATATGATCCATTCTTGTTTCAGCTTGCTGTAAATAATCAGCTATGAAATACACCTGTAGAAATTTTGGTACTTCGTTTTGTGTGGGGAGTAATGATCCCATGAGGTGATATACTTGCCCTTGAATTTTGAAAGTAGGCATGAAGCTCCCTTCGACTATTTCATTGGCTCCGAATTATATAAATTGAAAAGCTGAATTGTACGATCTTAATGCATTCAAAAAATTTTTCGATAAAAAATGTTCTCCATTTAATAATGATTTTAATGGTTCTGGAGGAGGAAGTATGGTATCTAATCGCACTTTTCCTGCAGAGCAACATAATCCATGTGATTCATTTTTCCACTTTAAAGCTTTGCAATGAGGGCAAACCATACTCGGTAACCCGATATCTGTTTCATTCGCGTAGTTAATAACTGGATTATAATTGAAACCACTATTTAATTTTGCATTCCATCGTAAAGTAGGACCTTGTGATCTGCGTCTTTCTGCCGCTAATCTATTTTCACGAATCGTAGGACTTTCAACCCGTTAGACTTCTTCTAATCCAGATCTTTCTGAAGAGTTTCCAGGAGCTGATTGCATTTCGACGTCATTTTTAGATGCTCTAAGACGCCTCTTTCTTTCCGCAGCAGCAGTAGATCTTCCTAAACATGATGTCTTTTTGGCATTGCAAAGCTAAAAAAAGTGGAAATGTATTTATTTGATCTATACTAATAAATCTCTAGGAGGCAATTAATACTTTATACAATACAATACATATTGCACATATCACTTACCGATGACGTAAAATTAACGAAAAAACGCACTGATGCTCATCGCATAATTCTCGATGAAGTAGTTAAGTATAATTCTCGACAATTAATTATTCCTACTGCACATAGGCCTACTGAATATTCAAATGTCGAAGAGTATGGTTTGTCAGAATCAACGTGTACTGTATAATCAGTGTTACAATATACTCAAACAATGAATTATTGTATTGTTTATATGAATTCCATATGCTGATAAGAATTCCATATCCCTACTAAAATGTAAATATTCAAATGGACTAACTGATATCAATATACTTATGTATACACTATTTGTATTATTCTATACGAATAAACATTTCATCTAATTGTGTTACTGCATGTTTGTAAATATCTACTAAATTATCAAATTTTGATTTTCCGTATCGAGGAAACATGAATGATGGATCTATTGCTTTGCACTTTTTGGATATTCATAACTTACAATATAAGAATATTGTTAATATAGATGTACCATTAGCAATTTACCAACTCGATAGTTACCACAACAATCATATACAAATATTCGCGATCGAACCCGCGGGTTTAAAAAAATGAGTTTTTTTTGCAATAACTTCGGTTCTTTTTAACCTATTGTTATCAAATAAAGTGGAAAACCTTCCGTTGGGTACCTGCTATCAGCTAGCAAAGTTTCATTGAAATCGGTTCAGTAGATTCTGAGATTACCGCGGACAAACGTAGACCCCCCTAGAAATTTATTAATATAGATAGTTTAAAAAGTGACTTAACATGAACTGTACAAACATTGTATTGTGTTGTGTTTCTATACAAGAAGTGTCAAACGTAGCCATGCGTTATACTAAATACTGAATGCAAACCATTATATCTTCAAAACCTGGTAAGAGACTTGTAGTAAACTTACAAGTTGAGTAAAAATTAACTTGAAATAATTCTGATCATTTAATTCGCTTACACTAAATACCAACCCCTAATGACAATCGAGTTTCTCACAGGCAACTGTTTCATGTTTTAATTAAAAATAATCATTACCAAAAGTTACATATAATTTCTTTATGACAAGTATGAATAGTACAGTTAAAAATGGAGTATTCCTTAGACTTGCTGACATATTAAGCTTCAAACTGAAATAAAAAGATCCATTTACATCTGTTAGAAACAGAAATATGAGTCATGTTTAAAGTTCAGTAAATTCTTGAAATGTACAATTTATTGTTTTATAGTTTTCTACAGCTTTGTTTATGGTAAAAATAATATAACGATTCTGATATTAAAAAAGTTCAAAAATTATAATCCTACAACTTTAATTTTTGGATGACTAAATTGTCCAGTTGTACCCACTACATGTGAGCAAAAAATCCTATGTGCAACGTATTTCACTATCTTTCCCATTATGTTGTGTTACTTCTAAATGAAGTATAGTCAGATAACATACATTTTGTAAACTGTAAAAGATAGTGGAGGTCAGTATATATGCCTGAAGAGAGTTTCATTATTAAACTAACCCAGTTGGTCATTGTATAAATAAAATGAGGAATCTCTTGTATTAATATACACTGTTTTTAATGCTATGCTATATATATATATATTTCAATCACTTTCTGCTACAGTCCGTTTCTTGATGTATATAATACTTTAATATTTATAAATAAATTTACCTCAAGATATACTTTTTTCTTATTAGGAACATGTTTCGAGAGTTCCTGTACTCTCATCTTCAGCCTTCGCCATCTTGATTCTATTTTTTTGTCTTTTAAATTATTATCAAATGTTCCACCTGCCAGCAGTCCCCTGACTTGATCAGCAAATTTTACTTTCTATCTTGCCCTAGCATTGTCTTCCGACTTCGGTTCTGAGCATTTCATTTTTGTCTTAAATCATCCAACAGCTGAATGAATTTTTCTTTTTCCAAGTCCTTGAGGACTTTCCAACTCTCTTTTAATGATGGCATACAACAGGCTGTGTCTTCTCAGAATGTGTCTGATCCAGTTTGCTTTTCTATGAAGAACTGTATTCTCAGTAACTCTTCATTGTCATCCTGTCTGACACTTTAGCATTTTTAATTATCGTCAGCAGTTTATTTCAAAGCTTTGAAGTAATTTATTCTTCTTTTTTAGTGTTTTTAGTTCTTTACTTCCCACAATGATTCGCATTTATTTGTTCTTCCTGCCTCAATCAATATTCTCTTCACTTTGATGTGTCTGTATTGATTTCCATTCCATAGCTCCTTCCTGTTTCTACCCATCTATCCATCATGTGGGGAAGAGTTTCTTTGTTCTTCACTAGGTCATAAGTGTATTTGATAGTGCTAATGGCACTACCTTCTATTAAACAGGCAGCAGCTTCTTCCAATCTAAGGCTTCCTTGGCTGACAATTCTTGTAAAGATTAAACATAATGGGTGATATGCAGCAGTTTGGACGCATGCCTCTTCACATCTTTACACTATTGGTCCCTCCTTGATCCACACTGACACATCCTTCACTTTTTAACCCAGATATAGGTTGAGATTTACTCTCTTCTCCTTCTAGTTGACATAAATTTTCGTCAGCATTTCCATCAGTTTTTTCAGTTATTATCAAATGCATTGTGGCAGTCATTAAATGATACACACTGGCACATGCCCGCATGTGCGCGCACAATCACACACATACACACACTTAATTACACTTCTTTGGGCAGTAGATCTCTCTCTGAAATAATTCTTAGCATTCCAGTTTGTTTCTAGATCTCCTTCCTTTCCTGAAACTGAATCATCCTTCTCTAGTCAACTTTGTACCTTTGTACTCGTCACATGTTGAGTTATACATGCTACACTTTTTCTTATATGAGAAATAAAGCTGATGCTTCTGTGATCACTATAGCTCTTGGCTTGATGCTGCTTCTTTAGTTAGTTCATAGTTATGTTGTGGAAATGTTTTGCCCACTCTCCAGTTTTATAGATCCTGTTGTAAGTTGAATCAGCTTTTTTGTTATATTTTCTCCTACTCCTATCATGTCATCTTCTCCTGTGGCTTTTCTTCTCTCCTTGCCTTTTTTGACTCTTTCCCACTTCACTCTTCAGTGTATTATAGCCATTCTCATCATTAACTATAATCTCTTCTGTTTCCATCTCTGTTTTGTGGTTGGTTTTTCTTGTTGCAGAGCTGTCCTATATAGTCCTTTTTAGAATTTGTTGTTGATTTGTAATGGATTTTCCCTGAGAATCCTCTATAATAGATGTCAGAATTCCTTTATTCGCTCTCTCTCTTCCAGCTCCTTCTCCTACATCATGCCATATCTTCCTTTTTGCTGAAAGGATTTCATCATGATTTCGTCACATGTTTCATTGATTTGCTACTCCTTGTCCTATTAGTATCTTCTTAGTTTGTTGTTTAATCTCCTATATCCTATAGGATTGGTGGTTTTGTATTTACTACTTCCTTTCAGCATCTTTAACGTCTCCTGTATTACCCATAGATTGCTAATTGTTCTTTCCACTTTGTTGACACTGTTGTTCCATGTCACCAACAAAATTTTATGCTATTCCACCCATTTTCAGCACTTTCCTTTGCTTCGGTCATTGCATTGGTCTAAGGATTCTGTAAATTTCACTGCCACTTTGTATTTTTCTAAATTCCACTTCAATTTTCCCTTAGTTGTCTTTCTTATCTGGATCTCTTCTATAAGCAGATTGTAGTATGAGTCGATGTTAGCTTTTGGTAGAGTCTTCACATTGCAATCTGAGTCAATTTGGTAAAGTCTTCATTATCTTTTACACTGCCCCCAGTGTCATTGCTTGGTGAGGATATAGTCAACATAATAAAGTTGGAATCTCCAGGACTTTTCCAGCTGTACAACTTTGTTTTTATCTTCTTATACTAGTTGTTGCTTATTACCAAATCATGTTGCTTGAGAATTCAATAAGCATTCTCCCTCTGTAGTTCCCTCACCTAATCTGTAGTATCCTAAAATCTGATTGAATCTTTCTTTTAATGTCGAAAACGTCACAGATTTACCATATTGTATAAAAAGATTTGTTTTATAAATATACTTGTATATTTCAAACACTTTTTGCTACAGTCCGTTTCTTGATGTATATATTATATTTAATTTTATAATGAATTTACCTCCTAATAAGGAAAGAAATATCTTGAGGTAAATTCATTATAAAAATTAAATATAAATTGTATATTTGTATTTGTTTTCTAAATAATGAAATGCTTTAGATTAAAATTATTTCAGTATTTTGTAAAACATTTTTAGGAATGTATCTGTATTAGTTTAATTTTTTAAATTAAGAAATAAAATTGTGTGGTTAATTATTTATATGTAGGCCTAATATTTTGTGTGACTAGATTTTTTTTTTTTTTCTCCAACTTATATATTATGTTACAGATGCATCTGCAGCAGACCGAGAAGAATTATTTATACAGAAAATAAGGCAGTGCTGTGTGTTGTTTGATTTCGTGTCAGATCCTCTGTCTGATTTGAAATGGAAGGAAGTAAAGAGGGCAGCTCTTCAAGAGATGGTGCAATATGTTACAACACAAAGGGGTGTTATTACTGATGCCATATATCCCGAAGCAGTTAATATGGTGAGTTTTAATAAATGTGTTTCATCTATATATTCTGTTTTTTATCATGTGCCATGACTACAAAATCGGTGTATTAATAAATTAAAATTAATTATGCTATCAATAATATAGTGTAGACATATATGTTCAATGACATTATATTCAGTTTGAAATAACAATTTTACTTCAGTTCAGATTAATTAGAGGCCAAGGTTCATTTAATTTAATTACTTCAATGTTATTTACTAATGTAAGTATATGGTCATAGTAAATAGCTGTCAGTATATATACTGATTTATGTGTAACTGCCATACTTTAAGTAGTATTCTGCAGTGCACATGATTATAATTTTTCTTATTTGTGTATCTTATCTTTTATAGTCTTTTGTAATTACTGTAATAGTCACTCTGATGACTGGTTGGCAGTAATCTTCCATTATTGAGTTCTGTCTTGCTGCCGTTTCCTTTCTGATTTTCTCTTGATTTATATCTCACTACCATTTTGTTTATGTACAGCAACATTGGAGATATGGTCTCCTTGATTCATATGATACTCAATTTTTTTTCTGCAGACTATCTGGACTTCAGGAATGTTGTTTTTGAAGGAGGTGAAAATTCTTTATGCATGCACAGGAGTTTGTATTTCTTGCCAATGTAGTATTCTCCAGATAGTGGTCTACCCACTGAAAATGTCTTCTTTAAACACAGACCATGTTTATGTTAATCTGGTGGCACTACAAGGCGTGGTTTTTTTTTTAGTAAAATGCGTTTGAAATTACTGCTGACTGTGGGCAACAAAGTAAGGTTGTGCATACACCATGTTGTAATATCGAGGGGTTAGTGGTAAAACTACCCAAGTTTTAATTATTTTTCTAGATGTTTAAAAAACGACATTTTTTATGCATTTCTCTTTTTATTTTTATTTTTTAATAGTTATGTAATCAATAAAAAACTATTAATAATACAAATTAACCTTGAAAGTCACTTTTAGAATTTATCATTGTGCTTGAAAACCTTTAATTTCAGTTTTCCATAAATTCACATGAGTGGACTTGGGTAGATTTACCAGTAACCCCCATGATATGATGTAATATTGAAAAGTTGCTATTTTTTTGACATCAGATGCGCGATTGTAGTAGTTAGTGTATGAACAAGTTACAGTTAAGTGTTACAATAGACAATCCTGCCAACTGTGAGGTTCACCCTGTACTGATACATTTTCTATTAGCAAAAAGCAATAGTCCTGCTGAAACTCACAAAAGCAACTTTTGCAAGATTTGTAGACCAAATGTTATGACTGACAGTAAAATTATATAATGACATCATTATAATAATGATGATGATGAATGATGATGGTGGGTGATTTTGTTGGGGGAAGGTTGAACAATATTCATGACGAAGAATATAGCAGTCATCCAACAGTGATGGCAGATAGTTTAGTAGACAGTGTAGTATTGTGGTTATGTTCCGGAAGGCGAGACTGAAAACTCCCGTTTTACTGCAGCATTGTGAGGATTCTGAGGTAGGACATTTGGTGAAAATACCATGAAATGTGGTACAAAGCAAGTGGGTGCTCCGTCTTGGCAATGCACCTGCCCACAGAACATTCAAAACATATCATTTATAAGCTGCAACAGCATGATCACCCTTCCTTGCCTCCTTTGTCAGATTTATCCCCTTGCGACTTTTTCTTATTCTGAAAATGAAGCTCAAGCTGAAGGATTACTGTTTTGAAACAGTGGGCAAGATTGAGTGGAAAACGTGTAAACATATTTCAAGAACCAGTAAATTATTAATCCAGTAAACTGAATAAGTTCTGCCAGGGGTGTATTCCTGCACAAAGGGTCTACTTTGAGGGAAATTTTGGCCATACTTAAATAAAGGTAGTACACTGTTGTATCTATATCCTAGTCTCCTATCTTATCTCCCTATAGCCGTAGCCTATCCCTAGTCTCAGAACATTTTGATACCTCCTTGTAGAGAATCCACAAATATAGAAAGATATAATATTTTGGAGAATCAGAGTGTTTAAAAATGCTAAAAACTGTGATGAAAACTTGAACATTTGTGATGAAACTTATGTTTGATTACATGATTGTTAAGTCATATCTTTGTTACTATTTAAAAGTGTTTTTATTTATCAGCACCAGCAGATTCATTAATTTTAAAGAACTTGGTAGTTTTTAAGCCCTGACAATACAACAGTCCCTTGGGATGAACATTGTTGTTTAAATTAGTATCATGAAATACTGACCTGTGTATCAACAACAATTCCAGAATTTACTTTTAAATTCCAGTTATTAAATGTAATTACTATTCAATTTTTTAAAATTAAGACTTGAATTAAGTGAATTAAGAAGTATTTAACATTGTTTTCAACTAAATTACCCCGATTCAATTAAAGTACCTGCATGGAAGAACCTTTTCTGGGTGTGGTGTACATAACATATTTATTTAATGTTAACATAATGTTAACATTCGAAAATTGCAGAATCACAATAGCATTATTGTGCGTCATATCCATTATAACATTCACATACACATGCATGTGTGTAGAGTTTCATAGTAATTCAGGTTTATCTTTATTATATTTTTTCATTTTAAAGAACCATTGAGAACTGTTCAGTTGTATTCTGAAACACGTTTAGTATTTTGTTCTGAGAGGGAGGAGGGAGAGAGTGATATGTTTATGAAAACAATTTTGTTTAGAAACTGAAAAACAATTTTGTTTCGTCTATATTGATCACTGATGCTCACAATAATTAACATTATAAATTGTCTTCTTCTGTCCTTCCAGGGTTAGGCAATTATGCATATTCGGCTTCACCATCTAATCCTCGGTCTTCCCAGACTAAACTGCACTATTAGTCCATAAATCTGCCTAATTGGTTTAAACAGTCTTACAAAATAGTTGCTTATAAACAACCTTTTCACATTACATGGCCTAAGTACTGAATGTTTTTGTTTTCGGTACAACTGACTGACACATGTGCAGAATGTATGCATAAGGTTTCTTACACATGAATTATTACCTGTCATAATTAATTCCCTACTGAAAAGTATTTATTTGACACACAATTTTTATTTGATTTAATCTCCATAAATTTGTAATTTGTCTTTGTGGATCTACATAGTTGTACCTTGGACTGAATTAATTTCCTTAGTAGTTGTGCAACCATAGCGAGCTGCAGACCACCGTACGTCCACTCTTACAAGATCTGTGCATATACTACTTAACTTAGTGTTACTGGATTATCACCACTGTGTGTGTGTGTGTGTGTGTGTGTGTGTGTGTGTGTGTGTGTGTGTGTGTGTGTGTGTGTGTGTGTGTGTGTGTGTGTGTGTGTGTGTGTGTGTGTGTGTGTGTGTGTTCTCAGAACGCTTATAAATTATTTCACTGGTTCTACTAGAGTAACACCATTTTGGAAGACGGATCTTTAATAGGGGAAGATTGGGTGGTATCAGACACCTAGCTTATTTCTTATACGTTTTCTTTTTTCAAGAAGTGAATGTAAGTGAATTATTATACCTACACATCTTTGAAGTGTATCTACAAATTTGAAAACCCTTTAGTTTTTTTGTTTTAGATTGTGAAGAGTGGTATCAGACAGACATACTATGTTAAATAAAAACACTTTCATTCTCTTTAAAACAAAATTTATTTGTAAAATATGTCTGTTTTTAGAAAATAGTGTTTTCAAACATTTTTCATTCATTTCATTCTTTTGAAAATACACAAAAAAATAAAATTAAATCCTATTTGTGAACACCAATTTTTGTTAGGCTGTGAACACCAATTTTTGTTAGGCTAACTTAACTAAGCTAGATGCTTACAACAATTTTTCAAACTATTTTCTGTTTTATTTGTTCTATACAAACATTGCACTGATACTACATGTCACAACCCTCTAACTGGGCACAGTTTTTATTTGTCAGTTGTACAAAGGTGGCACTGAATCAGTTCCTCCTTGAAGCCCACCTCACAAATAATGCAGTGAGTGACATTCTAGTATGATATAGGCATACTTGGACTGGTTTTTTTCTTTCTTTAGAATTTAATACTTTTAACACCACTGTTTTTCCTGTGTCATTCGCTGGCAAACCAACATTTTTAGCAATATTTTAAAAAGATGTAACAAATTTAACTTTTAACAAAGTAATACTTGAATCATAAGCTCCTTCCATACAGATTTTATATATCGTGGGGTCATACTGTGAAAAGTTGGTAAGTTCATTTTTGCCAAAAATAACTTTTTATCGATTTTGGTATCAGAATGAATGTACATATGTCTGGACAAAATTAGTAAGTAATTTAATAACTGTAAAGTGGGTTTCAACCTGTCACCTGTTTAGTAAGTGTATTTTGGAACAACTTACTAACTAAAGAAAATGGTAACAAATGTTAACAGATGTTGCTGCTTTGTAATATCATTTGTAGGAGAAAATTTTAACTGAAAGAATTCAGTAAGTGCAGTCCCCAAGTTAATGATGTACAAAAAAGTGTTTCCCAAATGTTTCAATTTACAGCACTATGTTATGTGATCTATGAAATACACCAACAGTTTCCAGGTAGAGTGGAGACTATTACAGTGACCAAAAACAACTGAAAAATTGTCTTGAAAATACAATTTTTCTATACTGTATCTATATCCTAGTCTCCTATCGTATCTCCCTATAGCCGTAGCCTATCCCTAGTCTCAGAACATTTTGATACCTCCTTGTAGAGAATCCACAAATATAGAAAGATGTAATATTTTTTTAATTAAGAAAAGTTTGTGTTTGTCAAAAAAAAAATTTTACAACTTTATCTGTAAGTGATGGACCGGTGGGTGATTCACGGTCTTGGCAACATGACTACAAGTGGAGTTTTTGGCTGTTAAGAAACATTCAAATTATAAATAAATAAATACAATACAAACTGCCAGAACCTTACCTGCGATCTTTTCTCGCTGACTTACCTTTATTATAAAATCCAATCAGAAGTTCAGAGTCGCCACCAATATCTTTGAAGGACAGATATGGAAACCTTTATACTCTATCTTAATTAAAATGGGATAATTTTGCAATCTGACTTCCCCCCAATTCAGAAGATTCCCGGAAACTTTAGACGAATTTTTCAGCACAGAATAGGAAATGGTTCACAGCGAAATAACTACGCTAACACATGGTTATATGCTGTAAAACTAATCTTATTTATTTATTAATTATTACTTCAGTCTTTCTCTACATTTTTTATGAACAAATTAATGTTGGAATGTCAATCCCATCTGACAAAATTACGGCCACATTGATATATAAAAACCCTTACACTTCTACCTATATATTAATTAGGTTAATTACATATTTATTAGCTACTTAAGAAAAAAAACAACCCAGTATTTGTACACACACTCTTTCACACGTAAATAATTTCCCCAAAATTTAGCACTCTTTATTTTGAAATATATATTACGATTGATTTTTTATGTGATAAATAGTTACTCATTCGCCACCTCCTCCAACCACGCATCGCACTTTGTTGATCTAGTTCTTTTGGTCACCCTGCACTTTTAATTATTAAATTTGATATTATACGTTTCCTTCCACTTTGTCTCACATCAAGTTACACTTTCCACTGATACTTTTTCCACATTTTTTTAAATTTTGAAAAGGTTTTCGGCTCGCTAGCCGGTTATATTCATCCGGTTGCGGCCACGGTGGTTAGACGACTCACTGATGCTATCCAAAACGTCTCTAGCGGCTACTTCCGCTACATGTTCACCAGCTCGCTCTGTGATTTGCTGATAAAAATCACATGATACATTAATGAGTTGTCACGTGTGTAGCGAGTCTTTGGATATTTTCTGCTTATTGGGGCTCGCCCAAAAAGTTCGTGCTTTTTACCAACGGAAAACGCAATCATCTGCGCACATGTTCGCATTCCAACGCTTTATCTTTCTTGTACCTGGTTCTGTCTGGCACAGAGTTGAATACAGGGTTTTACATGACTTAAGTTCTCGTGACCATAAAGGGTGCCCAAACAGATAGTCCCCAAATTATTATTAAATGAAAACTAGACCCTCCTCTTAATTTGCCCCGTTACAATACCCCCCCAATGAGAGGTTTTCTGCCGAAACAAAAAAACTCGTTGCTAACCCTAAGAGGATCAGTGAGGATATGGCGCCAACGACCCCCTTTAATTCTTAACACGTCATGGGTAAACTACCTCCTAGCTCGGCGACTATGGCTGCACCTGAACGAGATTACTGGACTTCTCTGTGCGAGATCCCAACACCATAACATCGGACAGGTACTCACCATAATACCCCCTAACCCTTTGTCATTTCACCAAAAAAATCAAAAAACTGGCCTTATACTATACCAGATCCTCAACCGATATGTCTCCCCTTACATACATACTGGGTTGTCTTTAGCAAATACTGGATGCGTACACATACGCATTGTTATACTGAACACAACATCTGTGCCCTAATTACTGATCTAACATTCATAAAATATTTTATATTTTAACTTCAATTCCTTTTCTCACTATTTTATCAGTTTGACGTTACTGTTTCACATAAATGGCAATTTATGTCATATAAAAATAAATCAAACAAATCAAACTAAATCATTTAAATTTTGTTCACCTAAAGGAATTAATCTAAGTTTCATATCAAAATTTCATATTACCATTAATTTGATCCAAATCCCAAAATCTTTTAAATGAATTTACAATTCTTCTTCCCTAGCTGCCAGCAATCATAATAAACAAAATATAACAAACACCTTAGTCTATCATAAACTCCCTTATCACTACCTTTGTCTACAACACAATATAAATCAATTAATACAATCGCAATACACATAATCAACAATATATACTGAACATCAAAACACAATCTGTACTTCAAGCAAAATACAATTTTTTTTTTTGTTATGTAGTAATAACGTTTTATTAAACCTCTATTCTGACAATAAAAGAAAATACAACTTGAACTTTGATTTGAACGGAACATAGGAATTGGTTACATTGACCCTTATACAGTCCATCAGCTGATGTCTTACTAACAGGTGAATGACCTTTCTATAGGCACACTACATACAAATAATACAATGTAAAATACATAACACCTGTTTATAATCCCTACCCTCCAACATAATAACACAATAAAACATAAACATTCACAAATAATACCAAACTAATTTCATTACCAAAAAACCTCTCCTCTGCATCTGAATTAAATTTACAAAATTTTGGGTTTAGTTTCAAATTCTATTAACTCTTTATTTAGTTTCATTTTATTATTACATTTCCGTTATGAATTTCTATTAGTCATTTTATCCTCAGTTGGTTTGGGTGATTCCCAATTATTCACAATAATCTAATTCATTGAAAAGGCATTAAAATATAATCTTACCCCCTTTCTGACTCTAACACTCACTAACAGATTTACACAGGATGACACCAATCTCTCAAAACATTTATCTCCACTAACTTACTACTCTAGCTCACCTTGAATCATTCTACCCTTATAACAACATACCCTCTTTGTACTTAGGATGTGTGTTCCCTCCCTATGCTCATTCCCTTATTAGTTCCTGGTCTCCCCCAGGTAACCCCGCCAACGCACATACGGTTCACCTCCCGCCACAACGCTTTTCGTTGAGGACTCCTTATCACACCACCCCCTTTACAAAATTCTTTCATCATTAATTACTCTTCAGTTACATCACTCTCATTACTCTACTTATATGCCCTATCGCTACTGTGTCCCTACTATTACTCAGTTTCTATTTTACTTTTATTCCCAAGAATCTTATTTCATCTAACACCCATTTAAAATTACCTTTGACTGACTTAAATGCCTTATTTTAAATATTTATCACCCAAATTCTAACCTTTATTACCCATTGAAAATTCATAACTACCTCAAATTGATTTCATCACTTAATTTAAAACCTCTTAAACACATTGAAAATTTATTATTCACACATTTAAAACTAAAAAAATCTGAAAATCACTTATAAGGGACATACTACATATATAACACCAGTCATCAGCTGATATCTCATGGTCAGGTGAACGACCTTACCCTAGATACACTGCAAAATTATACAATGTAAAATACATGACACATGTTTATAATTCTTACACCCTAACATAGTAAAATACTAACATAATAAAACATACTAAACAAAACATAATGAACACTTTCTCTACTCGACATAATCTTTTCAAAATCAGTAAAGTCATTTATAAAATTATCATATGGAGCAAAACATTTAAATCAATTACTTTCGTACAAATTATCTACTGTAATCATCTCTTGAATCAAAATAAAATTATTTAATGAGCTTATTAGCTCATTCAGTTTGTCAGTTTAAGATTTCAATTCATTACTCCCCTGAGTAACCTCCTTGCTACACGCACTATGACCCCCCACTGGACTGTGGCGCCCAGTTGCTTCCACAAGAACGGAAGTTTATTAGGGTAGGACGCTGCCTACCCTGTTCTTGCTTCAGCGTTATATAAAAATTCGGCATTACTGATGTCCGAGGACACCATAATTATGTAGACTCCATAGTTATATAGATTCCCCTGATTTACCCCCCGGTTAATTTCTAAGTTCACCAATTTAGAATATTAAGCCAAATCCACTGTCAGGGTTCGGTGAAGCCGTGACCGCCCGAAAATGGGGAAACTACTAAAAGACATACAATTCGTTTACAATGACACTGCTACTACAATTCACAGAAGGTAAACCATTATATGTTTGGATATATTATTATTTAGTTCAAAACCTCTGAGACTCATATACAATCTACCATTCAAACATCAAACATGTTATTTTATTTAAATCGCATTATAAACTTCATACTTACATTACATCACTCATATACTGTTATAGACACAAAAATATAAACATTTATCACCACCAAATAATGTACATAACTCCATGTATCTTCTGAAATATTATAACAATCATAATTCCATAACTAAACACATTTTACATTTAGGCCTATTCATTTATTATTTATTCTCAAGTTCAAATCTCATAAAATCATCTAAATTCATTATCAAAATTTATCTATACAACATTAATTAATTAATTAATCTCAAATTCTTTAATTCAATCAATTATTTAAAACAAGTTATTTTAATTATCTTACTCCAAAACAATTGCAATTCATTTATTATCACCTTCATAATTATTCTTATTATTTATTTAGTCTGCCAAAATATTATTATTATTATTATTATTACATCAATTTCTACTACATACACACATTGTTTACATCAAATACATTTTACAACACAACATAATTAATTTCACTATAGATTTATTTACAATTCTTCGTCATTAATTTTTCTGTTTACCACACTTCATTTCATAAGTTAGCAAGGTCATAACCATAAACTAAAATATTTAAAATGTCCATTCACTGATTTTTTATTTAACCCCCATCATCATATATTAACCTGATGTATTTATAACATAACTCATTTTTATCTACATACATTACATTATAATTATTACTGTAATGACCACTTTCGTTAATTATATTAACATAGTAATTAACTACATATTTGTCTCCCATTAATTCATAAAGCCCGTCTACATTGGTGATTTTAGTTGTCTCCATCAGTATTTTTGGTCAACATAAGGTAAGTTATTTTATCATATTCTTCTACTATATCAATCACATTGTAAGGTAAGTTTTTATCATTTACCACCGTATCATCAAAATAATCATCCATCTCTGTTTCACAAGGTAAGTATTTTATATCGCCTATTTCCTTCAATTCTAACCTCTCTT
The DNA here is from genome assembly GCA_034769895.1 of Magicicada septendecula. NCBI lineage: Eukaryota > Metazoa > Arthropoda > Insecta > Hemiptera > Cicadidae > Magicicada > Magicicada septendecula. The sequence continues at coordinate 316,758,096 of CM068367.1, read as the reverse complement.
TCAACTCTTGATAACTCCTGCTTAACGTAAATAACTCTATTTCCTCATCTACACACAACTCACTCTCTAAATATCTCTCACCATAACGCCATATCACTCACTCCATGCAGAGGGTACTGCTATATTAAAACACCTCTTAGTTCCTCCAGGAACAACACAAAAATTCAAAGGACAATTATTGGTAGAACATTTATCTATCCAATACATTCGTGAAGACCTTTCTTCACCCCCCACAACACCACGTGAAAATTTTACCCTCTGCCACTCTTCTACCTGTACACTCTCTTCATACTCTCTCTCTAACTGATAAACATTTGTTTCTACCCCTTTACAACCCATTACTCCCTCGCTCTCACTAACTATCTCACTATCTCTACCTCATCACTATCTATTTTCATTATATCACCTTTAAATAGCTCGTTTTCCACTATCTTATCACTACTACTTATTAATTCATTATTAGAATTATCGTTAATACTCACCTTGTTAATTGTTACTTCCTTGTTTATATTTAAACTAACCCCATTCTGATTATCATTTGTTTTGACCTCACTTACCTCATTTTTTATCTCCACCGCACTTAAACTAGCATTATTTTTTGTAAAAGTGTCATCATTTTTACCTCCACTATCAAAACTATTCACCTGGTTTAGGTCACTTTCTTTATTTTCTGGTAGCTTACATCTATCTCTTTTCCACTTTTTGTCTATCTCGTCAAACCCCTTGTTAATAGCACTTAGCACCCCTTAGTTCATCATACATTGTTTTCAAAAGATTCATCACATCATCCAGTGAATACTCTTTTTCTACCACCCCCACACTGTCATCCTTATCATTAGGCCTATTCACTGCCTTATTCTCTACTCCTATCACTTCAACTATCTTACCTTTATCCTCACTGTGTTTTTTAATTTTGGCAAATATTCCCTCTTCTTGTTCTTCCATTCGTGTCAAATTATCATCCAAATTACCCCACGCCTCGTCTCATTTTATCCACAATCCCTCTGAATTCACCTTCCCATTCGTCCCACACCAAATCTATTTCGTTTACTTGTGCCATGTTAAACAAAATTTACTTATATTTTAACCAACAATTATTTATATGACACCCTTAAAAATTACCACCCTCCTACTACATCATAATTACAGTCCTTATCAACATATAAACGTAACCATAATAAGCACATGCGTTACACTACCCAAACATAACCTAGTCTACTCCACATAATTATATACGATAATTTCACAACTTACGCCGTTACCCAAATCCTATTTTCTGTGCTTAAAATAGGTCTACCTCGTATAAAGTTATACTCAGATCCTGGCAGGGCCGTCAGTTGTTAAGAAACATTCGAATTATAAATAAATAAATACAATATAAACTGCCAGAACCTTGCCTGCAATCTTTTCTCACTGACTTACCTTTATTATAAAATCCAATCAGAAGTTCAGAGTCGCCACCAATATCTTTGAAGGACAGATATGGAAACCTTTATACTCTACCTTAATTAAAATGGGATAATTTTGCAATCTGACTTCCCCCCAATTCAGAAGATTCCCTGAAACTTTAGACGAATTTTTCAGCACAGAATAGGAAATGGTTCACAGCGAAATAACTACACTAACACATGGTTATATGCTGTAAAACAAATCTTATTTATTTATTAATTATTACTTCCATCTTTCTCTACATTTTTTATGAACAAATTAATGTTGGAATGTCAATCCCATCTGACAAAATTACGGCCACATTGATATATAAAAACCCTTACACTTCTACCTATATATTAATTAGGTTAATTACATATTTATTGGCTACTTAAGAAAAAAACAACCCAGTATTTGTACACACACTCTTTCACACGTAAATAATTTCCCCCAAATTTAGGACTCTTTATTTTGAAATATATATTACGATTGATTTTTTTATGTGATAAATAGTTACTCATTCGCCGCCTCCTCCAACCACGCGTTGCACTTTCTTGATCTAGTTCGTCCACATTTTTTGGTCACCCTGCACTTTTAATTATTAAATTTGATATTATATGTTTCCTTACACTTTGTCTCACATCAAGTTACACTTTCCACTGATACTTTTTCCACATTTTTTTAAATTTTGAAAAGGTTTTCGGCTCGCTAGCCGGTTATATTCATCCGGCTGTGGCCACGGTGGTTAGACGACTCACTGACGCTACCCAAAACGTCTCTAGCGGCTACTTCCGCTACATGTTCACCAGCTCGCTCTGTGATTTGCTGATAAAAATCACATGATACAATAATGAGTTGTCACGTGTGTAGCGAGTCTTTGGATACTTTCTGCTTCTTGGGGCTCGCCCAAAAAGTTCGTGCTTTTTACCAACGGAAAACGCAATCATCCGCGCACATGTTCGCATTCCAACACTTTATCTTTCTCGTACCTGGTTCTGTCTGGCACAGAGTTGAATACAGGGTTTTACATGACTTAAGTTCTCGTGACCATAAAGGTGCCCAAACAGATAGTCCCCAAATTATTATTAAATGAAAACTAGACCCTCCTCTTAATTTGCCCCGTTACATGGCCAGAAGATTTACTATTCTTATCTTGTGTAAAAGTATTGTAATTACTAAATGTCATTACTGTTATTTTGCGTTTTAAAATAGTTATTAATTTTGTATTTCAAATAGGAGAGTATGAGAGTGTTAAATTTCTGCAATTTTAAATTTTTTTCATTTGTTACTTTTTGTGTTAGATGAAAGTTTTCATATTGTCGGACTGAAAAATATGTAATAAAACAGCTTTCTTGTTTTGTAAACAGTTATTTTTTTAGTATGAAATTGGTATCATTAATATTAGATTTGTTCTTCCTAAGTAACATCTAAGTTCATAGTCTTCAGCTAAAATTTGCTGTCTGCAAGAACTTTGTAAGTACCAAGTATAACTTTAAAAAATTAAAATAAATAAATATCAAGAATATTTCTTATACAGTTTTCATGAATAACTGTTAGTGCAAGAATGTAAGAAATGAAAATGCATTTCACATCATGTTTCTACATTTCCCTGATGAATGCCAAACAAGTTTACAAACAAATTTCAAATGACTCAAATTTACTCCAAAACATCATTTGTTAGTTACCAAACTTTTTGTAGTAACTTCTCGGTATATTCTTAATATTCTGATAACATGTCTATAAGTTTTAATAAATTGGTCTTAAACATTCACTGTCAACACACCAAAATATAGTCTTCATTATTTAAATAAATGGTAATTATGTTTACACTCCAATAGCTGATATATTTAGTCTATAAAAAAGTAATAAAGAACAGTCAAATTATTAACAGTTTTCGTCAGTTGGCACTATTATAGAAGATTCTTGTTGAAACACAGGGAGAGCCCTGGATTTTGATATTGAAAGACTGGAAGTGTGTAATTTTTTTAAATAGAAATATCTACTTTGTGTACAAAACTACAGCTCATGGAATTCAAAATTACATGAATTACATTTTCTGCTACGTCTATCTTGTGTCAACTGACTTTAGGGAACTAACTAAATAAAAGTTTGATTGTGTCAATTTAAAATTGAGCTCCTAGTAGAAATTGTTAGATTTATGTTGAGTTCAAACTCAGTGAGGCAACAGGAAAGTGGGACATTAGTTGTAAATATGTAATAAACCGCAACAAATCACCTTGATTATTTAAAGATAAATAGTGTTAAGAAACTTTAGCAACTTTCAGTTTGTTATCAGAATTGTAATTTTTTCTTTTAATTTTATTTTTTTACATTTGGTACTTCATATGTGTATTGTTAGGCTCTTCTGTTAGGTTATGTATATTATTATTAAATGTATAACAAGTGTAACATGTATAAAGGTAATTTCCACTTTTATGTTTCCATGTTCAAACAAAATTATTGGCTAAAATTATGTAGTCCAAATAATAGGTAACAGACAGTTAAATCCAGTTAATTTCTGTGGTGATTGTTATAAATATTGTAACCAGACCTCTGTATGCCGGTCGTTACAAAAGATAAAAAGTTGAGAGAAAATTTTATAAAAATAGAATTTTCAAATAGCAAAAGATTTTGTTTATGTTTATTAAGAGGTGTGTATAAGAATAAATCTGTTTTAAAAGGTTCTTGTAAAAATTCTAATAACAGGCAGGTATTTATTGACCGTCGAGCACTTCTTGAAGAATTGAACCAAGTCTGGAGTTAAATAGTTTAACTCCAGTTAGCAATCGATTGGTGATTTTTCTGTCTGGTCCAATATCTCGTTCAACTAAAATATTTTCTTCTTAGTTAAGTCCTTCAGCCTTAATAAATACTCTTAAATTAACCTGTGAAATAAGTAACAGATAAGAAATAATGGAAATATAAAGATTTATTGACAATTTATATAAATAATCGATTTTTTATCGATGGAGAGCAATTATCGACTCTGTCTCGGGAATTATCGATTGTGTCATACAGAACAAAATTTATGATATTTAATATATTAAAAGACAGGTTCTTTGAGCGATTAGAATTAATAGTCAGAGAAGGGTGACGAGAAAGTATAACATTAACAATTAACACAAATACAATAATTATTATTCAATAAAATTTAAATAATTCCAATAAGTAATGTGTATGTATGTTGTCAAACCAATATGCAGACGATGACGTCACTGCTGGAAGATAAAGAAGGCAGGCTTGAATTTTCAAAATGGCCGCTACTAGCTATGGCGAGTTCACTGCAAAATCGGCATGTCCGGAAATCACGACAAAATTACCTTCGTAAATGTCTGAAATCTTCCCGCACTGGTGTAATATGTTTGTTCAGTTATTTGGTGTATTCTGACGAAGTGTTCCGTGTAAACTTGTGTTGGTTAGTTTATTTTGTATGTGTTCACTTCTGTGGGTTAAAGTTTTCAAGATATGGTTATGATTTGTAGAGTGAATTGGTTTAAATATAAGGTTTTACTGTTTTCTGTCACTCGTATCATGAAGTTAGATGTTTGTTTTCACTATTGTCGTGAACGTATTGATAGCTTTAGTTTTAAAAAGTGTCTAATTCGTCTAACTCTCGTTTCACTTATTTTAATGGCTAAACGCTAGTACCATTTTCGACTCGATTTAAAGAACGTTTTGTCACACAACTATTCAGCTTGATATTCAACAAAAGACTAATTAACTTGGTCATAAATCTGGCCCAGTTAATCTTTGAAAAAGTATTGTTAACATATTTCGATTTCCCATACACATGATAAAATATTACATTATATATGGAATTTATCTATTTTATTCATCACTTTTATGAATTATGAACCTTATTATTGGTTTAATCATCTCATTCCCTTTAAATTGATGTATTATAGTCCATATCTGTAGACATTTTGTGGAAATTAACAAATTTTGTTCACTTTTTGGAAATATAGGCTCAAAATTGGATTTCCGTCTTTATACGAATTTCCTCCATTTTAAATATTCTTAATACTATTATAATAAATTTTAATTAGTCATATTCCTCTTCCTTTTCTTAAATACATATAAATTAAACCTTTGAACTGGTTTTTTGTGTTAATCTGTAAATTTGACATTGCTCTTTAAAATTAATTGGTTTATATATTTTGAAAATTTACAATATGTTAAGGTATATTTCCTTATTATCATTTTAACTCATAGGATCATTCCCAGTAGTGGTTAATTGAGTTACCTTATATAAATCTTGCTAGTTTACAGGATTTATAAGTGAATTATATTGATTTATACTGTTTCTGTGAATTCACCAAATGGCCTAGATTTTAGAATTTTATATTTCTGTCTTTCTCAAATAAATTTAAACTTAATTCCTCCTCTGACTTTACATAATTACAATTATATGAAAATAACATGGTTTATAACTTATTGTGTGGTGTAGTAGTTAATTAACACTACGGTTATTAAAATAAATAATTATGGACATTGTTTAGCAATCTGCACAATTGAACATATTGCAGACATGGTTTGAACATATATCTTTTAACTATTTTTGAGTTAACATAGCATACCTCTTGGAACATTATTAATGGTATGTAGGCTATTATTTAGCAAACATAATTCTTTTTTAAAACACATAACATAACTCTTATTTTCTAATAACTCTTACAAATACATTTTACTAACACATTGATTAACATTTTACACTTATTAATACTATATTAATGCCAGTCCTTTCTGGTCTAAACCATTATTATTTGTGATCCCCTACATCAGTAAACATGAACTCCCATACTCTATTTATTATCATTTTTTACAAATGTCTTGTAAATAAAGATTTACATTAAAATAACAAAATACTGGAAATCTGCCATTTTATTATTTTATTATGTTGTTTATTATTAGATATTAAAGTTGTGATATAGCATACTGATAAGTTATAGTATCACCAACTTTAAGTTTATTGCATTTCTAAAAAACACTTACACAAATTCACTTTCACTGTTGGTTCTGATATTTTGAGTCTCATTATCTCAGACCAGACCTTTAGTAATCATGGACTGTTAAGACTAGTTTATTTTCTTTATTACACAATAGCTTTAGTCGGTTCACTTCTTATAACGCTATACAGCACTTTAGTTTTCTCAATAATTACATTTTTATAGGATTTTGGGTATGTTATACTTTCTTTTGCATAGTTTTTGTGGGTTTGGGGTTGATAGTAGTTTATATAATAATAGGTTTTACAACGGTGTTTCTTTCATACTATTTCTTCCTCTCCTCCTGTCTTCTTTCTTGTCCTTCTTCGTATCTTCCTTCTGGTCTTCCTTCTTGTCCTTCTTCTAGTCTTCATTCTTGTCCCTCTTCTAGTCTTCATTCTTCTGGTTTTCTTGTCTTCCTTCTTCATTCTTGGGTAAACCAAGGTACTTTGTGTTATCTCGACTGAGGTTTAGTTTGGAACATTTAATTTATTCACTGATACTGACTTTATTCTTCTCTACAGGTATCAGGGTATTGTTTTCTTCCTGATCACAAATTTTATTCTTCCCTTTTCTTGTTTTTGGGGTATTTTGGTATTCACTACTCTTTAATTGAGTCTCTTTTTTCTTGATATGGTCTTATATAACTGGTTTACTGCTCTACTGCTCCTAGCTTCCTGGGTAAATTACTGATATTATACTATGAGTTGCTTCAATACTTTCTTTGGTTTTTTAAACAGTGGTTTTTATATATAATGTAATGAGGATTTTTATTTTATCGTGGTTCATTCCTTTGATTCATTTAAATGTCATTCAATATTATTATAACATTTGCTGGTGTAATTAAACTTCATGATTTCATATGACTTAAGATGTAGTGGATTTTCTGTCACGCTACAGTATCAAATATCACATGCAGCTTTTGACAGAAATGTGTCAGCTCTCATGTAACGCTGTGGAAACCAGGCTAAGAAAATGAAATTCATGAAATAATTTTTTTTTAATTTGATCATGGATCCTGCATAAAAGATTAAACTATAATGGGTTATGAAATTTTTTAAGTTACATGTTTTCAGACAGAAAAATATATATTACGATCTCCAAAACAAGTCTGCAGATTTAACATTAAAAAGCTTTATGGAGAGGTCATAACTGACAGTGATTCTATTGCAAAGCAAAAACTGCTGTCAGACAAAATTACGATTACAAAAATTGAAATTTTTTAACATTCAAGAGAAAATAAATTTAACAGTGAAAGTTTGTGACTAAATAGATCAAACATTGAACATAATAAATCTCATTATAACTGTGCTTAAAATATCAATGAGATTCTCTGTTAATTATGTTGAAAATTGTAAAGGTGGTTCATAATCCAACATACAACTGAGTCGAAGCTTTTGGAATTTGCTTCATACCAAATGGTTAGTGGACTTTCATATGCACCTTATGTGAACTATAGCAAATTCTTGTCCATTTCCATAGTAAATCTAATTTTCTAATTTTTTCTATTACCTAAAAATGTAGGTAATACGTTTCTATTAAGTTGTGTAGAATTCAGTTTTTATCATCGCTCTTTTGATAGAAAAACAAAGAGATATTATGAAACAGTATCGCATTTCTGAAGCCTCCTGAACTTCATAGACAGCTGTTAGTAGCTAAAAACAAAATTGCGTTTTCACCTCCAGCTTTCTGATTATAAGGATGAAGATGCCATATTTAAAAAATTAATTAACACCAGTCTCAACCAATGGGTGATTCACACTTTACTATTTCTGATCAATAAAGAAGTTCAAAATGTACTGAAGATTAATGATAAGGATATGTTAGTCACATATACTAGGATATCTTACCTATAAAGTAAAGTACCTTTACCTTTACCGTTACCTTTAGTTACTATAAAGTAACTACAATTCCATTTTTGTATGGCTTTTGGTAAATAGATTAGTAAATAAGTTAGTTTTATTCTTGTCATAATAACATACTTCATGAGAGTCACATCTTAGACATAGAAACTAAATTACTGTGAATTTACTGTATTCTAGTAATTAAAACTATATAATTTAAATAGGAGTTCAGTCATATAAACGCAGTTAGTGTGAGTTTCAAAAACTATTGAGATGAATTTTTCACATAAAGTGCCAGTACTGTGAGATCAATTGCAACAGCTCATACTAAAATGTTTATTTTACAAAAATTTGTAGCTTCTTAACCTTACTGGATTTTCCAATGCCTCAGTTTTTTATAAGTGTTTGTTTTTCAGCATGTCACAAAAATAGAATTCTATAACTACGAGCAGCATTTCCAATGTAGTCAACTTTTGTGTCAGACTTCAAATCAGTGCAGTAGAAAAATATGAAGTTAAAATGAGGTTATGAGATGAACTGGGGCAAAGTTTTTAGGTGGCACAAAGCATTTTTGGATGGCATGAACCTAAGCTCCATGAAGTTTTAAAACATGTTTTGAATTCGGCCAGAAGAGATTCTTTTCTTTGGGCGTTTCTTCACAATTATTCTCAGCTTCACATCACATTTTTGTAATCAAGTGTTTTATCAGATAAGAGCATTCCTGTGGTAGCTTAGCCACTTCCTACCCCAAATCATAGTCCATATAATTATTTTCTTTTTCCAAAAATCAAAAGACAGTTCTGGAGCCATCATTTTGAACATGTGGAGACCATCCAAAAGAATATAACAAACCAGCATAAGATATTGACAGTTAAGGACTTCACTGTTCAGTCTGTGGTAGTGTCTGTATTTGGCTTCCCAAGGAACTACTTTGAAGAAGATAAATCGTTTTGTAGTTAATATGCCAATAAATAATTTGACAATCAATACTGACAATCCGTCATTATTCTTAGACAACCTTACAAATTTAAGTTTATGTCTACAATCAGTACCCAAATATTTAAGTAACTGTACTTTGTTTATATACATAAATATGGTGTACTCTTAAATTATTAAATACTTATACATGTTTATTGTATATACCTGTTTGTTCATTTCAGAGTACCAATGTTCATGAATACTCTTTACCTGAGTATTTCCAATCATTTTTTTAATATGTACAAAACTACCACACCTTCAACACATTGTTAGTCACAGATACATTCTTATTGTATACTATCTGAAGCTACATTTTTTTGCAGTCTCCAGATCGCTATTATGATTAACTTAAAGATTTTTACCTTGTATAATCCACTAGGCGATCTCAGTTTTTTTATATACAACATGTTTCGGGGACTAAATTCCCATCTTCAGGTGCAGTAAAAAATTATTATTCCCCTAATACATAGGGGTCGTCGAAATGATTAAAATGTTTATACATAAAAACACGCACAAAAATCACTGAATAAATTAACATATAACATAAACACATGAACACGTTAAAAGCGACTCGGTGCACCGGTCGACCTCCGATCGTCAACTAGTCTGTATTCGTGCTTCATTGTTTATCATCAACGCGGTATCATATAATTTATTGTATTTAAATGATAGCTGATCGTTGAGTAACTGCTCTTTATTTACTTTGGATGCCTTGTATATTTCAAACTCTTCTAAAGCATTCAGGAAATGACCTTTATTACAAACGTGTATCGGCTCCATGTTCTCTTTGAATCCAGTGTAATTATGGTTTTCGTTTATGAGGTGGAGTGCGTAATTTGATGAGGTGGTTAGGGGTTTCTTTTTTGATAGGTGTTCTTTAAACCTCTCGATAAATTTCCTCCCCGTTTGTCCGATATAGAACTTATCGCACTCACTGCACTGGATTCTATATACCACTGAACATTCCTCCAAAGTTATTGGTTTTCATGGCTTAGAGGTCGACCGGTGCACCGAGTCGCTTTTAACGTGTTCATGTGTTTATGTTATATGTTAATTTATTCAGTGATTTTTGTGCGTGTGTTTTTATGTATAAACATTTTAATCATTTCGACGACCCCTATGTATTAGGGGAATAATAATTTTTTACTGTACCTGAAGATGGGGATTTAGTCCCCGAAAAATGTTGTATGTAAAAAACTGAGATCGCCTAGTGGATTATACAAGGTAAAAATCTTTTAAGTTTATCTGAAGCTGATACTTGTCATAGAGTTAACAGGAGTAAATACATTTAAAAAGTAGTTAAATTTACTATTTTTAACCACACTTCCAATAAAGGTGACAAACATATAAAACTGTGGAGAAACTTGAAGAAAAAGTAAAATACATCGCGCGTGTGTGTGTGTGTGTGTGTGAACTAAATGCCAGTAACCATAATACTTTTATGTTATTAATATAAATGATCTTCATACTGTTTAAATAATGTGTTTAAACACAGATGAATAAAGCTATTTTTTTGTTTTTCAGTTTGCAGTAAATTTATTCAGAACACTTCCACCATCTAGTAATCCAAATGGAGCAGAATTTGATCCAGAGGAAGATGAACCTACATTAGAAGCGGCATGGCCTCATCTTCAGCTTGTTTACGAATTTTTTCTCAGGTATCTGAAATATTCTGCTTAAGATACAGTAATAATAACTATTATTATAATAACAGTAATTATTATTACAGTGTGTTGTTGAATATAGTTTTTTTAGTCATTTTAAAAATTGCAGTCATAGATAATGAATTTTAATTACTAGTCATTAATTAAACATTTTAGCTTAACTCTTTGGGGATCAGCAGTTACATTAATCCAAGAAAAAAGACCCAAGACAGTTTTCACCACTTTTGTATTGGCTGTAAATGTTTATCATCCTCTTGTACTTACTTAGGAATAAAAAGTGTCTTTATGGCACAAGTTGGTAGTACAAAATATAGTATAATGTTATATATTAATTTTTTATATAAATATCCATGAATTTTAACTGACAATTCAATGCTTAAGTGGAGAAAATTGCATTTGATGTATTCAATTTAAAAAGAATGTCTGGCTCACCAAAGTATCATACGTAATACATTCACACTTTTAATAAGTCTATGAAAGAAAACAATGCCACATTTTAGAATGAGGAACATGTATTTACATTTAATATATGGCACCAAAATAAGCTACAAGGATAAAGTAAATATAAACTGGAATTCTTTAAAAATGTTATTGATTCAGTAAAAAAATACAAAATTATTATCTCATTTTTCTACATAATCTCCTGGCTTGGAAACACGTTTTTTCCAACAAATTGGCAATTTTTTTCTTTCTTCCTCAAAAAAGAAGAGGTTCATGTTTGCAACCAGTTGTGCATGAACTCCTCTATCCTTGTATCATCGTCAAATCACTGTCCTTCCAATGCTTATTTAAGTGGTCCAAATAAATGGGTAGTTGCAAAGTGATACATCTGGACTGTGAGGAGGATGTTCTAGAGCTGTCTAGTAAAACTTTTTTCAGCTTCTCACACATTAATGCAGCAGTATCGGGTCTTGCATTGTCATGAAGGAAAATGACGTCGTGTATTTGTTGCCATCTTTTTTTACATTAGGTAGCTTTTGCATCTTTCAGAAGCTTACAATAACAGGCAGCATTCACTGTTCTTCATCACGAAGAAAATTATCAACTGAATGTCTGTGGAGTCCCAAAAAAGAGTCGCAAGCACCTTTCCAGTTGTCAGGTGTCTTTTGGCCTTGACCGGCACAGCTTCTCCTTTCTTCTGCCACTTTGTAGTTGCTTGTTTTGATTGAGGGGTGTAGTGATGGACCCATGTTTCATCACAAGTGAGAATACAGTTCAAAAAAATCTTCCCCTTCCTCCTCATAGCAAGTCAGGAGGCTTTCCTGAACATCCAGACAAACACGTTTTCATTCCTGGGTAAGGAGACGAGGAACCCACCTGGCACACACTTTCCGATAATTTAAGTTATTGTTAATGATTGATTGAACACTTCCATCGGTTATTCCCACTGCTGAAGCAGTTTTTGAAATCTTTAGGCGCTGATCTGAATTAACAAGTTTATGAACAACATGAATGTTTCCGTCTCTGACACGTGTTCATGGTCATTGTTGGTGTGGTTGATTTTCCACAATTTCCTGTCTGGTAAAATATTTTTGTGCCAATGAAACACTTGATTCTTTAAAAGAGTTTGTTCCCTGTATTGTGCTTGGAGTCTCAAAATTTCGGCAGTTTGAACACTACGTGCAGTGAACGAATGTACCCCTTTCTTAGGCATTGTGCTACTGATGAGATGTGAGACTTGCACCATGAGTCTGGGAGAGGGACCGACTTCAGACCAATATCCGCTCAAGGCCACGCTTGTCTCCAGTCACTTACACAGCCACTGGACAAGAATTCTGGTTCATAATTGATCCAACCTCATATTTTTTGAGTTATTACATGTAAACTTCAGAAAAACTGGAGACTGAAAGCAAAATAATCTTAAACAAAGTAGCACTAGACTAGTTTTAAAAATAAATTATATTTTTATTTTTCTTAACTGTTCTAGTGTATTCATTAATTTTTTTCATATTCCATAGACAATAGAAAGTGTTATGGTGGTATAAAAACCTGTTTCATACTCTGTGATTTTCAAAACATAAATAGAAGGGGTTTCATTGTGTGTGTGTGTGTGCGTGTGCGCATGTGAGAGAGAGAAGCAAAAATCTTGGTCAATGCTTCCTTTTCCTTTTGCAGTGTTTTCTCGTGGTGAGTGAAGTATGTCTGCTTAGTCCCATTCTTTGAATTAAGTACTTCATGAGAATCTGTTAGAAACTCTGCATCCTGTCATCCCCAGTAAGTTAGGATAAGTAACTTATGTAAATTAATCTTACTTTGTTCAGATAATATGTACGTAATGCCTGTTCTTTTTTAACCAAATACATTTTTCAAGACACCCTTGGAGAACTAAAACAGTCAGCTCTATGGTGAATGTTGGACCTACAGCTCCATTTTTATGAACTCAATTGAGTGGTAAACAAATTAAAAAACAAACAAACAAATCGTTGATAGAACGCAGGACTTGCTAGTTCAACATATAAATGCAAGAACACATTTATTTCACATCTAAAAAACTACAAAATTACAATGGTTAAATTACAAAATCATCAGAAATGACTAAAGTGAAGGAAAGAGCCGGAAATGAGTGTGAAAGTATAAAGTTTGTTTTGTTGCATATAGTGTTGGAAAAAACTATCAGGAAACCAGGGATAACAAAAGAGATGTTAAAGAAGATTGAAGAAAGCAGTAAATACAGAAACACAGAAGAAGAAGATAAACTAATAGGACAAAGGAGCACAGGTGTATTTACGGGGGAGGAGGATTAACGGGACCGCATCCCTCTCCCAGAGGGTCGTAAAAGTTGTTGAATTTTGTTAATCTCTGAATGTTTAGGTGATTTTATTATTTTTTGAGTTATGTACACTAATATAGTAATAACTCTTTTTTAAATACATGAACAGGTTTATTAAACAGCATTTGTGTATACATTTGAATATGAAGTATAGGAAAATCAATTCAGGCAATAAGTTTCTTCTAATCCATGTTTCAATAACACGTATTTCTAATGTGTTATTACCGTTTACTTTAATGGGACTGATTGTAGAATGTTATTACACATTTTTCAACCACTTTAAAGATAGTAATGTTGATTAGTCTTAACTTGTTTTTTCATTTGTATGAAGCCAACTCGAGGCCCCCTCCTCAAAGCAAAGTCCTAGGTACACTACTGCAAAGGAGTAGTACATCAATAAAACGTGATGAAGTCATGAAGCTTCAGCAGAGTGGAAGATATGGTACGATGTATCAGAAGATGAAGGAGCTGGAAAAGAGTAAACGAATTCAGACAGTTTTGTAGAGGATTCTAAGGAAAAGTTCATTAAAAATCAACAACAAATTCTACAGAAGATTAATCCCGTAACTGTATCTGGAACGAACGTGAAAATGTGTCTGGACCATGGGGAGACTAACAATGTAGAAATGGGAAGAAATGTTTAACAAAGATGCTGTATCACGTGTTCTATTTAATCTCTAGAAAGAATGGTTAGCCAGGAAGCCTGGGAATGAGTTGTTGACTTCGTGAATGGAGGGAGAGTCATTAGAACCATCAAAAATGTAGATGACCTGTTGTTCTGGTAAAGAATGGGGAAACTCCTTCGAGAGATGACAGACAGGCTGATGGAAGCAGAAAAGAACTCTGAAATTAAAATCAACGTAGACATGTTAAAAGTGATACAATTTAAAAGAAGAAAGAACTGCTACAAATAGTCATGGGAAATCAAGAACTAGAAAATGTTGACCAGTTTAAATATGAGGGTCATTCAGTAAGTAACGAGACAAATTGCTCTAGCTCAAAAACTACTTGATAAATCAATACGATACTTTCAGGAGTACAAGTTGGCATCCTTGTAATGACTTCTGATCAGCTGTTTAATAAAATTTTATAAACATAACCTCTAAATTTACTCAGTCAACAATGGCGAGTCCGCTTGATAATTGCACCGCGGAAGAACAACGTTCAGTGATTAGATGTTTAGTCGCAGAAGGTGTCAAACCTTCTGAAATTCATGAAAGGATGTTAAAAGTGTACGGAAATCATTGTTTGCACCGTTCAAACATTTACAAATGGGTAGAACAGTTTAAAAGTGGTCGTGCAAATGTCAGCGATGAGCAGCGGCGTGGCCGACCGGTCGAAGTTTCAACTCCCTCGCTTGAAACCCACATTGACACGCTTATTCGGGCTAACAGGCGTATAACTGTTGAAATGATTGTTGAAGAAGCACACCAGCTCTCCCACTCGAAAAAAATTCAAGATGCAGCCATCAGCAGGTAAAGTCATGTTGACAATCTTTTGGGACTTTCAAGGCCCTATTTTCTGTGATTATCTGGAAGACCAACAAACAATCAACAGTCAGTATTACAGTGATATGCTGGAAAACAAGTACAGCATGCCATCAGGACGAAACCTCGTGGACTCTTGACAAAAGGCGTGATTCTCCTTCAACACAACGCTCGCTCACACACGGCTCAACTGACCCAATAAATGCTTACAAAACTTGGCTGGAAGGTCCTGCCATATCCACCTTATAGCCCAGATCTCGCTCCATCAGACTTTTGTTTGTGTGGACCCCTTAAGGAGAGGCACTACGCGGGAAAAAATTTGGTTCCAATGAAGAGGTCAAAATTCATGTGCAAAACTGGTTCCATCAGCAACCCACAAAATTTTATGCCAGGGGCATTCAGAAGTTAGAAAAATGATGGGATAAGTGTATTACAGTTGGGGGGATTATGTTGAAAAGTAACCATCACTTTGTATTGATTCAATAAACAAGTTTTAAGCTAGTGCAATTTGTCACGTTACTTATTGAATGACCCTTATACTTATGTGGCATACTGACGGAGGATGCTTACTGTACAAAGTAAATTAGATTACAGCTTGGAAGGAGAAGTCAGCTCTTGGGCAGCTTAAAGGAGAAAAGGAAATGCTGAGAACTGAAGGAGGGAGCCAACGATAGGGCAAGAAGGAAAGCAAAATTCATATATCATGTCAGGCAGAGCTCTTAAGTCAGGTGTGTTGATACACCAACATATTTCAACATTCTGATAAGAGACGCTACTTTTTGTGTTGTTAATTATTTAAACTAACCAGTACTATGTAATGCAATTCTAAATGAACATCAAACTCTTCAACTGTGTATGACATGGTAAACTTAACATTAAGCAGCTTCCTTTAAAACAATTTTTTATAAGCTTTTTTCATGTTTTTGTTCACTTAATAGTTTATACTGTTTTTGTAGGTTTCTAGAGTCACCAGACTTTCAACCTAATTCAGCGAAGAAATACATTGACCAAAAATTTGTACTCCAGGTAATATTAAAGATATTTCTGATACCGTGTTACAATAGTGTCAATTAAAATGCAAATAAACATTATTTACTGGCACTATTGTTTCATTTATTTGTATCTAGATATAGTGCATTGATATTTTGTGAGTTATATGATACTGCTCAACATTATTGTTATCATATTAATTGTTAATTGGATTATTGCAAAATTGTTTTGTTTTTGCTTGGTTCTTTCTCTGTAGAGTATGACCTTTTCAGGTTACAGTGTGATTCTGTTGTCTAAACATAGAAAATATTTATGTTATAGGGTGGATGGATAATTTTTAACAAAGTAGCACAATTTACATGAACCAAAAAAAGTGATTTTGTAGGTAAATGTTACATCATGTCTTTCAGAAATACTTGAAATTGAGAGAAGATGAAATTTGTTAAAGGACACTGTAATTTATGTAATCAACCTTTTGAATCAATTTTGTAGAGAAGAAAGATGTTGAGCTTATACTGTATTAATACTGCATGATTAAATTTTAGAAATGAATGTTATGCCAAGTTTTAAAACATTCCACTATGTGGTAAAATAGTAATTTCTTCAAATATCATTTTAAATTATAAAATTTTGTCATTTATGTTTCAGTTGTTGGAATTATTTGATTCTGAGGATCCACGAGAAAGAGACTTTCTAAAAACAACATTACATAGAATATATGGAAAGTTCTTAGGCCTTCGAGCATATATACGAAAACAAATAAATAATATTTTTTATGGGTAAATATATTGTTTATAACTACTGCTTGAAAAAAGATATTTTTCAAATTTTAACATTGTAATGCTGTTTTAATAAATATAGAATATAAATTAAATGAAAAAGTTGAATACCAGAAACCGGAGTATTGTATAACCACAATGTATTACAAACAGACCACTATTATTGAATGTTAGACAGTACGTATAATAAAGTAGTTTACAGTTGTTTCATATTGGGCAAAACCATTTTGCATTGTTAATGTGAAGTGATAATGTTACCAAAAATCAAATATAAATCTTTCATGAAATAACTAGTATTTATTTGATAATATACAAAATTGCTGTATATAAGTATACATTCTGTCCACATGTAATAAAGCAGTTTTCATCTCATAGGAATTGTATAGAGAAAATTTTATGGGTTGTAAAAAAAAAGTTTCAGTAGAAACTCTATAAATGTTCTGTTTCTTTTATAGACATTGGATTACCATAAGTACTTATTTTATGGCAACTTTGTGTGCTTATTCATCATTTTGTTCACGTAGGTTTGAAACAACTGTGAATTAATAATTGTTGTCTTGTATAATAATTTTATTTACATGTGCTGCTTTGAAGTCAAGTGGATATATTTATCTTTTAAAATGGTAGAGAATACCCAGACAGTGAAGTAATAACAGTCTGTATTTAAAACTTATAACTAATATGAATATAATAATCCAGTATGCATTGCTCGCAATTTACACTACTTCTGTAATAAGATGAAATAAAACCACTACCTGAGAATGTTGTATTGCACAGATACAACTGGATCTGTGTCCCTATACAGCTAACTGTTCCGCATTTATATCTTATTGTGGAACAGTCTCATGCTGATCAGATTGTGTGTTCAGTAACTGTGTTTCTTCGTCTCATTTTCAAACAACTATGTTTATTGTGCGCTGTACTTAACTTCCTTCCCTCGACAGTTCAGCCACATTACAGGAGGAAAGAAAAGACATTCTTCTTGGTTCTTGTTATTTTTTTTTTCTATTTACTCTTTTCTGTTATCTTATTTTACTGTCAGCAGTTGTGCTGTCGTGTTCATCATTATGTTATTTCAGGAGTCAAATTTAGCACTCTTGTCAGAGGGAGCTTGAAGAACAACCAAAAAATTGCTGAAGTCTGGTGGGTAATGAACCTGGCAAGCCTGAGGAATTCTGTACTTGACCTGAAATCTTGGATTAGATGTGATGTATTGATGGTTGGGATAGTTATCATGATGCAATTGCCAATTGCATGATTCCCACAGGTCTGACCCGATTGCCTGACCCATTGTCAAGAAGACAATGCAGAACACCCAGATAGTACTGTTTGTTACCAGTTTAGCCATCTGATACGTATTTGTGATGCACAACTCCAAAGTAATTGAAAAATCAGTCAGCATAGTTTTTCCTTTTATCTTCATGTGTCTTGTTTTGTTCAGCTTTAGGATGATGGCGACTTCCATTGCGATGACTGATCCTTGGTATCTGGGTAATACACTACTTGTGTGTTAAATTTCTCAGATGGTCAGCTGACAATGTTCCATTATCAAACAGTGCACATTGTTAACTATATTGGGATTTTGGCTTCCTGCTGGCTTACCAGTACTATGGTCACTATCATCTGAAGTAATGCCATTTTGAAAACGGTTATACAATTATTTAATTTGTATAACCCCATAGTATCATTCCTGAAAGTGCACTTAATTTTATGAATTATTATGCTGGGATATCACAAAGAGTTTTGCAGAACTTGATACCATAACGTTGTTCAAGCATTCCGTCATGAGAAAGGAACAAGAACCTTTTACACTAATACACACAACTGACACACTCTTAAAAACTCTTTACGTTTACAAAAAATCGTACATGTGCACTAGGTACTTCTCCTATACTGTGCCTAGTTTTTCCAATCATATTAAAATATTTGTGTAGAAAAAACATGTCCAGATACTTCTGGTAAAACAGCTTGTTATACCTCAATTCAAAAATACTTATCAATTCATCGCTTGCATTTTGAAGTCATAATTTCTGTACAAGCTTTGGACACATCCTTTCGAACAAGAATAAGTGATGGGCTTTCTCTTCTTTGGACCGTTGATATGCTCATCCATCACTTAGTTATAAGTTATACAGTGAGTAAGTTTGGTAATAAGGTAATACGTTTTGAGACCTATGTATAATAAAGCCACCTTCTCTTTGCCCTTAATTTCTGAATGGTTTTCAAATGTGGTCAGCATTGTTTCTTCAGTTCTTTTAATTGAAGTACATTGCTTAGTATCCTGTTCCTTTAATTACCTTTGCAACTCCTATTTGAAACTGGAGAAGTATTGACAGTTCACATGACATTATTACCATGTTGCCAAACTCATCTGTCAACCAATCTCACACATGTGTTTGTTTATACTTTAACACCTCATATCAACAGTTATGGCAATGAAACTTAACAGATACAGGCATAAAATATTAAACAAATTCGGTAAGCTAATCAAATAAACGGTTGAAAATAACACAGTAAAAAGATTTAGAAATAAAAATTACTTTACTGGTCTTAACAGAATTCATAACAACAGATTAGCATTCTTTGCAATGCCTTGTGATTAATAAAATTTAATTTGAAACACTCAGTAAGCTCAAATATCACCAACGAATGCTAATTACTAACTTCATGATAAAGCTTATAAATTTTAACATAGCATGTAACTGTAAGTGAACAAGAATTACAAATAATAATAATTTCTCAAAATATTGTAAACATAAAATTAATAGGTTTTGTTCAAATACTGTT
The DNA here is from genome assembly GCA_034769895.1 of Magicicada septendecula. NCBI lineage: Eukaryota > Metazoa > Arthropoda > Insecta > Hemiptera > Cicadidae > Magicicada > Magicicada septendecula. Next base: position 316,738,384 of record CM068367.1, on the reverse strand, counting down.
AAGTTTTTTGTTACTGTGAAAATTTGTTATTTTTTGTGGTAGTTTTGCGAATCCTATACCACTATTTGAACAGATTTACTTTGCTTATGTTGCTGCCAGAATCATTGAATCACTGGGTTCCAAACTTAAATTAATGACCAGTTGCTGTATGCATCTTCTAAAATTCCTTCCTTGCACCACTCATCATCAGTTTCTTTTATTTGAGTGCATCAGCACTTTTCTCCAATCATCTGCAGTTACATTATATCCTCTGTAATTAATCTTTCCATTTCAGTTGCTATAAAAACTATTATTTTGTGCTATTAAACTCTTTCATGTGTGCCCAAATTAGCTTAATGGGGTTGAAATGACAATGATAAAAGGGTAATCTCAATACTTTGTGTCCACACTTTTCGACTGATTTGTCAATAATGTATTTGTGAAACTTAGGTTTAGAAGCCGATTCCAGTTCTACAACACTGCCTTTCTGATGCTGTCTTTGGTGTAAGTATTATGTCAGTGATGCCAGTCAGTACTGTCTTCTTTATGTGTAAACCAAGATCAGTTATACAAACCATTGTCCATTACAGTTGTTGATGCTACTGCAAGATTTTTCAATATATATTCTATAAAACAGTTGCTAAAATTTTTCAGATTCATTTCTTCATAAAAATAACTGATTTCCTTAGATTTGAAACTATAAAAACAGTTAGGCACAGAACCTTCAATTGTCCCGACATGTACAGTAATATGTCTTCCCCCTTGATCTAACATTAATCTCACTGTGCCTTAAATAGTATTATCCATCCAGGAATTTCACAAAGTGTGACCTATATTTACCCACATCTCATCTAACCACACTAGCTGCTCAATAAAGTTTGTTCCAATTCCAATTTCCCTCAGAAATTTATAATATGAAGCAACTATACTCTCACTTTTAGAATTTTCTGTCCTGAAATATAGCTAAATTTAAAAAACACTTTTTGTATAATTAGCCAAACAGACAATCAATTACCATTAAATAGTTCAGCTGCTGCCAAGGATTTGTAAATTTTTTTAATTGTTAGTTTTTCTTTTCTACTACAGCTATAAATACTAGTAGCTATAAATGAGTTACTGAATGACAACTTCTTGGAAGGTATCTAATTTTGTAACTCTTTTATCAATATTTATTTTTGTTTCAATGATTGTTTTGGCTGTACTTCATGAGAATCAGTTTCACTTAAAAATTTTTCTTTGGTTATGTTTGCGATGAGAATTCATATGAACTTCATATGGAGCAGCTGTATGGTTTAAAATTTTGTTGATGGAAATTAACAGACCCCCGTTTACTTTTTCTTTTTCAAAGTACACACACATTGAACAGATCATTTCTCGTACATGACTGTTAAACGCTTTCCTTTTTTAACCGTATGGATACACATAGCTGAAGCACTCGCATTAGCATCAGATATATGAGGTCTGTCAGAAGAATATACAGCCATATAATATTTGAGAAAAATAGCTTATCTAGCACAGTGGGGTCTTAGTACAATTTGAGAGCTCCCATTGAGACTTCTTGAAACAGCCTGCAAAGTCCTCTTATGGAATCACCATTGGCTGCCTCGTCGCGTTCTCCTAAATCATGTCTTCTGTCTGAATCCCCTCCCTTTCATTGGTGATTTTGGTTTGGAAAAAAGCTATAAGTCAAAAGGGATCAAATTGAAACTGTAAGATGACTGAGCAACCTGTGTAATGTGACGTTTTGCCAAGAAATCCTGCATAAGGCACAAAGAATGTGTAGGTGGATTGTTATGTAAAAGTGATTATCACTTGCCCACAATGCATCCCTCAACCTGTGAAGAATTTCTGTGTAATATCCATTAGTTGTTGTCTGATCTGGAGGAACATACCCATGATAACCACATCTTCATGGTGTTGCTCCAAATTTGCCATGTCTTCTATGGACGAGGAAACCCTTTTGGAAAATTGAACTTTTGTTTCTAAGTCATAGCCGTAGACCCATGCCTTGTCTGCAATATGACTGATTTTAGAAACTCTGCATCATCATTTTAGGGTTGGATCAGGCCATGTAACTGCAGCACAAAATTCTTTCTGCTCTTGTAACAGTATCTATGGAATTAATTTTGCAGTCACACATGTCATTCCAAGATCTTTTGTTAAATCTCATGAACAGCAATCTGTAGAATCCCTAGTTATTCTTCTAACTCTTGCACTGTCAGTTGCAAATATTCATTCAGTGCAGCTCACACAAATTGAAATTTTTAGAGATTCTGTTGGATGAGGGTAATTACAGAACCTGAAGTCATTCCTGTGGATTCCCAGCTATCTTAAAAACATCAGTACCACACTTTAATATGATCATCACTCATGGAATCCTCCCTTCTTTTGTTAATCATTCAAATAGTTTCTGTTGATGAGTTTCTAGGTATGAAGCAAAACTTGATGCAGACTCACCAATCCACTTGCTCCTGCTCTCAGGCATTGTCAATAGAAAGGGCGTACAAAACACAAACTTAACTTAATAGAGTCTCATTGCCAAACAAGGGGCCTAAAAAGAGCCTGACTGTTTATGCATGAGAGATAAAGTCTTCAGTGATTAGCTATGTAGTTTTATGAAGGTCATGATAATGCCTTACTGAGGTATTTAAAATGACTGTGTGCTTTCTGGACGGACGTTGTATTTGAGTTTGTAATATTAAACAGACTGGTACTATCACCAAGTATACCAAACATTTAAATTGCACATTAATCACTATTGAATAATACTGTTGTGTACTTGCTTATTAAATTTTATTAGAAACAATATTTGTAAAGTAAAGTTGGTATTAACACATTAAATACACAGAAATTAAAAAACTAATTTGTCACTATCAATTGGGAATAAGTTATTTTGTGTAACTAATAAATTTGTAGTTGTAACGTAACAGGCTTATTAATATACTAATTAAACTAAAATTCATGTAAATCTGATTTTTTTGTGGAATTTATACAACAGTCAGCATGAAGACTACAAATGCACATGGTTGATTTTACATGTATGGATTATTTGGGTTTCTAAGATTTACATCAATTTTTTGGCAGTGGAGGAGATGTTCTTTATCCATTCTTGAGTTCACTTCATGGCAAATTTTACATTATTCTGAGTTGCAGACATTAATTTTTGAGAAAAGCAACAAGACAGTAATCTCCTGTTAAGGCAAAAGGAGGCTACAGAGACTTTTTTTCCAAACAGTTTCTATATTTCCCCAGTTTTTTTGCACTTTCCATGGCTAACTGTTAATGTTTGTTTTTTTATTAAATCCTTAAATTCGTAGTGACCATCAATCAATTAATTTTTTGGTGAAGGGTTTGTGAGGATCAGTTTGTGACGTTTTGACAGTGTTTATTGTCATCATCAGGACAATTGTAGCTGATGCCAAACACACAACTGTGAATTTTTTGGTGAAGGGTTTGTGAGGATCAGTCAAAAATATAACACAAATAAGTTAAAATTTGTGTTTGTTTTTATATTGTTTTTGAGAATAGTTTTTACTGGTATAACGCTAGGTGTGTGTGTGTGTGTGTGTGTGTGTGTGTGTGTGTGTGTGTGTGTGTGTGTGTGTGTGTTGTTTATGTACTTTGAAACCTTTCCTTGCCAGGTCATCTGCCGCTTTGTTACCAGTAATTCCAAATTCCAAAATGTAAATTGATCCATTGTGGTACAGTGTATGTGCCAAGTTTATGCAGTGCACATGTCATTGGTGAATATTGTTCCGAGCTTTGTTTGTGATTGACGTGCTTAAATATCATGGATTGCTGCTTTGGAGTCTGTTAATATGACTTTTTTTTTAGTGTAGTTTAGTAGAGTCAGGAGGAGGGCATATGACACACCTGAATTCAGCATCAAAATTTTGTTTTATTTTAACCCACTGGGAAGACGCATGTAAAGGAAAAAGTAGATGCCGCCTCCTCTTGAGTTGCGATTCTCATCCTGTGGTCCACCAGTGTATGACTAGAAGTGTTCAATAACACAACTCTCTGAGCTTTCTAATCTATTGGCTTCAATTGCTTCAACTACAATTAACTTCTTTAGTTTAAACAATTCACTTTATGCCTTGGAAAATTATAATAAATAATACTAACTAGTAAATGAGATATGGTATATCTCCCTTTTTATATGTGAAAAACTCAAAAATAAATAAATAAATAAAGTACAGTAGTAGTAAAGAAGCAATAGTATATAAGACAATAATAACATCTTATGTTGTATTATTAATTATTAAAGGACTTAATTCATTTTTCAAGTGGGACTATCTTAATTATTGAAAGTAGAATAACTTTTGTGATTACATATACTTTTCGTATATTACAGTTTTATATATGAAACAGAACACCATAACGGTATTGCAGAGCTGTTAGAAATTTTGGGAAGGTAAGTCAAATTACATTAATATTGAAGTACTATTAAGTAGGCAGTTAATTCTTTACTATTTTATGTTTTAAAGAAACAAATTGTATTTACATTCACCAAATAGTATTTACAGTATTTATTAAAATTTTGTTTCTAATTTTATCGTTACATTAAATGTCATCAATTTGTATATCTGATGATGATAGTTAAATACTATTGAAACATTGTAATAATCAAAATAAAATAATATAAAAAATATATATATAAGAAAAACTGAGCAACTATGAATGTAATTATATTAAATAATATAACTACTTGTTTTTACTACAACTGCAGGTACTTTTTTCATTAACACGATTATTTTAAAAGCCTTTAGCGTAGACTCATGAAAGTAGTTGAATTTTATTTGCTTGTAATTTATCTACTACATGCTGCACCAACTGTGTTTCTTAAATAATAAAGCAAATCACTTGCTTTCATTCTGTGTATGTGTGTGGTGGGGGAGTAGGGAGATCCCAAAGAATTGAACCCTAGTATATTCAGATTTTCTCAAATTCATTATATTTTAGATTTGGAATTAATGATAACTTATAATAACAGAATAAACTGAACAGCGAGTTCATTTATGTCATATATGTATATTTTTCCTATGTAGCAAATAGTAAGGTTTCAGATAGTTTACCAAGAGTGATAGAGTGGATTTGGTGCGGTAATTTACTTAGGTTAAGGGCTACTAATACAGATTAGTAATCTATGTAATTACTTTCCATGTAACAATTAGTATAATATTCACATGGTTGTTGGGTTTACCTATGCAGGCATAAATGTTATTCCACTCGCTGTGTGTGTGTGTGTGTGTGTGTGTGTGTGTGTGTGTGTGTGTGTGTGTGTGTGTGTGTGTGTGTGTGTGTGTGTGTGTGTGTGTGTGTGTGTGTGTGTGTGTGTGTGTGTGTGTGTGTGTGTGTGTGTGTGATAATTGCATGTCTAAGAATAATTAAGTAGTTTGCCTACTTGTAACCAAAGTTTATTTACATACTATAAAATAAAAATGTAATAAGTTTTAAAGAGGAAGGTTTATGTTCAAGTTCTGAATTTTAATTTTTTGTTAATGTTACACAGTATAATAAATGGATTTGCTCTGCCACTGAAAGAAGAGCACAAGGTTTTTCTTCTGAAAGTGTTGTTACCACTACATAAAGTAAAGTCTTTATCAGTGTATCACCCGCAGTTAGCATATTGTGTAGTGCAGTTTCTTGAAAAGGACCCTTCACTCACGGAACCTGTCATAAAGTGCCTCCTCAAGTTTTGGCCAAAAACTCATTCACCAAAAGAAGTAAGTTTACTTTTCGTTTACGTATGATATTTCCTTTAACGTGTATTACTTTCTGTAATAGTTTTCATTAGCTCAGCACTTCTCTTTGTGAAAGAACAGTTCCTTATTCCTGCCTCCTCCAAACCCTGTTTGTACAAGTAATTATAGGTACATATTGTCTGTTTAAATTTCATGAAGTGTCTGACAGTGCGTCTAAAATGTATTTGTGTTTAGAAAGCATGTTGTGTATTCAGAGCAAAACACCAGTATGTGTCTGAATTTGTTTATTCTCCATGTCTGACATAGACTGGACATAATTAAACAAAAAATGTAACTGAAAAGCATGTGGTTTGTAGAGCTGGGATCTATTTAACTATTTATTTGTGCATTTATATTTCTGAAGATGACAGTAATGTAACCCATCAAAACAGTCTAAAATAAATAATATTTTATATGTACATAACTACATTATATTTGTTTGTGTGTGTGTGTGTGTGTGTGTGTGTGTGTTTTATTTTTTTAATATATCTAATATGTTTACACAGCCAGGTTGTGGGATTTGAGCTTATTTGAGTTACATCCAAACACTTCATCACTATAAAAATAGATGTTCAGAGAGAAGAGAGTTTCATGATATAAAATTACTGTAATTTTAAAAAAGAATTAAGTTGTATTTTTATTTTAAAAAAGACAGTTTTTTAAGTCACTTCAAATTTTAAAAAATCGAAAGTTTTTTTTATTTAAGTGTGAATTTTTTTGTTCATATCAATGTTTTCATGCCATTTTTGTTTTCTCTTAATTACAAATGTTTTGTTGTGATTATTATGAAGTGTAAATTATTACAAAATAATTGTAGCAAAATTTGTTAAAGTATTATTTTCATTAGAAATAGATGCTTTACTTTGTTATAAATTACTGTTAGTGTGTTGTTTGTTGTGAAAATAACACGTACATTAAAATTTGTTGTATACTGGCGTATCAAAATCTGGTACAAAAAAAGTACTCAGAATTTATGCCAGAACTCTGTTATTTACTATTGGATTTGAATTGACAAGATGTGGTTGTGTTTACAATAAAATGCTCAACATTTTATGTATTAAACCACAATTTGATAAAATTAAACTTTACATCAGCTATTAGTGATCAAAAAATTAAAGTCGCCACCATTTTAAAATTTGAGATCACAAAATAACCTTGATTTGTATTTGTTGAACTGTCTCTGGGCTGTGTGGTTGTGCGTCACAGAGACGTACTACTTGGGAATCTGAGTTCCAAGCTACCTTCTGGGCTCCTGCCTCATGGTGCTGCCCAAGTAGGGTGGTTTTGCTTTTTAGCAGGCCTTAAGTCCGCTGTTTGTGTTACCAGACAGTAACGCAATATACACACAGGTTGTTTCCACGAGTCACCTGGACATTTACGGTACTGGCCCAGGCCCGTTATAAGAGGGTTATGTGGGCACCTTGCCGTACGTGCATAAATTTGCATGCAAGATGCCTGATAATGCCGTCCAAGGAGTAGATGTCAGATATGCTCCTCAGAAGGCGTGAAGAAAATCAACAGGGGACTTTGGCTGCTAGCCGAATAATCCTGTCAAGGACGCTTTGTAACTTGTTTTTATGCATGGCAGCAAGGTATCCCCAGACTGGGGCAGTGTATGTAATACGCACCGACGATCTTTTTTTGCAAAATGATCAAGGATCAGTTTCCTTGTCACAGTTGAGCTGACCAAGAGTGGAAACAGTAGGCTCAAATGACCTGACACTCGCTTGTGAACTGTATGAGCATGGGTACGCCAGGTGAGCCAACGATCTAGGTGTACACCAAGGTACTTCATTTCAATGGACCAGCACAAGTACGTTCTGCTGATGCATAGTTTCCTCCGCGGATCTTTCCGGTGCTTAGAGAATAGCACAGCTACACTCTTGATCATGTTTAAAGACACCTTCCTGCTATCAGTCCAGTCTCCAAGCAAATCAAGCTGGCACTGTAGTCATAGGACAGCCCATTCTGCGTGACAGTCGGCTGTAAATACATCTGTGTCTAATTTAAGAATTTTACCTTATATAATCCACTAGGCGATCTCAGTTTTTCAAATACAACATGTTTCAGGGACTAAATCCCCATCCTCAGGTACAGTAAAATGCTATTTCCCTAATACATAGGGGTCGTCGAAAAGATTAAAATGTTTATACACATAAACACCACACGCACAAAACTCACTATGAACAAATTAACATATATACATAAACATATGAAAACGTTATAAGTGACTCGGTGCACCGGTCGACCTCTGATCGTCAACTAACATGTATTCGCGCTTCACTGCTTATCTTCAACACGGTATCATATAATTTATTGGATTTAAACATCAGCTGATCGTTGAGTAACTGTTCTTCATTTATTTTGGAGGCCCTGTATATTTCAAACTCTTCTAGGGCGTTCAGGAGATGACCTTTATTACATATGTGTATCGGCTCCATGTTTTCTTTGAATCCGGTGTAACTATGGTTTTCGTTTATGAGGTGGAGCGCGTAATTTGATGAGGTAGTTAGGGGATTCTTTTTTGGTAGGTGTTCTTTAAACCTCTCGATAAATTTTCTCCCCGTCTGTCCGATATAGAACTTATCGCACTCACTGCACTGGATTCTATACACTCCTGAACATTCCTCCGATGTTATTGGAGCACGTGGCTTAAGTATATTTTTTAGATTATTCATGGTCTTGAATGAAACATTTATTCATAATTTTTTAAATTCATTTTTTATTATATTGGGGAGTAAGTACGTTTAATAGTCTATATGCTAGCGCATTAAACGCTGCCATTTTTTGTGTGTACGGATGATTCGATCAGGGGCCGATACAGGTATGGGCAAACTGGGCAATTGCCCAGGGCGGCAGATTGTTAGGGGCGGCATATTTGACAAAAAAAAATATAAATTAAATGACTTCAGATAATCGTACTTTATTTTAACCCCGCTTTCTCCTACTTATTGATAATATTCAAATATTCAATTTCCAAATTCCTTCTTCCCTCAAAACTAAGACAATTTTTAAATCTTCGCAAGAAATAACTAAACTGATTTATTCCTTTAAATAACTCTCCATCCAGTCGCGTACTAACACATGTACTGTAACGTTCTTGTTACTACTATATACCGTATTGTACTTTACGACACCGGAACAGAAGTATTTTAGGTAATAATCGTAAAAACTATTTACCCGAGCCTAAGCTAGCTTTCGCCTGTATCAGGCTTCATCAGAACACGTCATGGACAAAATACAAGAGTTCTTGTTACATAGCGACATGTAGCTCAGTAAGATTACTTACATTGTTCTCAAAATCTTGACTTGATCGCGGAGTAAACCTCTCACGTGCAGTCCTATATAAGTATAGGAAATGTCATGGAGTTCGTTACTGGAGTAACTCGAAATGAAATTGCAGGTTGTCCCAAAGTGGGTCAATCAACTGGGACAATTATTAGGTTTAAAATACCCAAATACGTCAGTCGACTTGCAATAAGCTGACAATGACGATTCGAGTACTTATTATATTTATTGTCGTAAAAGAAATTAAATATATGAACGTATATATTTCTCTCAATTTTATTAAACAAAATATTAAGTAGAATTTTCAGTCGCGGCTCGCATTAATCTGAAGACTGTCGTTCCTGGTCCTCTATTTATCTTAGGATGCAAAACCAATAAATGAATACCTAAAATGTGTTTTTTATTTCATGGAATAATTTGATAATCTCTTCACCTAGTATGGGGCGGCAAACAACCGTTCTGCCCAGGGCGGCAAAATTGCTAGGTCGGCCCCTGGATTCGATTTAGCATTTATAACTATGTGTGTTGTGGTAGGCTTTTGGTATATTTTAATGAACACGGAAGATTATAAGGACGAATCTAACGTCATAAAACACATAGCTTTGAGAAATGGATATAAAATAGAAATTGTGGATAAAATAATACGTAAACAATTACGGAAAATAAATGGTGACAATAATAAGGCTAAAAATAAAACACAATACATCTCAGCATTATATACGAACTTACTCCCCAATGTAATAAAAAATGAATTTAAAAAATTATGTATAATGTTTCATTCAAGACCATGAATAATCTAAAAAATATACTTAAGCCACATGCTCCAATAACATCGGAGGAATGTTCAGGAGTGTATAGAATCCAGTGCAGTGAGTGCGATAAGTTCTATATCGGACAGACGGGGAGAAAATTTATCGAGAGGTTTAAAGAACACCTACCAAAAAAGAATCCCCTAACCACCTCATCAAATTACGCACTCCACCTCATAAACGAAAACCATAGTTACACTGGATTCAAAGAAAACATGGAGCCGATACACATATGTAATAAAGGTCATCTCCTGAACGCCCTAGAAGAGTTTGAAATATACAGGGCCTCCAAAATAAATGAAGAACAGTTACTCAACGATCAGCTGATGTTTAAATCCAATAAATTATATGATACCGCATTGAAGATAAGCAGTGAAGTGCGAATACATGTTAGTTGACGATCAGAGGTCGACCGGTGCACCGAGTCACTTATAACGTTTTCATATGTTTATGTATATATGTTAATTTGTTCATAGTGAGTTTTGTGCGTGTGGTGTTTATGTGTATAAACGTTTTAATCTTTTCGACGACCCCTATGCATTAGGGGAATAGCATTTTACTGAACCTGAGGATGGGGATTTAGTCCCTGAAACATGTCGTATTTGAAAAACTGCGATCGCCTAGTGGATTATATAAGGTAAAATTCTTAAATTAATCATAATAGCGATCTCGAGACTGCATAAAATGTACATCTGTGTCATCAGCAAATAGTGCTGTCTGGACTCCAGGCTGTCATTGACATAGACTGAGAACAGGAGGGGGTCGAGAACACTTATGTGAGGGACACCAGAAATGATTCGTCTCTCGGAAGAGACAGAATCATCTACTCTCACGCAGAATGTCCTCTCCATCAGAAAGCTAGCAATCAGATGAAGGCAGCAGTGTGGGAGATAGACTTCCCAGAGTTTGTATAAAAGTTCATTGTGCCATACACTGTCAAAGGCTTTCCTTACATCTATGAAACTGCCAACGGTCTGTTCTATCTGACTCCCATTGTTCATGATGTATTCCACCAGTCTCATCAGCCGATAAGTGGTGGAATGGCCCGCACGGAAGCTGAACTGTTAAGGAACCAGGATGTCAGAGTTTCTTAAATGGTCTCATACATGATGCTGTACGAGTCACTCGAGCATCTTTGACGTAGCAGATAGAGGACTGATGGGCTGGAGGTTGTCGGTGCAGGAAGTGTCCTTTCCCTGCTTTGGGATCACTATTTCACTATTAACCATTGCCTTTCACCATTTCTTGGGAAAATAAACCAGTCTGAGACACATGTTGAACAAATCAACCAAGAACTGGATTCCAGGCTCCAGAAGAGCTGGAGTTTGAAACACTGTCCGGGCCTGGAGCTTTTTTTAGCTAAAGTTCAGTGAGCCGATCTGAGACCTCTTCCAAAGATATGGGTTTGGGCTCAGAAGTGACCAGACGAGACAGGAAGTCTTCCATGTCCATCTCGACTTGTTCATAAAAGTCCCAGTCTGTGGGTGAGTTGGGAGCGAACTGTCACTCAAAACACAGGCCCAAGTACTCAAACATACATATACAAACATGTATACCAATTTTTGTTAAGCTATTTCAGTTCCTTTTTAAGATATAAATACTTTCTTCAAAAATAAAAGCAAAAAAAAATAGGGCCCAGATGGAAAACTAGGCTTTTCCAGACCTATGTTTATAGGAACTTTTTCTTAAATTGATGTTTAGAAACCAAATATGGATAGTGAGGACATCCTTTATGGTATATACTCTGTGTGTGGGGAGGGGGATGCAAAATTAGTTTTTTGTGTCTAATAGAATTTTTTTATAATTTACTGTAGCTGTGAGAATGTGAACAGTAATGATTGTGATCTTGACCATGATCGCAGAACATGATCAATGGATTCATTTTTTTTCAGTTAACAATTTATCAATATTATTAACATCAAGCATTTAATCCATTCTGTAATCTGACATCATCGTACTAGCTGAGACAGAATTCACTGAGTAATGTTCTGAGCTCACTAGAAACACAGTTATTTATATTTTCTCTCTGTATATTTACTGACATCCAATTAATAGTAAAGTACAAGAGTAATGAGAAAAGCCCCAGGGGGAATTAAGACAGCAACATTTTTTGTATTAATGTGTATTTATTTCTCAACACAATATCCATTTAGCTCAATACACTTTTCCAATGATGTTCTAGAGCAATTATCTCTTTGTACTCACTTTAGTGGGACATCCACTGCATGGTTCTTCAGTTGTGCTCATCCAGTCCATTTTAAAATTCAGCAATCCAGTGCTTAACCATTGTATTCCATTGAGTAGAATCCAGCTTCAATAGAGTGTAGAACCCAGCTCCTTTTTTGTATCAGTTGCGCCTTTCTAAAAAAAAATTATAACACAAATTTCCAATCTGTGCATTGCTGAAACTATACTTGCGATGCCTCCTGTCAAAGATTGTCAGTCTAATACTAAACAACTATTGACTTTAAATATCAACAACTTCAGCCTGTGTAGAATAAAAGTATAGAACACAATCAAAATAAGGATTGTGGCACCATCTCTTTGTGAGGCTTACAACGTTTCACCCTACCATCGTATATTAATTAAAGTGGATACTTTTTGTAATAAGGCACGTATTAATCAGTCAAGTGTGCCCATGTTTGTATTTTTAGCAATGAAAATTGAAAGTTGTAGACATGAAGATCACCTTGCTTCCTTCTTTTATATTTTTGACTTCTGTTGGTTGTTATGGGGAGAATATGAGGCGCTATAGAACCAGAAACTGTTGAAAGAATCATACGTTTATCAGTTATTTTGTCTTGCACTTTAATGTTAATTATCATATTCACAAATGTGTCAGCTGTTAGCTTTTCATATGGAAATTGTGTATAAATTGTTCTCTGTTTTATACCTAACCATTGACTCCTCAAAGAAAGTACTATATTAAAATATAAAGTTTTTATTCATTTTATGTAAATGTTAATTTTATTATAACAACTCGGAATAGGTTTTCTTATGTGCTGTAATATTTTGTTTCTGTATTAGACTAAGAAACTACTATATACAGTACTGTTATTATACACATATGAAACCATGTGCACACTTCAGATTAATTTTAGTTAATAAATATAAAGAGATGTTCAGTAGTAATTAATGTTATAAACAAAATTTGTTGGTGTAATGATGCAGTAACACTGTTTGAATTAAACAAAAAATTGAAAACAGTCATTTTATTACAGTTTGCCACTATTTATTACAATTTATTTCTAAAGAATAATATACTTGAGAACTAAAAAACGAACAAGCTGTTAACTAACAAACTTTTCTTAGTTACCTTTTTTGGTAACATTTCTCACTTTGTTTACTATGTTTATTATGGCCAGTTCAGCCGCCATGTTGTGTTGTTGCCAACATAATATATTTTACTTACGGGTTCCAGGGTTCTATAAACGAGTGAAGAAAACACAATGATTGTAGAGAAATAAGATACTCTTGATTGCATTAGATAAAAACTTGTATTTATTAATTAGCTGCATGTTTCATATTTTCATAACAAAATGGAGTCATTCTCCTTACCAAATCCAAATACAAAATGGCTGCGTTACATTTCCTCTCCTCAGCCTTCATGCATGATACATTTACATAATATATTTTTGACTTCAACTTACTCCTGTTACATTTTAAAATGAATGTCAACAATTACTACTGTTTTAATGATTCAAATTGTTAAGTTATCTATATCACACAACGTAAACCAATGCTTTGTGATTTACATAGGTACCTGTACACACTCACACATGCTCCCACATTTACTAATTTAAACGGTACATTTTTAAATCTTTTGATTGAGCTTAATTAATATGGGTCTGTATTTTAGATTGTGTGAAAATGTCTACTTCCCTGCTTTGCTGTATCGACGATCGAGTCAGGCGTCACTCATGTTTCAGCTGTTGTTCAGCCGACCTATTAAATGTTTCTCCTTTTTAACTGCACTCACTGTCTCTACTTTTACATTTTGTACTTTTGATCTCAAAACAAATTTAACTTCACATTTTTGCTACATTGCTGTTGTTACTTTAAAGACTTGCTGGCCAGCAATTTTGGGTAACGTGCAGTTCGCAGGAAAGATCTTTGGAGACTGAGAACGACAATATGGCGCTTATTTCTGAGGTGAAAAGGGTTGTCGCGTCATCAATTCTATTGTTCTCGCTGATGACGTCTTTGTTTTTTAAGGTGCAGCAATTACGTATGGCATTTTTTAGATGACGTTTACATAGGATCGGTCGGTTGTTTTGTCCAAATCGCTGCCATTTCTCATGTACGCCACTGACCTTGACGCAAACCCTTCACTGCTTACTGCGTTGTTTCACTCGTTAGAAAACTTTACACTCATGGATTATGAAACTTTAATTTATAATAAAATTTACACCTGTTATTTACCCAAAATCCCTATATGGACCTATTTGTACCGTTACAAAGCAAACAAATCCAGGTAATGCTGGGAGTATGGTTTGATCTTTATCTTTGTTTATAAAGATAAAATACTAATACCTTTTTAGTAAAATCCATTGGATTAGGCTTAAACAGGAAAGTGAGATATAATTTTTGTAAATAAGTGAGCTTTTTCTGTAACATTTTATATCTGAGTACTGTGATCATACCATATATCCATCTCTCTGAGATCAGTACCATATACAAAAAATAACTGTAATAAAAAAAAAATCAACCACAGACTATAATTTTTGTTTATGAGAATTGTTGTTTTTGTTTGCTTTAGAAATATCTTTGTAAATCAGAATAAGTGTTTAAATTTCAGTAAATTATAATTTTCTGTGTAAAAATAATTACAAAGTAAAGTGACACTCAGTTCATGCAAAATGTAATCAATTTGGTTGTCATTACAAAAAGATAATACTTCTTATATAAAAAATTATGTCTTAAACTGTTCGGCATTTGCCATGTCCATAAGTAGTCAAATATCAGTGAAACAGTAATCAGTTCAGTTTCAGTAGACCTGTAAATGTTTCAATTTTATAAAAGTGCAAGCCCAAAATGTTCAGCTTATTCCTACACATACAGTTACATAACTTGTTAGTTCAATTGGAGACTTGATGGACTTCAATAACTGATTATAAATGTACATTAGTAACAGAACATTATTTGCATACAAGCCAACTTAGATTTTTCAAGAAAACTTAATCATATTAAACAGTTCTCTAAATTATTGTGTTTTTCAAATGTTTATTGTGCTGTGCATGTTTTTAAAAAATAAAGCTGTTTTTAGTGATTTTAAATGCACTCATTATGATAAAAACAAAAGTGTTTTTTAAATAAAGACATTCTTAGTGTATGACAGTATGTTTGATTTTATTCTGTTGTAGTATTTAATCCAAATATTACAATACAGTAAAACTATAATGTGAGTATTATTATTTGATTATGTTTATTAATATCGCTGTCTTAGAAAAAGTATATTTTTATTAATTTTTTTATAAATTTTGCATTAGGTAATGTTTTTAAATGAACTGGAAGAAATTTTAGAAGTGATTGAACCAGCTGAATTTCAAAAAGTAATGGAGCCGCTGTTTACTCAGTTGGCAAAGTGTGTGTCGAGCCCACATTTTCAAGTAAGTAAAATACGTGTTTATTGTGTGAAAACAGAATTAACATGAAGTCTAAACGTAGGTTAAATATAAAGCCAAGTCTTTTGAGGACATAAATTTACCAGTTTTTGTTAAATAGTTAAATTATTTGCATCTAGTAGTGCTTATTAAAAAATTAAAAAATATGGAACGCCTTGAATGTGTCATGTCCATCGAGATCTGTTTGCCAATTTATGATCTCATAATGAAATTTATATCTTAATACAGTTATGCTTTCCAATAAATTCATATTGTGTCCCTTTTTCCTGTTGCTTATAATCTCCATGGTTTCATTTATGTGAAAGCATAGCCATATTCACGGTTGTGGCCTGTTAGATCTATATCTTACACGTAGTTTGAGGTAATTTGTGTTGTGTTTGGCATTTCTGGTAAAAGAAGATAGATAAAATGTGTACTGACAACATATAGTTTAAAAGTGTAAAGCACCAATAATGTTGACTTACAAAAATAGCAATAATTTTATTGTTGTAAGCTATAATTAAACCCAGTGGTGTCATAAATCACAGTATTCTTCTCATAATTTTCAACATAATGTCACAAGTAATAATATTATATCACATGCTGTTAATATTATCATCATTATATACATTATGTTATTATTGTCACTATACACTTGCATTGTGTAGCACTATAATTCAATTAGTGATTCATAGTACATTACTCTTATCAGCATTATTGTTAGAAATTGGTTTCATTTTATTATCACACCAATATCACATCTTGTATTACCATGTACACATAATCACACTACTCCACTAGTATAATACTACACATTTTATTGTATATATAACAGAATCCTGTTTTAGTGATAAACTTATATTAACTATTAGGAACAGTGCAGTCTCTGTTGTTTTATCATTACTGTTAATGACATACATATGTTAGTTAGTACTACCAGTTATGTAAAGATTACTGTCTTCATCAATCTGTATGTTGCGCATCATTACTACTACCAGTATATAATAATAGTACAATTAACATTCACTAAGGTAATTGACCAAATATGCAAAAAACTGTGAAAATTATGAAGTACACATAGCAAGGAATGTAAGGTGCAAAAGTGAAACGTTAAACGCCACAACAGTGTTAAAATATAATCTGAAATTAACACCATGGCAAGGATTTTATTATTTCATACAGCAGTCAGTAAAGTTCTTTTGTAACAGTAATTATGGTTACTTGAATTTGTAACAGTTAATCAGTTTCTGTAATTTAAATACTATTCATTTGAAAATATGTGACAGTACAGAAATACCTGTTACCAGAATTATGGGATTCAGGAATATTTTATTGTAAATTTTATTCTGATCATAAAGGTTAACCTTTATGTTAACCTTTGTGCTAAGTTAGTTTTGCACAAATCCCAATAACTACGCAGATCAACAAGAGGGGAGACAAGCCAAGGTCATCATGGTACGAGCAGAAATTAATATGTGTAATGGCGGTATAAGCGAAACAAACGAGTAATACGAACTTTTCATTGGTCCACAAAGCCAGATCGTCATAAATCAACAATGACGGCATGAAACAATTCCGTATTAACCCGGGCGTTGGCTAAAGAACAATGCATAATGACATCAGACACAACCACTTTGCATAACAATTGCGTCTGCTTCCGCCCAGTTCGTCAAAACAGTTCACCGAGCATACACGCTCGACTAGTGCAGTGGGCAGATTTTGGCAAAAAATGCAGTAATTACTTACAAAAATGAATTAGTTGTTTGCAGAATGTAATATTAACAGTACGTAGAGTCAGTGGTTAACCAAAATGAGAATTAAGTAAATTCAGTGGACTAAAAACAAACAGTAAAGGTTCGGCCGAACACCTGCCAACCGCCATGGGAATCTGCTGAGGAATCTACGCCACATCATATTCAGGAAAGCCCTTATAAATTGTTTTTTCTAAATTTTAAAATCTAAGAGAATGAGCTCAATTCAAAATAATGAACCAGTGTGCAAAATTACAGTATGAATGGAAGTGAAAGTGAGCGAGTGAACGTTATCGTTGGCCAACCTTAAATACTTTATCTTGAGGCGTTGGTTTGTGAAGAATTATAAGAGTAAGCATTAAAGCCATAAAGATAAAAAAGGAGTTTGAAAATAACTGCAGTATAGAGTTAAAAGAATTATTTCAAGTAAATTAAAAATACATGCATGTAACACTAAACGTATGGCAAGGGCGGAAATGAAGTCGCCGCCATTTTGAATTTTAACCATTATTGCTGACTCTCAGTGTAATAACATATAGCGCAAATAACTGAATAAAAGAGAATTCATTAACCTCATGTTGTGTAACTGGTCATTTCAGTACCCCGACAACCTCTGCCTTTTCTGCTTAACGCAACTCTGGACCCAAAAGCCTAATGCACTCAATAAAACTGAACACGTGTTATACCGGATGTGTGATAGATTATGCAAATTCCATAATAATTAAATATCATACATTTATTATTATTAATATATATTTATGTAAAGAAAAGGCGTAAGTTAACAGATGGTGCACGAACTTGGACTTTGTATAAAATTAAAATTATATAAATAAGCAGAAAAGCGGAGGTAGACGGGTAGAGAAATAAACATAACAGTAGAGGTTATCCATGTAGGTTATGTGTGGTATAAAGAGAATTGTATAACAATTAAGACAAAGTTTATTACTATCAGTACAACAAAAATGGCAGATAACAATGAAAGTAGTAATATAGAAAACACAGCAACAGAATCATTGGTGTTAAACGAACCACAGGCGAACTCAACGCCTATTATAAACAATAAAGTTTCACTAGAAGATCTTTTTCAGTTAATGAAAATACAGAATGGTCAATTAAATAATAAATTAAACCAGTTTGATAACAAATTAAACCAATTTGATGAGCAATTTAACGACATTAAAAAAGAAATTAAGAACCAAAGCTGTCATTATGATAGAAGATTAAGCGAAATAAAAAACACGGGTAGACGAAATAAAATTAGAAAGTAAGAAATTAGAATTAGACAAATTAGAATTGAACAAAGATGACAAGGTAAGTAGTAGTGGAAATGATGATAAAATAAATAAAAATATGGTAATAGGAGATAATAGTGTGGATGTTGGTAGTAATAATGAGGTTTTATGGGGAATAGAGTATGATAATAAGGGAATGATAGTGTGTTTTGAAGGTTTAAAGAGAGCGCGTAGAGAGGGTATAATTGTAGGGGAATTGCAGGGGTTAGATTTTTCCCTTAATGGTGTATTTGAGGGTGATGTACATGGTTTTAGGAAGGATGAGAGTGCCTTCAATGTAGATTTTGGAGACAAAAGGTCTGCAAATAGTTGTCCCTGGATTTTTTGTGCACCTGATAGGTGGTGCGAGAATAAAGTTGTAGTGTCCCCTGCATATATGGAGAGAGAGAATGTGATTTGGGGTTATGATGGGAGATATTGTGAAAGAGAGTTGTGTGATGATTGGGAGATGGAGTTATATAGAATAAATAGAAATTATGAAGAGTTTATAGAAAGGTTAGGTGGAGAGAGAAGTGAAAATAATAACAAGTACTTACCTTGCAATGAGACTGAAGTAGTAGGAGATAATGAAAATAATGACTTGACAAAATACCTAATTATGACTAATTATACCAAAGGTGACGGAACTATACCCAATCGTGACAGGTTAAATGAGTTTGGGGATAATGATGAACATTTGAATTGTATATGCATGTATAATGATAAGATAAGATGTCTAATAATAAACAATGTATATAGTTTTAAGGTAAGACTATTATTTGACGATGGAGGTTAAATATTTTATTGTGTTTATAAACATTTAATTATGTGGACAGTGTTTTAAGATGGACTGTTTATGACTGATTTATGGGAAACGATTTAATGATAATTTTGGATTGTATATTTTTGTGTATTAATATCAGTGTATTTGTGTGTTTTTGCTGTTGTATATTTTATGTATTTTTTTGTGTAAACTATGTACTGTGGAATTTTAAATAATTGATAATGATTTTAAATGATATTATGAGATTTAGATTCTAATGGTTAGTAAATGATTATATATTTGGATGTTGAGAGGTATTGTTGTTAGTAGATAAATGATGAATTTTCTATTGGTATATTAATTTAAAATGTTGTAAAAGAGTTTGGGTAATAGTGATAAATAAGGGCATTGGAGTTAGTTAAATATAGTTAATGGGAGTTAGTGAAAATAAAGTGTTGAGATACTGATAATATATAAAGAGGTGTTAGATATTTTAGGGACACAGTAGTTAGTGATTATATGTAGAGGTGAGTAATGTGAATGGTAATTATATATGTTGTTGATGGTGATATTTTGTAGTAAGGATCCGGTGTAAGGAGTGATCAGCGTGCGACGTGGCAAGGGACCAGCGTGCAGCGTTGTGGCAGGCGGAGCAATTTTGGGTTAGAGTGTTTGCCGATATTTGGTGGAGGGCAAATGGTTAGGAATGTATATGGCCAGGTAGGGAACATACATCCTTGTACAAAAATGAGCGGTGCCAGAGGTTTTAAATGGGATTAGTGAAGGGGGTTATTATAGAGATATTGGTGTCATAGTATGTTAATGGTTAGAAGCGGTTGTTAGTTAAAAAGAGGTGAGTAAGGTTGGATTGACAAATGCCAAAATAAGATATAGAGAATAGTGAATAATAGAGAGTCACCCAAACTAATAAGGATAAAAAGGTTAGAAAAGGAAAATTCATAGCAGGAAGGTAATGTAACTAGAAGAGTAATGATAAAATTGGAAATTTTTTTTTTGTATAGAATCTAAATGAATGTTAAATAAATAAAAGTTAATCGAGAGCTGATAATAAAAATATTATAAAGTTTTGCTACAAGTTATGTAAATATGAATTAAGTAATGTGAATTGTTCAATGTTAGTGTTTAATGTACAATGTTTTATTACGTTGATGGTACAATAGGCCAGGAGGTTACTACAGGGGTAGTTACGGTAATAATGTTAAATTTTATGTTGGTTAGCAAATCTATGGTAATGATTCTGTTATAAAAAGAAAATTAACGTAAAGAAAATTGAGTTAAGAAATTTTAATAGTTTTGAAGTGCTGCCATGATAGTTAAATATACTGATGTTATTTGAAATAAATGCGTAGAGATAGTAGTTGTTGTTGAGAGTAAAATTTGTTTTGTATTTAGTATAAGAGTATATTTCATTATGATGAAAGAAGCAAGTTGATGTTGACTGGAGTCAGAGAAATTGATAAAATATATAGGAGTGTTGAAAAGTAGAAGGATTATCTGTCTAAATCTTGTTATAATTTTTGTGTTATTTGGAATTTTATGAATAAAGAAAACCAACGCCTCAAATCACAAACCAATGCATCTAAGGGGAGACATATCAGTTGCGGAGATGTAGATAAATAAGGCCACTATTTTAAATTTTTGTATTACATGTTTCAGAGTTTTGTGGTGTTGTGACCGCGGTCCTGCACTGGCCGGAGCGTCAGAACAGGAGCGTTCAGTGCCTCATGGCCTTATGGTGTAGGGATCTCTCCGGAGAAGTCCAGTAAGGTCAGACAGGTACGATCAACACTATAGGACCAAGGGTAAGTGATTAAAAATTTTTTTATATATTAACACTACAGGGGGTTGTGGCACATATCTGGACTGATCCTTTTAGAAACGTGTGAATGAGTCAATGAAAGTTTTTGTGTCTCGACACCAAACCTTTCATTGAGGTGGTTTTGTGACAGTACAGAAATACCTGTTACCAGAATTATGGGATTCAGGAATATTTTATTGTAAATTTTATTCTGATCATAAAGGTTAACAAGGGCTAAGTTAGTTTTGCACAAATCCCAATAACTACGCAGATCAACAAGAGGGGAGACAAGCCAAGGTCATCATGGTACGAGCAGAAATTAATATGTGTAATGGCGGTATAAGTGAAACAAACGAGTAATACGAACTTTTCATTGGTCCACAAAGCCAGATCGTCATAAATCAACAATGACGGCATGAAACAATTCCGTATTAACCCGGGCGTTGGCTAAAGAACAATGCATAATGATGTCAGACACAACCACTTTGCATAACAATTGCGTCTGCTTCCGCCCAGTTCATCAAAACAGTTCACTGAGCATACATGCTCGACTAGTGCAGTGGGCAGATTTTGGCAAAAAATGCAGTAATTACTTACAAAAATGAATTAGTTGTTTGCAGAATGTAATATTAACAGTACGTAGAGTCAGTGGTTAACCAAAATGAGAATTAAGTAAATTCAGTGGACTAAAAACAAACAGTAAAGGTTCGGCCGAGCACCTGCCAACCGCTATGGGAATCTGCTGAGGAATCTACGCCACATCATTTTCAGGAAAGCCCTTATAAATTGTTTTTTCTAAATTTTAAAATCTAAGAGAATGAGCTCAATTCAAAATAATGAACCAGTGTGCAAAATTACAGTATGAATGGAAGTGAAAGTGAGCGAGTGAACGTTATCGTTGGCCAACCTTAAATACTTTATCTTGAGGCGTTGGTTTGTGAAGAATTGTAAGAGTAAGCATTAAAGCCATAAAGATAAAAAAGGAGTTTGAAAATAACTGCAGTATAGAGTTAAAAGAATTATTTCAAGTAAATTAAAAATACATGCATGTAACACTAAACGTATGGCAAGGGCGGAAATGAAGTCGCCGCCATTTTGAATTTTAACCATTATTGCTGACTCTCAGTGTAATAACATATAGCGCAAATAACTGAATAAAAGAGAATTCATTAACCTCATGTTGTGTAACCGGTCATTTCAATATCCCGACAACCTCTGCCTTTTCTGCTTAACGCAACTCTGGACCCAAAAGCCTAATGCACTCAATAAAACTGAACACGTGTTATACCGGATGTGTGATAGATTATGCAAATTCCATAATAATTAAATATCATACATTTATTATTATTAATATATATTTATGTAAAGAAAAGGCGTATTTGTTAACAAATAGTATTTTCCATTGTAATTAATTTTCATTTTACTCTCATAATAATTTACTCAGCCTTATTAACATGTATTTTTCGAGCATAGTAATTGGCTGGATTATCTTAATGAATATATGAATATCATGCACAAAATTGAACATAAGACGATGATACATTTTTTGCTGTTTTTGAGTGTAACTTATTTTAAAGCTAGATTTATATATTTTATATAATAATTTAATTAATCATTTTACTGGTCTTCTAGTAAAGTTAATTAGAAACAATATTTTTTAATGTGTTATAATTTTTATCATCTAACAGTTGTTTTTATGTGTGTCTCATATAGCAGAAAAAAAATACTACAAACTTACAATTGCATAAATTGTTAAAATTATCCTCTGAAAATTTCATAGATAATTTTTTTGTGGAAGTTAATTTACTTTAAAGGCTACTATTAAACGGCCTTTTATTGAACTCTTCACTTTTTTCTTGTCTGTGTTAATTTCTACATTATTTCTTCCAGTATCAAAATATATTTGTAAGATTTTACTTCTTATTTTATTTCTTCAAAAAACTAATAGAAATATCAATTTTGCCCCACAATTGTGTCCCAAGAATTTTAGTGAAGCTTTGTTTTCTGTTGGTGCAGAAAACAGGCCAAAGTTTTTGCAAGGTGTAACACAAGAAAGGAAAATTTCTGGACCTATAAACCTTTTTCTTTTTTTACTAGTAGAACATACACTAAAATTATTTCTGTTTTTTTTTTTCTTTTTTTTTTTTGTTAAATATGTTACAAGTCAGTCACATAAATCGTTTGTTAAAAACAGTTTTTTTTTTAGGTACGTGTGTGAAATAAGTTGTCCTGTTATTCAGGATGTTCAGATGAATCTAATGATTGTTATTACTGAAATATATTAAATATTATATGAAATTTATATAAACGTTTGAAATTTATTTAAACGTTAGAGTGATGAAATTTAACAAATTCATTGAATTGTTGTGCTCCAAAGTCAGATACAATTGTGGCAAATAGTTAACAGGTAATTTAGAAAAGACCAACAGGAGATTTTATTTTAAGTACATAGATAAGTTTATTCTTTTATAGACGTAAAGAAGTACACACACACACACACACACACACACGAGAACAGAGATCTAAATTGTAAAAATATATAATACAACTGACAAATATAGGAAGTAACCCATTGTCACTAAATGTGATTAGCAGACATTAAATTGTTATGTTATATTTAATATATGTTAAACTGTTATGAGTTGTTGTTTACATGTCCTTTTTCTTTGGGAAAAGAAAATCTTTATATAAAATATTTCCTGTTGTCTGATTTCTATGGTGAAACGTTTTCAGCTTACCTTCTTATTGTTTCAGTTACAAGCATTCACTAAAATTAGGCATATTATGTGTGTGAGAGTTTGTAAAGGTAAGAAGAGTATTTGATGTGTACAATAAAAATTGTTTTGTAAATATGCACTCTAAATACTCTGTATGTATAATATTATGTTAATGAAATATTTGTAATTTGTGTGAATGATAAATATGTATTTTTGTAGGTAGCAGAGAGAGCATTATACTATTGGAACAACGAATATATCATGTCTCTCATCAGTGATAATGCATCTACCATTTTGCCTATAATGTTCCCCTCTCTCTATCGTAATTCAAAAACACACTGGAACAAGTAAGTTGTGCATTATCTGTAAATTTTATTTATATTGTCTAAAAGAATTTTTTAGATGATTTTATTCATTTATCATATAGTATATAGTTTGTTTGTTTTTTTTTAGCATGAAATAAGTACCATTATTCTTACTTGTTGTCTGACACCATTGTTACCGCTAAAAGCTCTTTGGTCTTGTTTTTATTGTTTCTGGTACTGTATTGATGGTTTTTTTTCATGTTGTTGGATATCTAAAGACATATGTTACCAGAAGTTTGTTATAAAGGCATGTTACACAAAGCAAGTTAGCTACTCTTGGTCAGATAACTTTAACTAGATGACATTAGCTAAAATTTACCTGTCACCTTAAGAACCTTATTTATGAGACATTACACATAGATTCATCTTTTTATAACAGTCCACCAAAATTTATAGTCATATATCAAGAAGTGAAATTATGTTATGCAGTCTTTAGCTACAGGACTTGACTTGTTCCCAAATGTGTTATGGTCCCATTTGTGTTATTGTACACATTTCTGTAAGCTAACTCTAAATGCTTTTTTTACTTTTAAAATGCGTGTCTAACAACCTAAGAAAAATAAATCTAAGCTGATTTTAATTTTAACATTGAAAATGTTTATAAGGACGTGTCGCACATTTGAAAACGACTGCTGGTGCGTGATCGAAAATGGGAACCGGTGAGTTTCCATAGAAACTACTTCTTTGTTGTCAATAACGTAGTACACATATAAAACTTCGCTTATGAACGCGACTACATTTAACTTATAATCTGTACATTGGTAAATAAAGAATGAATTCATTGATTGGTGAATGAACATAAATATATGTGTTTTTTAAATTTATTGAAGCATTTTCAATGCCCTTCCCTGTGCATTGCATTTGTGCAATGCCTGTAAATTTTATTCTCATATTTTACTCCCTCTTATTGAGATTTATTTTTCTGTTACAGTTTTTGAATAGGTTCTTTTAGTAAATATACTTAGATTATGTACAGATTTCATCGTACCAAACTTACACAAAAGATCGCAAACAGACACTGTCTTACAATGTTCATGTCATGCAATTTCTGAATATTCTCATTGTCCATTGCAGACTGCTTTTCTTATTTTAGTGTTTGTACTTTATTGTTTGTATCTTATATCCTGGAAAGTAAAACCACATATTTCCTGTCCCAGTATCCATTAATTCCTTAATGTTAATTTTTATTTGAGGGAGTACAAAATGTGGTCCCTGACATAAATCTCAGTTACCATCATTTACTTGCATTTCTTTTTACAAATTCTCATAATATGTGTTTTCATAGTCCATCCCCCAAATCCAAGAACAGTATAGAAAGAAGAAGTTGCTATTTCTTAAATATATTTAAAAAGGAAAATTGTATCCACAAGATATCCTGTCACAACACTGTTACCAGTTACCGGTTAGTGTTACACTGTTACTTACCTTTTAGTATCTCTAATTTTTTCATTTACATACAAGACATTTTTGTATACTGTTAAAAAATATTGTTGGGTGCAGTATTGTAGATTCAGTGGCTTAAGTAAATGTAAATTGGAGACAGTAAAACAATGACAGACATGATAAAATTATATTCAGTTCAGTCCCCAGCCACAGGGGCTTTAAGCACACTGGACCTGGCCTTGGTATCCCAGAACCTGCAGAAATTTGTAAACAACTGGCAAGTTGGTGACGATCTGGGAAGTGACCATTTTCCTATATTCTTCCAAATCACCCTCTCAAGGGTGCTAGTGCGGAACCCACACTTAGTACATAACATATTCAGTATAAAAAAAGCTGACTGGGTAGTCTTTACAGCTCTAACAAAGGTGGGAAGTGCACGGTGGATGAGATTGGAAAAGCGCTACTTGAAGCAGCTGAAAAGGCGATCATCCCTAAGGTCAAACCACATGAATAGCTGGTGGAATGAGGAGATAAAAGCACTGAGAATGAAATGGTCTAAAGCAAGGAAAAAATGGAAAGCAAAGCGTTCTAGTGAATATCAAAAACATACAAGTGGAATGCCACCCTTCGTAAGGCCATATTGGCAGCACGGACATCGTGGCGGGCTTTTGTGGGTTCTATGAATGCAGATACCCCAAGCAGCACAATCTGGAAAAGATTTAGATCTATTGATGGGAAAGCAGGGAAAAAGATAAATCAAGTAAAAAATGGAAGAGGTGTTTGGCTGCAAGAGGATTCAGAAAAGGCAGAAGCTTTCAATGATCACTACAAGTGCAGAGCTGGAAAGAAAGTTTCATGGCTGAAACTACTCACTCACGAGGAAATGGGATTATCGGCTAGGTTCGGATTGGCATTCTTTGATGATGATGAAGCAAATGCACCCTTTACAATGGCATAATTAAAAATGGGGATCTCTAGCCTGCACAGCACAGCACCAGGTGCCGATAACATTCATAACGAAATATTAAAACACTGTGCATCAGAATTCTTGGAACAAATCCTACAACTCTTTAATACAATCTGGAAAACCGGTACCATTCCACAGTCATGGAAAGCAGCACAGATTATCCCTATTCCAAAGCCAAAGATTTGATGGAGATTAACTCATACCGCCCGATAGCTTTAACATCTTGCTTGGGGAAGCTTCTAGAAGGACTAGTGAACTCACACCTAATATGGAAACTTCAAACAGCTTAAGTAACTGCCAGTTTGGGTTCCGGAAACAGAGGAGCACAAATGGTGCGCTACTCTACTTCACAGGCAAAATCTATGAGGGGTTCCTAAATCAGAAATCAACCATTGCCATCCTGATCGATTTTGAGGCTGCATTTGACAAGATACCTTATAAAACCATTTTATTAAAATGCATGAAACTGGGTATAAAAGATAAACTCCTCCAATATCTGGCAAATTTCCTAGAGAATCGGCAAATAAGAACCGTAGTTAATGGTCAAGGTTCTGGCATTGCAACAGTGGAAAATGGCATTGTGCAGGGCTCTGTCATCAGCCCGACTCTGTTTAACATCGCAATCCATGACATCGCGGACAACACTCACCCAGATGTCCATCATATCATATTTGCTGATGATGTCACTTTCTTTACATCAGATGAAGACCCCGAGAGAAGCAACCTTCGTGTGCAACAAACCGCCCAAAAAGTGGCAAAATTGTGTGAAAAATGGTCCCTAAAAATCTCAGCTGAAAAAACAGAGAGCGCTTTCTTTACCAGGAAAAACAACCATGTGGGGTTCATTCCAAAACTAGTCATTAATAACACAAATATTAAATATAATGAATTCCAAAATTACTGGGAGTCAGCCTAGATAAGAAGTTACGATGGAAGACCCATATTGAGCGGGTGGTGGATCAATGTGCAAACCACCTAAACACCCTGAAAGCTGTAGCAGGATGAAAGTGGGGCGCAGACACGGTTACACTGAGATCATTCTATTGTCATACATCAGAGCAAAAATGATGTATTACAGTGAGGTGTGGGGGTCAGCTGCAACAACCCATATCAAAAAACTGCAACTGCTTCAAACAGCAGGTCTTAGGATGTGCCTTGGATGTCCGAAAACCACGCCAATGGCTGCAATGGAAATAGAACTCAATATTTACCCAGTTGACCTGTATATAAAAAAACAAATATGGTTAAAAAATCTGAAAAACCGAACTCTGCCGACTACTCACCCGCTGTCAACCTTGTGGGGCAACAGAGTAAAACAGTCTTTTGCAAGTAGGATTGGAGAAATGAGACTCAGCTTCTCAGAGAGCTCTCCGGAACCAATACCTGTCTGCTACTCGGAACCACCATGGATGATCATTGACAACAAAATGAAAGTAGACCTCCCATCGAAACTCACAAAACAGGACCCAGGAAAAGTGCTGAGACAAGAGTTTCTTGCACTGCTAAATGACCAGTACCAGGAGTATACCAAAATCTATACAGATGGATCAGTAGACCTTAAAGAATCCAAATCTGGTGCTGGTTATTATATACAAACAGGCGAGAGTTACTTCATTCCATGCAGTTCCGTTTCAAGCCTGGATGCTGAATTACTACCAATAAACGCTGCATTGACGCAATGTGTGCAGATGGAGACTCAGAACATCTGTATACTAACCGACTCAAAGGGTGGCATAGAAAGCCTTAATAGACCCCATTCAAATGACTATGCATTCCGCATAACAGAAATAAGGACATTGCTCACTCACCTCAGTATGAAGGGGAAAAATATAGCCTTTCAGTGGGTTCCAACCCACTGCGGAATTATGGGTAACGAGCGGGCTGATGAAATCGCGAAAGCATCTGCGAAAATGCAGCCAAATCAAATGCCACAGATGTCACTATCAAAACTAAAGAGTGATGTGACGGGGATGATCCAGGAAGAATGGAAGGAGAGATGGAGACAAACAAACACGGGGAGGCGGCTCTTTGAGCTACAACCAACACGAACAGACCACAAGCTCTATGAAGTTGTCCCAAGAGAAATCATAAGTGTACTAGGGTTTACAGTTTCTGTTGCCAGCCGGTGCTGTTTATAGTATAGGTAACTAAAACTTTGTGATCAAACCTGATTCAACTCAAGTGAAAATGTATTACTGCCTTTGTCAGCACGTTTGTAGGTCTTCCCGTTGTTGTCCTAAGTTGGAGACTACTCACTACATCCGAATGTACAATAGAAACTAATGCTCCTGTGTCAGCAGTATCGCAGACACGTTTTCTTGAACATTCTCATTAACAATCACATTCTCTATTCTTTCACATGTGAAACTGAGTGTTTTCGTGAGGTTTTATTTTTCCTAACACAGGATGGCCCATGTGTGTGACCAAAATTTGGGTAAAGTTGTATTATGTGCATAATATTTATTAGGAAATGTGTAGATTTCATTTATTAAATTATAGAATGTAGAACTTAACGTAAAATGGATTCTTATTACATTAGTTTCTTGACCATTACTTTGTTGTATTAAATAAACTTACTTATCATGTTTCAGAACAATTCATGGATTAATTTATAATGCACTGAAGTTGTTCATGGAAATGAATCAAAAGCTGTTTGATGAATGTACACAACAGTATAAACAAGAGCGTCAAAAGTAAGTAAATTAAGTTTCTTCGTAGTACAGGGTACATTGTGAAACCACACTAACCTTTCCTGGAAGTAAAACTGAAATCCTAATGAGGCTGTTCAAAAAGTATCTGACCATTGAGGAGGGGAGTAGATTACCAGGTATCTTCCAGTCCTAATCTTCAAAGTAGTTTCTTGGTGACTCCACACACTTAACTCAGTGAGCCATCCATTGCTAGAACCATTTTTCATAGTCCTCTTTTGGAACGGCTACCAGCTGTGCTATCACTTTCATCGTTATGCTAAATCATCACCCTTTCAAAGGCATTTTAAGTTTATAGAAACAGCATAAATCAGAAGGAACGCCTATAAATCACTAGAATCTGGTGAGTCAGGATCTTGCGAAACCTGAGGAATTCCATGTTGGACCAAGAAATCATGGATTAGGCATGATGAGTGACTGGGGGGTTGTTATCGTGATGCAACTGCCACTTGCATGATTCTGACATAGCTGGTGACTTAACCAGCATCACAAAGACATTGTAAACCTCCAGGTAGTAATGTTTGATGACAAGTATCTGGTACATATTCATGATGCATAACTCTCTAGTAGTTTAAAAAATAGCATCATTTTCACTTTGCCCCTGACTTGTATTGCTTTCTTTGCCCTTGGGAATAATGGTGACTTGCACATTGATGATCGAGCCTTGATTTCTTGGTGGTACTTATTCACCCAAGACTTGTACTAGTTATAATGGTCTTAATGAAATCAGGATCACCATTGGCACACAACAGCATGACCTGTACAGCATCAGACATAGATTTCTTTCTGTTTAAAAGAAAGCAGCTTTGGCACAAAATTTTGCTGCTTTTGTGGCAGCTGTGTGCATGCTCAAATCAACCATTAAAATCATGTATGCTAATTGGAATATTATTTACAATGTTATTTCAAGAAATATAATCTTAAATTTTTATATTACCAAACTGTGTAACAGGACAAAAGCCTGTTTTCATATTTATGGTACAAAAGGAATTATTTAATTGTATTTTATTGTATTTTGCACACATGTAAATGGTTAGGGCAATTTTCCCTGTGTTTAACGAAAACAATGCAGTTACATCGGTGCGGGACGATTCCAAGGTCAAGCCTACGTGACCGGCGACACACAGTGTTATATAATTGTCATTGGCCAACAATACAAAACGTCATTAAAAAACATACAGAACGTAACAACAATGACGCATAATCAGGGTGTTTCCTATTTCGATACACCAGACAATGACGTCAATGCGCACACACGCAAAATGTACATAGCATCCACTCTCAGTCTGTTGAATACCATCATAGAGTGAAGATGCTATCAGTGTTGCTGGCAAAAGGTCAGCCAAATAAAATGTGTTAAAATCAGTGACAGAAATGTAATTAACAAGAGTTAGTGCTTCACAATTATCATTTAGTTAACAATGTAAAGTCAGTGACAGAAACACCCAGCAAATACGGAAACTACGCCACACACCTGGCCGGACGATGATGACCGTTCAATGTGGATAGCACGAAGTAGCAGGAAAGTCAAAATTGCAATCAAAATTTCTTTTAAATAATTGAGCTCAAAATTAATAATACCTAAAACAAAAATGTGTCTTGAATAATATTGTGATGAGAGGGAGAGAGAGGAAGAGTGTATCAAGCAATGCCGGTAACAAAACTGAGGCGTTGGTTTGTGTTAAAGATTATAGCAGTATAAATCAAATGGAAACACTTAAGTATGTTAATAGCTGCAAAGTAATAAAATTATCTAGTTAATCAAACAATATAACGAAGTATTTAAAGTCATGACTAATGAATATAATAGTAAGAATATGACCGCCATTTTGTCTTGGTCACGATAAGGCAGCCATTGTAATGTATGACGATTTAATTTTGCAAATTCGAAATAATAAAAAATAAGTTGATTTACTACCATATTGATGTTGATAACTTCATTTCAATCACCAAACTGTCCCTATTTACGCTTAATACGAACTCTGGACCCAACAAGAAACAAGGATAGTGATGATGATGAGATGTTAATTACTTTTTCTAAAATATATAAATATATTAATATAATAACTTCCACCTACCTTGAAAGTTTCGTTTCTCTGGGGCCAGGATTCTTTCGTACGAACGCTAGATACAAACATGTGTTTCATGGGTTCTCGAAATAACTAACTCTACACATCGTTATGAAGAGAATTGATAATTTTTTAATGCTCAAATATTGAAATTATTGTTTACCAAATACATTTACATGTCGTCAAATGTTGTGCAACTCTTGCACCTTGTTTGTAACTGAACTTACTAACTATGGCTTACCTTATCATTTATAAAAGCACAAACACAATTATAAACACACACAGCCCAGCATTGCTCACTCACGCATACACACAGAAATTTTATTTATCCCTTAACATTTAGAATAAGCCACCCCAGCCCTTACGCTTAAACCGGCGGCACGTGGTTCGTGCGCGCACTCATCGTTGGTTAATTTATTATGGTTTATTTTCAAAAAAAAAACATTTGATCCGGTTCTACTCGTTAGATTGACCGCGGTCACATACTTTTTACTAATTGTTCCACTTTTTTACAGTTAAATTAAAATTTTTTGTGACGAGCCTACTTCGCTCGTCCCGGCACCGGGGAGTTCAGTTCGTAGACTGGGCCGATAACATAGCAGGTATTGCTGATGTGATCTCATACTTTGTACGGAAATCACTGCCTTGATCTTCGTCGCCGAAGCTTCGTCCCATGCCATGCATGTAGTTTTTGAAGTTAAGATAGCAGACTATTTCAGCTAGGCACTGGCTGACGTCATTAAAGTGGGCGGTCCTTAGCAGCATTTCCTGAGCACCGCTAAGGAGACGATGAATAAATTTGTTCTTTAGCCATCTTGGTTTTCGGGCTGACCGCGTCCCCCGAGCGCCCGTTTGAGTAGTGGCGCGCGTGCATCGACACACATATACAGAGTTCTGAGAAATTCGAAGGGGGCACGAATTCCTTTACCGAGTTACACAATACAGTAACTGCGTCTCTGCTTTGTTCCAACGCTGTTTCGTTTACCATGTGTTCTGTTGTAATGAACTACGTTGCACAATAATTCTATAAAATCCCGCACAAAAACGAAATAAATAAAAATGTAAATACCCCATACTGTAAACAATAAAATGACCCAAAATTGACACGTTACAATGACATGTGCTCTAATAATTATGGTAAGTACCATAATTATTGTAAGATTCACATAATAAATAAATACAAAAAATAAGTATACAATTTGTATATTAACAAATGGCGCCCAGAACTAGGGACTTGATTGTTTATAAGTTTGTATATTAACAAATGGTGCCCGAACTGGTGGAAAAAAAAATGCATTTTTTTTTATATAATAAGCCCAAATATAGAGACAGAGTGAGTATTGAAGTGAGGGGTATTACAATTGTAGGTTATGTTGTGACGTCTGTAGAAAGCAACAGTTCATTAAAATTTTTTTTACAATGGCAAACAATAGTGAAATAAGCGTAACAGAATCGGAAATAATGAGTGAAGGTATTCACTCGACACCAGTCCCAACAAAAAGAGTTGAGGAGAATGACGTGATAAAAATGATGAGATTACTTTTTGTTAAGTTTGACGATAAATTTCATGAGCAAAATACAAGATTTGATAATTTTAATGATAAGATTAACCAATTTGATGAGAAAGTCAGTGATATGAAAAATGAAATACAAAGACAAAATTGTCATATTGATAAAAGAATAAGTGAAATAGAGATACATTTAGATAAAATAGAGTTAGAAAATAAGAGGGAAATAGACAAATTAGATATAAACAAAGCTGACAAGGTAAGTAGTGGTAAGAATTATGATAAAATAAATAAAAATATGATAATAGGATATAATAGTGTGGATAGCGGTAGTGATAATGAGATTTTAATGAGAGTAGAGGTTAATGGTGAGGAGATAGTTGTTGATGAGATTGAAAGAGGGGGTAAGGAGAGTTTAAGTGAGTGTGGTGGGCAGAGGGCAAATTTTCCCAGTGGTAGAAGTGGAGTAAAGACTTCACAAATGTTGTGTGAGGACGAAGGTTCCTCTAGAATTTATGTGGGAGACGTGGCCTCCAAATGATCCCTTAGTTTTTTGTGTTGATGTACCTGGTGAAGCCAGGAGGTGTTTTTATGAAGTAGTGTAGTGCCCTATGCAAATATAGAGAGAGAGAATGTAGCCTGGTGTGATAGAGAGAGATATATTGAGAGAGAGAAGTATTGGGAGAGTTATTGTGAGAGAAAGAGAGAGATAGAGATTTTTAAAATAAATAGAACTTATGAAGAATTTATCAAAAGATTAGGTGGAGAGAAAAGTAATAAAAATAAGAACTTACCTTGTAGTGAAACTGAGATAGCAGTAGATGACAATGAAAATAATGACTTAGTAACTTATTTGATTGTGACTAATTATACTGAAGGTGACAGGACCATAACCGATTGTGACAAGTTGTATGATAAATTTATAGAGAATAACCCTATTAATTATGATAGTTTTGTAAAAGAATATAAGAATGTAATAAGTATTATATTAATGATGGTAATATAATGTTTACAGGGAAAAATAAGTTGTATAGACCTAAGATAAGACTATTGTTTGACGATGGAGGATAAATATTTTATTGTGTAATGAACATTTAATTATGTGATGGTGTGATTTCAAGATGGACTGTTTTTATGAACTGATTTATGGTAAATGATTAAATGATAATTTGGATTGTATATTTTTGTGTGTTGATGTCAATGTATTCGTGTATTCTTGATGTTGTGTATTTTTATGTAAACCATATACTGTAGAATTTTAAATAATTGAAGAAAGTTTGATAATGAATTTAAATAATTATGAGATTTAGATTCCAATGGATAATAAATGATTAAGCATGTAATATATTTGGATATTGAGATGTATTGTTATTAGTAGGTGAGGGATGAATTTTCTAATGCAATCGTCAGTGATCACAGTAATGTAAAGTGTTAAAGAGGGATAGAGCCTGGGTGATAATTATTAAATAAGGTATTTGAGTTAGTTAAGCAGAGTTATGGGGAGTTAGAGAGAATAAGAAGTTGAGATACAGATGATACACAAAGAGGGTGTTAGATATTTTAGGGACACAGTAGTTAGTGATTATATGTAGAGAAGATGAATAATGTGATTAAAGAGTAATAGTTGATGGTGATATTTTGTAGTAAGGATGAGGTGGTAAGGTATGGTCAACGTGCGGCGTTGTGGCAGTTCCCGTAATTAGAGAAGGGTAAGAGTGTTTGCCGATATTTGGTGGAGGGCAAAAGGTTATGAACGTGTATATTGCCAGGTAGGGTACACACATCCTAGTACAAAGAGGTAATAGAAATTTCACTTAAAGAAGTGAACGGTATAAATAGAATTAAGGGTGAAGGGGGTTGTTATTATGGAGAGGTGGTGTCATATTATGTAAATATGGTTGTTAGTAGTGGTTGCTAGAAGAAAGGTGAATAAGGTTAGATAGATAAATGCCAAAATAAGATATAGATAATAGTGAATAATAGAGTCACCCAAACTAGATAAGTATTGATGAAAAGGTTAGAAAAAGAAAATTCATAGTAGAAAGGTGATATAACAGAAAGGTTATGATACAATAAATGTTAACTAATTAAAAGTTGAATAGAGAGTTGATAATAGTAATGTTATAAAGTTTTGATACAAGTTATTTAAATGTGAATTATGTAATGTAAATGTAACAATGTTAATGTTTGATGTTCAATGTTTTATTATGTTTTATTGCTACAGGGGTAGCAACGGTAACAAATATTAAGTAAAGAAATAATGTCGATATTGGTGTTGGTTATAAAAATATATAATTATGATTCTGTTGCAAAGAAATATGAGTATCATTAAAGCTGAGTAAAGAAAATTTTAAAATATTTGAAGTGTTTGCCATAATAGGTATATTTTTTGATTTTATATAAAATGATAGAGATAGTGGTTGTTGCTTTGAAAATTAAAAAGTTGTTTTATGTGTTATGCTTAGTATAATAATATGTTTTCTTGTGGTGAGGGAAGTAAGTTAATATTGACTGGAGTCAGAAAGCTTTGATAAATGTAGGAATGTCAAAAGTGGAAATGGATTTCTCTGTCCTAAATCTTGTTTGTTTTGGTTGTTGAAGGATTTTTAGAGTTAAGCAAACCAATGCATCTAAGGGGAGACATATCAGTTGTGGATATGGGAATAGATAAGGCCACTATTTTAAATTTTGTATTCATGTTTCAGAGTTTGATGGTGTTGTGACGGCGGTCCTGAGCTGACCGGTGCGTCAGAGCAGGAGCGTTCAGTGCCTGACTGGCCTTATGGTGTTGGGATCTCGTCAGAGAAGTCCGGTAGGGTCAGACAGGTACGATCATCATCATCGGACCAAGGGTAAGTGATTGTATTTCTTTTTATATTAACACTACAGGGGGTTGTGGCAACATATCTGGGCTGATTCCTTTAGGAAGTGTGAATGGGTCAATGAAAGTTTTTATGCTTCGGCATAACACCTTTCATTGAGGGGGTTTTGTAACAGGACAAAAGCCTGTTTTCATATTTATGGTACAAAAGGAATTATTTTATTGTATTTTACTGTATTTTGCACACATGTAAATGGGTAGGGCAATTTTCCCTGTGTTTAACGAAAACAACGCAGTTACATCGGTGCGGGACGATTCCAAGGTCAAGCCTATGTGACCGGCGACACACAGCGTGATATAATTGTCATTGGCCAACAATACGAAACGTCATTAAAAAACATACAGAACGTAACAACAATGACGCATAATCAGGGCGTTTCCTATTTTGATACACCAGACAATGACGTCAATGCGCACACACACAAAATGTACATAGCATCCACTCTCAGTCTGTTGAATACCATCATAGAGTGAAGATGCTATCAATGTTGCTGGCAAAAGGTCAGCCAAATAAAATGTGTTAAAATCAGTGACAGAAATGTAATTAACAAGAGTTAGTGCTTCACAATTATCATTTAGTTAACAATGTAAAGTCAGTGACAGAAACACCCAGCAAATACGGAAACTACGCCGCACACCTGGCCGGACGATGATGACCGTTCAATGTGGATAGCACGAAGTAGCAGGAAAGTCAAAATTGCAATCAAAATTTCTTTTAAATAATTGAGCTCAAAATTAATAATACCTAAAACAAAAATGTATCTTGAATAATATTGTGATGAGAGGGAGAGAGAGGAAGAGTGTATCAAGCAATGCCGGTAACAAAACTGAGGCGTTGGTTTGTGTTAAAAATTATAGCAGTATAAATCAAATGGAAACACTCAAGTATGTTAATAGCTGCAAAGTAATAAAATTATCTAGTTAATCAAACAATATAACGAAGTATTTAAAGTCATGACTAATGAATATAATAGTAAGAATATGACCGCCATTTTGTCTTGGTCACGATAAGGCAGCCATTGTAATGTATGACGATTTAATTTTGCAAATTCGAAATAATAAAAAATAAGTTGATTTACTACCATATTGATGTTGATAACTTCATTTCAATCACCAAACTGTCTCTATTTACGCTTAATACGAACTCTGGACCCAACAAGAAACAAGGATAGTGATGATGACATGTGCTCTAATAATTATGGTAAGTACCATAATTATTGTAAGATTCACATAATAAATAAATACACAAAAAATAAGTATACAATTTGTATATTAACAACTGTACAAATTGGTTGTGACGTTTTGATTTTGGCTTGTTGATGACCTACCAGTACGCTATGTAACATAATTTACTCTTTTACAAACCATACCCACCTTATTTTCACTTATATCCACGATCTATTCCTCCTACTTACCTTCCGCTTCCTCAGCACGTTACAGGGTCGCCAGCACAGTTTGAGGTTAACATATGCAAACCATTTCACTCTCTGCATTATATAACACCTGCATAATGTAAACACTTTATTTCCCTTGACTCAGAAGATTCTAAAGCTTGATTAGGCGAGATTTGAACGCAGCAAACAGACTAGGTTTCAGCGCAATAATTACATTTAACACATGGTCATGGTGACATAATGACTTGTATTTGTTCTCATTTAGAAATTCAAAAGGGTGTTACCCCTATTTAGCTGGTGATTAACAAATCACCCAACAGTGTACACACATGATTCGTATTGGAACAAACTACACTTACTTAATACTATAAAGGCGAACCAGTACGTCGCTTTCACACTCTCATTCACTCTCCTAAAACCCCCCTTAACTTTGAGATCTCATTATTATCTGACTGTAGGATTGTAATACTGGTTAAATGGTAAATAACTGTTGTTTGGTCGACCTACTTTTGAAAGTACTTAGCTGTAAAAGTTATTCCCAATGTTTCGTCATTCCTCGTGCAGTTCACTTTTGCTCCAACACTCACTAAACTGTTCGAAACTGTTGATTAAATTTTCCAATTACATTTATACTTGCAGAGATTTACTTATACTTGTTTTAAATACATTTTCACACTTTTGTAGGCCTAAATCGACTTTGTCCACGGATTGGGTTCAACACCACCGTACGGCGTTTGGATGTTGTTCGAAGACTGGGCCGATGGCAATCGGTCAGCGTATACTATATGAGCTGGTCATGTGGTTCCTCCCGCTCACCGCTACCCCTCTCAGCTGATTTCGTTGAAGAATCTAGAAGTTTGTTAATTTCAGAATTGTGTTTTGTTATTCAAAAACACATGTTTTCTTTGTGATATTCTTGTGACGTCAGACAGAATACAAAATTCCTTACCTTATAAGGGTAATGCCTACGTCACACTGGTTGATTCATACCATTCCAATTTCTATAATCGTATTTTATTCCGTGTTTACATAGATCGTATTATTGCACAATATTAAAATGATGCTACCCATTTTGTACCTTCACAATACCCCCTCAATGAGAGGTTTTATGCCAAAGCATAAAAACTCTCATTGACAAAACCTAAAAGGATCAGCTCGGATATGGCGCCATGACCTCCCTTATTTTCTTATTAAAATCATGGGTTACTCACCCCCCTGATCCAGTGATTGTGGCCGCACCTGCATGACTTTACTGGACTTCCTACTTTAGGATCCCAACACCATAAACCCAGACAGGCACTAGACGCCCCTGCCCTGATGCGCTGGCCAGCACAGGGTCGCCACCACAGTACCACCAGACTCTGAAACAATCAATAAAACATTACTAAAAGGCCTTTCATTTTTCCATATCCTGAACTGATTTGGTTTCCTCGTAGCCGTACTGGTTTGCCTTTTTCGAAGTACTGGCTTTTTCTTAACATCTAAATGTACACATAACATTGTTTAATAGAAATATCCTTAACATAACATAATACATTTCTCGTAAACATCTAACATCGACATTCTCTTGGAAGTTATAGTTCCAACTTCAAAATGATTTACTAATTCAAGTCTGAATTCAAGTAAACAACAATTTCATATTACCTTTTCATTTAAACATTTAATTTTATCTCTCAATTTCCTCACCATTAATGCAGATTACTACTGCTATCTATATGATACACGTGATTAATACAAAAAAATCAAAATTTATTCACTACTACAGATACATGGATAATTGTACAAATCTACTCCCCTACTTCATTACTATCAGTATCATAACAATAATTACCAATTCTATTCTTTTTCTTATTCAGTAAGAAATTATTTATTAACATCATTGCTTAATATCCCATGCTCAACTAAATACTATGTTTCACAAATACTTCAGCTCAAAATAAACATTACAACTTCAATATTCATTCTCTATTGACTCTTTCAATGGTCACTTTGTAACTTCAATTCTGAATTTCTATTCAACAGTTTAATCATCACATTTTAATCATTTACCATTTACTATTCGTTATACAATTCAAATCAAAAAATTAATTTTTCAAATTTACTACCAACATTTCACATCTTGTAAATTAATTAAACCATATCAAATTAGTTTAATTCCATTATAAAAATTTATAATTACATAAATGTCAATTATTACTAACAATCAATCCTCATTATCATAATACACTCAATCAGAATCATGAACATTGAGTTCACATCATACAACACTCTGTATCCTCTGATACCTTATCATAATAACAACATAACCTAACATATACATGTAACACCAATACAAATTTATACTCAATCTGTGTCATATCCAATGTCATTGTTTACAAAACTCATTACATAATTTAGCCAAGTATTTACACCATTAACTAAAATAATTAAATGTTCATTCACTATATATCTAACCTCCATCATCAAAAATTAATCTGATATTAACATAACACATTCTAGTTTTGTTTACACGCATTATATTATCTTTTATAATATAATAACTATTTAAATCTATTTTATTCATTATACCATAACAATAATTTACCGGA
Source organism: Magicicada septendecula (assembly GCA_034769895.1). Taxonomy (NCBI): domain Eukaryota; kingdom Metazoa; phylum Arthropoda; class Insecta; order Hemiptera; family Cicadidae; genus Magicicada; species Magicicada septendecula. Next base: position 316,698,777 of record CM068367.1, on the reverse strand, counting down.
TTACTCCTTATTATTAATCATAAAACCTGTCAACATTAGGTATGGTCCATTTGCCCTTAGTATTTTTTGTCATCACCAGGTAGGTTATGATTTCACCATCGTAGTCATCATCTGCTACTAGTACACCAATTACGTCACAAGGTAAGTCTTTATTGTTAACCATTTTCTCAATATTTATTCTCTTGACTAACCCTTCATAACCTCTATTAATCTTAAACAACTCTCTCTCTCTCTCTCTCTCTCTCTCTCTCTCTCTCTCTCTCTCTCTCATCACTTTCCCGACCCTATTTATTTCTCTCACTCCATGCAGAGGGCAATACTACATCATTAAAACACATCCTGACTTTACCAGGGAAACCATAATACATAAAGGGACTATTTGTAGACCATGTGTCTCCCAAATAAATTCTAGAGGAACCTTTGTCCTCCCAAAACACTCGTGAAGCCTTTACTTCACCTACACCACAGGGAAAATCTGCCCCCTGCCCCCGATACTCACTTAAACTCTCTTCGTACTCTCTCTCTCAAGCTCATTAACACGTATTATTACCCTCTCACTAACCTCTACTCCCATTATATTCTCGTTATTACTACTATTACATAATGTATCATTCTTAGATACCCCATTTTCAACTATATCATCTTTATTGTTATTCAACATTATCTCACCATTATGATTGTCACTTATATCTTCACTATCAGAACCGATTACCTTGTTCTCTCATGCTTCATTATTTATTCTCTCAGTACACTTACTGTCTGGCCGCGATTGGAGTGCGCAGGGTAGGTAAAGTGGGGGAATGTACTAAGTAGTAACAATGCATCTGCCGGTCTAGTGGTGGGGACGCCAAGCCGCGCATTCCAATCGCGGCCAGACAGTACCTGTGTCTCTTTTTTGATCTCCTTTCTTTTTCTGATATTATTTACATTATCTTGTATTTGTTTTACGATGGTACTACAATGTTCATCAATCTCTTTTAGACGTTTATTTATAGTAATTTCAAATTTAACATTATTTTGTTTCATTTTGTTAAAATTACTCTCACTTTTAATGTTTTATTCATTGATATCACTCTTTACTTCATTGAAATTACTGCTTAGTTCATTGAACTTTATGTTTTGTTGCTCTAAAATCAGTTGCAACATATTCATCACCTTATGATCATCAGGTTTTTTAATTGAGATTGGGATGGAATGAACTTCAACATCATCCATTATTTTTTATTCGGTTAAACTGCTCTCTTTGTTTACTACACGAGTTGACTGAATTTCTGATTCACTCATGACAGTTGAATCGGTCAAACTGACCTCTTCCTCATTATTCTCCATATTTTTTACTTATTTCTAGTTAAATACTGATTATAATTTAATATTGAGATAAATGAGAGTTTATGTATACTAAACAAAAACTTTTTTGCACCACGTGCTATTTTGAATATCTTCTAAGCAATAAATTTCAAATTTTGCCGCCGCTTCAGAGCCTATTTCCTGTCGTCCAATTGCAGGCCTATTTTACATAAAATCCAGGCAGGGATTCGCCAATTGTAACGTAATTAATGCTTTTACAAACCATACCCACCTTATTTTCACTTATCTCCACAATCTATTCTTCGTACTTACCTTCCGCTTCCTCAGCATGTTACAGGGTCGCCAGCACAGTTTGAGGTTAACATATGCAAACCATTTCACTCTCTGCATTATATAACACCTGCATAATTTAAACACTTTATTTCTCTTGACTCAGAAGATTCTAGAGCTTGATTAGGCGAGATTTGGACGCAGCAAACAGACTAGGTTTCAGCGCAATAATTACATTGAACACATGGTCATGGTGACATAGTGACTTGTATTTGTTCTCATTTAGAAATTCAAAAGGGTGTTACCCCTATTTAGCTGGTGATTAACAAATCACCCAACAGTGTACACACATGATTCGTATTGGAACAAACTACACTTACTTAGTACTATAAAGGCGAACCAATACGTCGCTTTCACACTCTCATTTACTCTCTTAAAACCCCCCTTAACTTTGAGATCTCATTATTATCTGACTGTAGGATTGTAATACTGGTTAAATGGTAAATAACTGTTGTTTGGTCGACCTACTTTTGAAAGTACTTAGCTGTAAAAGTTATTCCCAATGTTGCGTCATTCCTCGTGCAGTTCACTTTTGCTCCAACACTCACTAAACTGTTCGAAACTGTTGATTAAATTTTCCAATTACATTTATACTTGCAGAGATTTACTTATACTTGTTTTAAATACATTTTCACACTTTTGTAGGCCTAAATCGACTTTGTCCGTGGACTGGGTTCTCGACCACCATACGGCGTTTGGATGTTGTTCGAAGACTGGGCCAATGGCGATCGGTCAGCGTTATAACGCCAAAATCAGAAATTTTAAAAAATTTCTTATTTTGATTAGAGATGTATCATTAAGCGCCATGACAGGGAATTGATGTGTTAAAAGCAAAAGTTCGTACACAACGAAGTGAAAGCTAGGGTATACGTAGAAGTGATTTACAGGCAATAAAAGCATGTAACAGCTCCAACGCGCTCACGGAAAGCAGACAGATTTCATCGCTCTCCATACTAAGAAACATTAGTTTTTTTGACAACTACCTCAAATCCTTAGAAAAAAAAGTACAAACGTGAATGAACCCATTTGAAGAGCAGATGTAAGTATTAACAATAGACCAAACTACGTATACACGCCAGCTGCATATAGTGAAACAAAAAAGGGTATACGTTATTGAAAGACTCTTAACAGTCAACGACAGGACTTCAACCTTACTCAGAAGAGAGAAAGCTCGGGTGTAATGTCTGAACTCAAGGAAAGATGTTTTGATGGAAACATAGAAAAAAAAAGCAGACATACAAAGGAATTTTGGTGATGCCCTTGAGTGACAATAGTTGATGCCATTAGAACGACCAAGTGCAGAAAACAGTACTTTGACGAGAAAGTTAAGGGTTGCTTTTGTATACTCCAAAAAAAGCGACAGTCAAGAATTTATTGCTACAGTATATAGCAGCGACGACGACCTCAGTATAGTGACCTAGGGAAGAAAACTGGTGGGAATCCAAAAGCCTATCAGAGAGGTGCTTTTGGAAAAATAGGTGGTCTCTAGATCTGGAGGGTGGTAAAGTAGAACCAGTTAGAACACAGCGTAGAAAAAATCAGAAATTAGTGGGAGTGATGCTGAATTCCATATAGAGACGTGAGAAAGGCTCAAGGAGTTCTAACTAAAATTTTGATGGAAACGGGAGTGTAAGTCCGCGACAGAGATTTCATAATTATTGGACATAGAGAATTTTCGGTACGATGGTTAGCAAAGTAATATTGGACTTAAAACAATTTTGGTAAAAGAACTATAATTTTATTAGTGATATACAAGTGAATTAATACAACACGAATAATAATTCAGTAACGCTGTAAATTAGTTTTGCAAATACGTAACAATAACTTTATCACCAAGTAATATTACAAGACGAACTAAACTCGTAAATAACATTAGTTTCAATCATAACGCAGTTGATAAATAATAATCAATAATGTCTGTGGAAGCGAATAACAATAATAACAACTAACGCGAACTAATTCCGAATGAGTGAAGTTTGGTGTTGTGCTGTGTCTCGTGAGACTCCACGGGATTCTACGATACAATCTGCTAATCCGGAGGGAATTATCGTCGTCACGCCAGACGATCAACATGCGAACCGCAACAATATAAACCTCTACCAGATTTGGATACATACCAAAAGTAAACTTATCATGCCGTAATTAGTCTTAGGTCCACTGTCTGTTCACTTAAAGAACTCACACGAATTAATTAAAGAATTAAGATAAAATTTCAATAAAAAAAATAATATCAGGAAGATGTGGAAGTTAAATTTATTGATGAGCACCGATTTTAAATGAATCCATATCAGTAATTAACTATGTTATAGTATTTAAAATTTAAGAGAATAATTATTAAAAAGTTTTTTTAAAATAAGAATTACAATATTTGAATTATTAGAGCATTTAATATGAGTAATGAAAATAAGATTTATGAAAATGAATATATTTGATTAGAGATTGCATAAGTCATGTGTCAACGATAAATATGATACTCAATCATAACTAATTGTTAATAAATTGAAAAACTATTTATAAGAATAAGTCTACATTTTATTTTATAAACCCTGAGAAAAGAGCAATCAAAGTAAAATGTTAAAGCGTATACTATATGAGCTGGTCATGTGGTTCCTCCCGCTCACTGCTACCCCTCTCAACTGATTCCGTCGAAGAATCTAGAAGTTTGTTAATTTCAGAATTGCGTTTTGTTATTCAAAAATACGTGTTTTCTTCGTGATATTCTCGTGACGTCAGACAGAATACAAAATTCCTTACCTTATAAGGTTCGGTTATTCAGTCTTTGAGACGGTAATACCTACATCACACTGGCTGATTCATACCATTCCAATTTCTAAAATCGTATTTTATTCCGTGTTTATATAAATCGTATTGTTGCACAACATTAAAATGATGCTACCCATTTTGTACCGTCACAGCTAGTCACTATCAATTTAAGATTGGTAATTATAAAAACTGTTACATCGTTTTTTGTGTATCCTCTGTAACATCATTCCCTAAAGCCTCTCGAATTTTGTGAATTATCTTGCTTTGGTATTATCATGCTTTTAGCAGAAGTTGTAACAGTTATGGTGCTCAATATGTCTCATCAGCATGCACATAATAAAAGTGTGACAAGCACGTGTTACACACTAACATACACATTGGTTTCTGGACAAATGACACGCTCTATGAGGTTATAAAAAAATCACTCATACACACTGGATGCTACTGCTGCATTCTGCACATTCATATATTTTTTCAGGTAAAAATATGGTTGGATTAGTTTTAAACAGACCTCATATATGAATATTGAAAGCAAAATACAGTAAACCCTCAATTTAACGGACTAATTGGGGCTGAGGGGTGTCCGTAAAATAGAAAGTCCGTTAAATCGCAAATTTTGTTTTTTGAGGATATATTTAAATCAAATAGGCCTATAACTTGAAATTTTAATACTATTAATATAATGCAAATACCGTATTGTTCCGAATACAAGCCGCACTGTTTCTCCTAAAAACATGGTCGCTAATTTTGCATGCGGCTTGCATTCGCACGCTAACGAAATTCGAAGTTATACCTGACTTCTGGCGGGACGAATGCTTTTGGTATCTATGAGTTGTTTACTGCCTAAGCAACAGCAGTTTGCCTGGCTGTAGTTAACTCTGGCGTTATGATTTATGACTACAACCGAATGTTTTAACAGCAAACTGAAGAAAGAATAGGAAGATAAAGTGTAAGTGTATGCTCACACCCTTCTGTAGGCAACAAGACAAAGGATGAGTAGAGGGGGTGTGAGTAACATGTTTCTAAATAACGGGTAAACTGCCAGTGTGGTTTTCTATTGTAACAGCGACAACATCGCGTATCTGTACTTTGTTTTCATTTGGCGTTTTTGTAGTGCATTTGCGGTATGAGTGATATTGTGGAGACTAAAGGCACGCAGTCAAATCAAATTAAACGTAACCCGTACGATGCGAATTATAAATTAATTGTGATACAAAATGTAGAAAAAACATGCAATCTCGAAGCCGCAAGGAAATTTGATATTGATGAATCCTGTATTCGACGATGGAGAAAACAGAAGGAACGACTTTTGAATGCAAATACTGCGCGACGAGCATTTTCGGGACCTCAAGTTGGGCGTTTTGTAGCAGTAGAGTCCAGCGTCTGGGAATACGTACGGCTTTTAAGAAGGCAAGGACTCCCTGTCACTAGACATGTTTTAAAATTAAAAGCTTTAGAAATCGCAGAAGAATTAAAAGTCTCCGGTTTCAAAGCCAGCTTCGGGTGTATAAGACGAATGATGCAGCAAAATGGATTTGCGCTTAAATGACGTACATCACTCGCGCTAAAACTACCGAGTGACTACGAAGAAAAACTCCTACAGTATCAGCGGTTTGTCATTCATTTACGCAAGAAGCATAATTATTCACTTGAACACATGGGAAATGCCGATGAAACGCCCGTATTTTTTATTTACGTATATTTACGGTGGACCAAAAGGGAACCAAATCTGTAACAGTAAAGATTACGGGAAATGAAAAATTATGTGCCGCTGTAATGCTTGCTGTATTAGCCGATGGACGAATATTTCACAGTGAAATAAGATGCATATCAGTGTATATTGTTCAGTGTTAGTCGTGATGTCTTCCACTGAACGTGTGCGATGCCTGCGTCAACAACAACACAAAGACAGGGATCGTGAAGAATTAAATGAATTCTTGATGAATACTCCATTCTCATCAAATACAATTGAAGATGAGAAAATTTTCGTGTTTCAAAACAAGAAAAAAAGAAATGAAAGAAAGCTGCGATAGCCAAGCAATATCGCCAGAACAGGAGAGTCTGCAGTTTATGCACATTATACGTTTCAAAAGCCTAAAAACATTATCATGCTTTGATGTTTCAGTTTTATTTTTCAAATTCTGTCCGTTAAATCCGAAGTCCGTTAAACCGAGGTCCGTTAAATCGAGGGTTTACTGTATATGTAAATACCAATGTATTTGTTCTGCAGTTGAAAGAAAAGCAGATGGTTTATATGTAAAAGGGGTATTACAATTTTGTTTTGTATAGCATGCGAATATATTTAGAATATTAAAACTAAAAGTAATTTTTTTAAATTTATGAATTGTTAAGTATGCGTTAGTTTTAGTTAACTGAATGAGCTGTTGTGATCATGGATCTGAGATACAGAGGGAAGAGTGGTATTTGGAGTCACTCAGTGTAAGAGTTGGTCTGAAGCTTGGTGATCTGGTTGAGAATAATTTCTTGTTCAGGTTTTCTTTTTAGCCTGTAAACAGTGCTGGGGAAGGACATAATATTACTCAGTAAATAATGTTATCATATTGCTGGACATCTCTGAAATTCATTAGAGGAGTTTTCCACAGATTTGTGGTTTATACAAAGAGTACGCAAAAGAGAATTATATGACAGAAAATTTCGGTTCAAAATAGGAATAAGAAGATGGGCTGCCACCTGCATATAAGAGGAACATACTATGAGACAGTCAATAAGTATTCAGTATTTTCACTCATTTGCTAGTAAAACGTTTAATGAGGAGTTTAGGAGAGACAATTAGCATATAAGAACAGGGCATACTGACCTTTGTGTAAAATCTTGTAGAGTAAATTAATAAGCTATACACCTAAACTTTGAATTTATAAGACCATTTGAGGTCAATCATGTCAAATTCTAATGAAACCTGGACTATTTATCGAATCTGTTCAAGGTGTGATAGTAAAGTTTTCTTATGTTGTGAACAACATGTGAGTGAGGTATGAAATGAAAGATAAGGAAAACAGTGAATTTCATGATTACTTTTCTCTTATATTGGAGTGTAGAGGTTTCGATCCAAACTGAAGGGTTTGGATCCATGTCCTGAGAACAAATGACTAGAATAGTCAAGAAGTTGTACCTGACTACAGGAAGTGTTATAATACTACAAGAAATACAAATACATCAGGAAAAGATGGATGGAAAAATGATGTATTATGTATTCAGTCGGTTGAAGCATGTGTCAACTTTGCAAAGATTGTTATAGGAGAAAACAGCAACCCAAGCATGTTGTGGTAGTGAAATGAAGAAGTGTAAATTGTCAGACTAAATCTGTTATTGAAGTAAAACTAATAGTAAAGTACATATACAAATGTGAATAATAAAAGATATGTTTTCATGCGTATTTTTCCAATTCTTGAAAAGATTCACTTGTTCATGTGGATTAATTTGAAAGTCATTTGAGAAAACAATTATTAAGATAAGGATTCAATCTGTTTTTGATAATTTGCGAACATTAGAACTAAAAATATTTGTTTGAAGTGCTGAAAATTATGTATATCAAAATTTGAGTTAATTTACTTGTTTGACAGATACCAGTACTAAATTAAATTTAAATATTGAGACATTTTGATAAATCTGTTAAAAGTGGTCTATACTATTTCCGTTCTTAGTTTAATCCTGATGTAAACAAACGGCGTGTCACTCTTGACAGAAGGAGTACAGACAGGGTTCATAATAACATAGTGTATAAACACATGTAAATTGTAATAAGTTGCCGGACCAAAGTAAAATTTGTGCGACTGTGTCAGACCAACAGTGAAATATTTCATAACACCAGTTAATGGCTCTTTTTATTAAGTGTTTGAAAATCGTAACAAAACAAAAAAGTAAAGCTTATTTAAAACTGAAATAGACCCTATGATAATTACCAGTGTACTGTATATTATCAGTTGCTGTCAAAGAGTAATTCAGTTCATTCCATATCTGTGTTGGAACTTGTATAATCACTAGAGTCATATAGTTTGCATATGGTCATACAGTTGTTTTTTTTTTAAGATTAATGTATGTATAATTTTGGTTTTTTAATTTCAGAGAGAAAGAAAGAGCTCGTGACCGAGAAGACATGTGGGGAAAAGTTGAAACATTAGCAATGCGTAATCCTAGTTACCAAACGTTACCTTCTTATGGCTCAAGTAACTCGTCGCTTGATCTTGCATCACCTAATAATGAAGGGGAAGATGTGGACATTTCATACGAAAAATTGGAGGCTGAAGCAAGAGAAGTATGTTCCTTTGCCATATTAGTTAATAAATTTGTGTAGTTTATAATGAGCAAAATTAATATCATGTAACTAAAGTTGAATAAACATTAAAGGTTTCCCTACACATTAAAAAGAAAATGTTTTAAAACAACTTTATGCTCTGTAAAACCCATCAAATAGTTTGTGTGTTTTTATATAAAAGTAGATATCCCTGACTACTGAGCTGTTGTGGGGTCATGCATCATTGTTTTTTAGCATCACGAGATAATATAAAAAAGGAAACTCAATTTAATCATCAAAATTTATAGTAAAACTAATCAAATAGATAAATACTATGTAACTGAATGAGGAATGCAATAAAGAATGAGTAATAAAATGAGAACAACCAAAATTAATTATATAAGGAAGAATTATAATAACTGAAACAATAAAACATGAATAGAAAATAAGTATTTTACAGATGCATGAATAAATTAAAAACATGAATTAGCTTTGTAAACATAGTAAATAACTTTACAAACAGACATAAGAAAGGACTAGACTGGACTGTGTCTTTGACATACTAATTACCCAATAGATTAGGGAAGTGATTTTGTATATTTTATTATAATATTGTAAATAATAATGTTGTAGTATGTAAGTAAAAAATGTATTTAGAGTTAAGCAAAATCATGTGTATAACACAAGCCTAAAAGTCAAGCTAGGTCTTTAACTTAAGACTGGATTTGTAATTAGCTCATATATAGTGTTATGGTAAAGACAAGTAATTATTTTCTAAATTGTGTTTATTCGAAAAACATACAAGGTGAGATAAGTAAATAGAAAAGTGATAAATAATAATAATGAAACAGTGCAAGTGACACAGTGTAAACAATGATAAAAATATAAAGTGTAGTGAACCTAGTATGGGCAAAAGGCGAGAATGGCATGTATTTTATATAAAGTGACCATATAACAATAAAATCAACTTCATTAGTGTGAGTGACAATATAGAATTAAGTGAAATAAAACAAACAGGATTATGTAAAAATAAGCAGGAAAAGTAAGGTTATATTAAAAACTTATACTTATTGGAGGCAGACAAAACAGCCCTGAGACCGAAAAATGCACCAAACAAACCAAGGCCTTTTATAGATGAATCTAAAGCTGGTTTTACAAGGAAGAAAGGTCTTTTTGTCTAGTGTGGGTGTTCGATGCAAAAAGAACAAACGGAATCAGTTGCCAATCCAACCAATATTAGAGAAGACAATTATAGTAAAAAGACAAATAAAGTTATAGGAGATATCAGTAAACTAACGAACAATTTATAGTCGACCAACCTGAAAAAGGAAAGCTGAAAATAATGTCCTGAAATGGAGTACTACATCTTGAATTTGGTGAGATCGTTTTAATACTATAGCCATCTTGACAACTATCCACGTTTTACACAACACTTCAATACAAACTAAATAACGAACACATTTAGTGCAACTACATTTATAAACATAATCTATGATATACAAAGTGAGTGACACAAACTTATTTTGAACAAACAAAAGTGTAGAACTCATATAATTTTTATTAAACATTCAGCAGTGTGTATACAACTCAAGGAAAATGGGGTCTCTTGTTTTACTTCAATGTAGTTGAAGGGGGACAGCAGCGCGCCATGTTGAGAATTCATGAGAATGGTCGTATAATTAGACCTTTATTTTTTTATTTTTTTCTCTTGTCAATTGTATTACTAATGTCTAATTATTAATTGTTTTATTAGTTTTATATTTGTAATGTGTAATTCAAGTTTGTAAAATTATCTGAATTGATTTCTTTTGTATAATCACAAGAACTCACATCCAAACAATCATACACCAACAACAGTTAATTACTACACATTACAATTTTTTCTTCATGTATTTTATTAACGTAAAACTTGTTGTATGAATTTATAATTTTACTGAAGACTATTGTTAATTTGGGTATAACCCTGAGATAAAGAATGTTTTCATGCATCCGAGAGCTAGATGGAGCAGGAACCTTTAAAAAAAAAAGAAAATTTGTTATTAATTAATAAAGAAAAGAAAATTATTATAATAAGAGAATTAAGGAATAAAAATTGAATGATTCAGAGCAGCAAAAGAAGTGTGTTCTCATTTATAAATAAATATTATTAAACATACAACTCAGAATATTGCTGAGATTATTTGAACATTTATATTCATTAACAATTAACAATCAATAAACAAACAAACATAACACATTTGGTGCTTACAATGTGAGACCTAAGTAAGTAATTTTTATTAGTGATAAAATATTGAACATAACATAATTGGCACCAAGAACTTGGGGCTCTACAAAATACAACTGACATTTGACAACTAATTATATTTTTGTGACATTACAGCTTATTTTGTGACATTACAGCTTACATGACAATTACTAAGTGTACAACGGGTGACAGTGGTTTAACCACATGATCATATTTTAGAATATAATAAATAATAAGTAGGCTATCTAGTACATTCTGAGGTTTTGATAAATTTAATATGTACATTAAACACAATATTCAATGTATCATTAAAAACTTTACTGAGGTCTGTAATGTTTTTAAGTTTTTTCAACAATGTTAGTGTATAATGAAGGCCGGTGTTAATAAATTGAATTATTTTCACCATATAGTTGCAGTTTTTTCATATCACTATCTGTTTTAGTTAAAACAGTATTTTATTAGTCAACGCATATTTAAAGTTTCGGTTTTCAAAAGCTAAAAATAATTCACTTGTATCCAGCCATAATTAGGCTACACTCCACAGTGTATTTAAAATTAAATTGTATTTAAAATTTTGTAAATATTATGGTTAAGAAAATATGGTTGTTACCTGAACATTCTCTGTAGTGTATCATATTCAGGTTGAGAACCCTTAGTAGGTTAATTATCGTCATCAATTAGAAGCTGCCACTTATCAGTGTCCAAAGAAGAGAGCTGTTACAAAAAGTATCTCTCACATCATGTGGTATGATAAAACTGTAAAATTAAGATACATTAACCACGGTGTATCCTATGTTTATCACCACAACAGTATGTGGAAGCTCTTGAACATTTCTAAATATAGTTTGCTGTCCAGATTATACATGGTGTTAAGTGATTGTTAGTTACTCCAAAACATGAGAGTGGCAAATGACAAAAGAAGTGAAGCTAAGTCTGCATCCATCTATATTACTGAGGTTTATTTTACCACAGCTTGATAGAAGAGTCCATACTTAGATTGTAGGTGCATTAAGAATATAAAAGAAATAATTAATGTCTGACTATAAAGTGAACAGTGTCTTAAGGAACCTGAACTGTGCACAAAAGACACAAGTTCTGATTCTTATAATTTAGGAAGCATGGCTTTTTCATGCATATTACTAGAACACAACAGAACACAGAGAAATATATAGACTAGGTAGAGGAATAAAGCTCCAATATAACACACAGGTTCTGCATTTCATATGAGAAGTCTGGGAAGAATAGACATACTATGTGCAAATGAAGTAGAAGCTTTTTGTTATTAAGCAAATTATTATATTTTAGTAAAGCTAAAGAGAATTTTAGTAAGGCCACTGAAGAGGATGTTATACAAAATGATGAAAGAGAAGTGAGAGGACAGATTGTGATCAAATGAAAATCAGTTTTTGAACACTGGAAAATGATTTTTTAACATGGAGGAAGGGAAACAAAATTCAAAGAATTGTGATTTGGCAACTGTAAAAGAGAAATGAGGGGCCAGAGTTGTCATGTTGCAGAAAGCAAAATAAAGCAATAAACCAAAGGTAAGATAAAAAAATTATCGAAACAGCTAGTATGACTTAGACTGCTTTCTGTGATACAGCTAAGTAAACTATAAAAGGCTATGTGTCTCACAACTCAAATACCAAGATGAATGACTTCAGTAATTTAAAAAATTCAGGTGTGTAGGCCCAAAGTTATTGTACAGTTGAAAGGAGATTAAAAGTTGTATCAATCTAATAAAGTTAAATTTTGGACATTTATGACCCGTTGTCTCGGAATAGAGATCTGCAAGTTTTACCTTCTTTTGTTACTGTCTATGTAATTTACTATACTACTTTTATTTAGTTACATTCTTCTGAAATTAAATACGTTCTTTTAGTGATTGGTAAATTTTAAACACATTTTGTTTACATCTTGGGGTCTGAAGTACAGTTTAATCAGTTCACATGATTGTGGAAGCAGACTTATATTAAGAGAAAGCTCTCTCTTAATACAACAGATATCAAGTACCCCTGTTCACACACACGCAGTTTCCACCTGTCATGATTAGATTCAAGATTCCTGTTAATGGATAGATTCAAGAAAACATATCACATATGCTATAACACACATATCTCTGTGTATTTTACACTCCTATGTTATAGGTATTCGTAGATACCCTCAGAATTTTTAATTCTGAAACAGTTTCTGAGAAAACATGTCTTTACGTTATCAGAGTTAGAATCATAGGAAGAGTTTTCTCCTGTTTTTAGGTTTTTAATTCTTTCCTCTCTACATTATTTACAAGTTTCAGGTTGACTAAATCAGCCTTGTCATCCTCTTTTCATCTAACCATTTCATCAAACGCACAATATTGATCCAGCAGTTTCCAGTCTTAATTGTAATACTGAACCCCTTGCAACATTCCTATCATTAAATGTTACAGATGCATCTTCTACACCCAGTTTCAGTATTTGCCTATTCATAAACACTTATTTTGGGATCATAGATCAAATTATGTGTTTAAATAATTAATTGGAATTCTGGCTTTTCTCAATTATGTTAGTGGATGTCATTTGTACTGTTATTATATATTGGCAGTAGTAATGATGTGCAACAACATTGATAAAGACAGTAATGTTTTGAAAACATTTTTGGGTTGTATAGATCTGTGTGCATCCATTTTAGCATGGATGGAAGTCCTATGTGTATTTACTCAATTTCTTGCCAGATTTTAGTAAGAAACAGACACATGTTGTAGCTCAGGATTCTTATAAACATCTCATACTGTGTCCAAATAAATTGCTCATACTGGACTCCTCACTGTTTTAAGATCAGACGTACGGTATTCACTCTAATGCCTTACCATACTAGTAGTACACTATCTCATCCATAATTTCATCAGCCAGTCTTCCTTGTCCCTTAAATGCTTCCATCAGAAAGCTTGTTATCTCCATATATATGGATTTTAATTTTCTATGTCAAGTTCTTAAGTATTTCTGTGTCCTATACTTATTAATATTTCATTACAAAGATGTGAGACTAAAAAAACCACAGCCTTCTACATTCATTAACAAAGTAATTAAAATATGTATATACTGAAGGAACAAAGTATTTCATTCAAATGGTAGAAAATTTTAAAAAAATAGAAGAACACACACACAGAATCTAAATTTATATAATAGTAAAATTTGCCAGTGGCATTTTAAATCAAATTTTAATATAACGAAAAACTTAAAATATGAAGGGTATCCAAAAAGTAAGTTTCTCTTATCAAGGAAAAATAAAAAAATAATTAAAACTGCAAAAAATATTTATTTACCTTTGTACATAAGTACTTATTTTTCTATATAATTTCCATCCCTTTCTAAGCATTTCTGGTACCTAGGTAACAGTTTTTTTATTCCAGCTTCATACAAATCAGCCACCAAATTCTGAAACCAGTTAGCCACCTCCTTTATCACTTTGTCATCATTGGCGAAGCGCCGACTGCCTAGATGATGCTTGAGCTCCAGAAACAGATGGAAGTCACTTGGAGCAAGGTCTGGACAGTATGGAGGATGCTCGAAAATCCCCCATCGGAAGTTGGTGAGAAGCTCGCCTGTTGCACAAGCAACATGTGGTCGGGCGTTGTTGTGAAGGAGCAAAACTTTACGTGACAAAAGCCCTCGCCGTTTGTTCTGAATAGCACGGCGAAGTCTGGTCAGCACGTCACAGTACCGCGCTGCATTTATTGTCGTTCCACGTGGCAGATAATCAATCAGCAATACTCCAAGGCAGTCTCAAAAAACTGGCCATCACCTTTCCTGCCAACTCAATCACATTGGCTTTTTGGGGAGCTTTCCCTCCTTTTTTTTGCCACACCATACTCTGGCGCTTGCTTTCGGGAGTTGATTGGTGAATCCATGTTTTGTCACCAGTGACTATTCTTGTAAACAGGGCTTCACCCTCATCTTTAAACAACTGCAAGAAAGATTGTGCAGCTGTTGAGCGACGCTGCTTATGGGCATCAGACAATATTTTTGTCTTGCACACATTTTTGAAAGTTGAAGGTCTTCAACCAATATGTTGTGAAGAGAGGATCGGTAAATTTCAATATTTTGTGGTAGTAGAGTCATGATTTCGTCGAGCATGAGCCGCTTGTCGGAGTCGATGACGTCACGCACAGCAGGCTTGGTGCAAAGTTGCTGGTCGGCCACTGCGCTCATTATTGTGAACATTTTCTCTGCCTTCAATAAACATTGTTCGCCAACGACGAACAATTTGTACCAACATGACATCTTCACCATAAACACTGCGTAACTGACAATGAATTTCCATGGCCGATTCATTTTTTGCACTCAAAAAACGAATAACACTTACGTATTTCACAACTGGCGGCAAAACGAAGTAGCATCTCCATGGCGCTCGGCTCGCTACTGACGCTTGAGCAGTTCACGGCCACCAGTCCGGCTGTGAGCGCTGCCACTACACCCAAACTAAAATTCCCTGTCCATGGGAACTGCCTGAGTTGCTCATACTTGGATATAAAAATTAGGGAAACATATTTTTTGGATACCCCTCGTACATTTATCCATTCATTTGCCTTCGATCTCTCCATAAATTATTGTAGAATTGAAAATTACGAAGGAGCGAAACAGAAACAATAATGGATTTTATTATTATTATTATTAAACAAAAATTTAATAATGTGAAGCTTCTTTTGCTAGTAATAAGCTTGTGCTGTGTATAAATGTTTTGAATGTTTTGAGTCAGTTCAGTTGAAATGTGCGTTATGATTTGTGGGAAGTTTTATTTAGTTAATTGTCTTTTTTATGGTGTGAACTGTATACATTGTATAGTTTTTTATTATATTTATCTATGAAGAAATTGCTGAATGAGGTATACATTGATAAAAATGTTAACAAAAGTTGTCATTACTGTCTCCAGAAACAGTTAATTTACTATTAATCCATAGTAATTCCAAATACCACAATTCTTATGTAGTATCGCAGTCTTATTTTGCCACTCATTTCCAAAATGCATTACAGTAATACTAGCTGCTTTCTTTGCACATTCAGCAATGTTATTTCATCGTGGTTTAGGACTTGAAAATGGTGGAAACACTGAAAGGCCTCGTCCAGAACGTGGCAAGTAGCAGTTCAGCAAGTAAACAAGACAAAGTTGGAGTGTTATTTAAATTATTTTTTAGGATTGGTTTATCACTTTATCATGATTAGAACAATAAGGTACAGTTTTTTATCTTTCTTGGAGAAACCTCTTGTTTAGTAATGTGTCAAGTAAAAGCAAGTTATCCATAAAAAATTTTACCCAGTGATTGCCTCGAGAGTTTGAAGCATATAAGCTACAATTTTTTATTTCTATTAAAAAGAAGTTATTGTTTTTATAAAACAATTCTTTCACACCACAGGTAATTCAAAGAGATTCAAACTTGTCATTCTTTTGTCTACGTCTCAGCATTTATACCAAACTCTTTTTAAAAGTGCACGTGGATAATGATGTTTTGCATTGTGAAAGGTCTGCATGGTCATCTGCTAAATCACATTGACTTTTCTTACAGCACCACACATTTTGCTATCAAGTAAAATTGTTATCCATGTTTAAACAGGTATACATGCAGAAAAGCACACAGGAAAAACAATGCCAGGTTTGACTTTACCAAAATTACTCCCATCATGAGAAAAAATTCTGTAGTAAAGTCAAACATGAACAAATGTGTGGTGTCAGGACAACATGAGTGAGCAGTGGACCTGTCCAGACTCACTGTACACAGCAGTGTATTCCTCTTGCCATTCCATAGTTTAACAAATGAAAACTTCAAAGCAAGTACAATTTTGAGATCATGTGCACGATTTGAAAACAAGACTATCAAAAATACAATGTTTGTGCACAACCATGGTAAGGGTACCTGACAAATAAATAACAGTGTAAAGGCACAAAGAAAGCAGCTAAGTGTTAGTGTAACTGAATATGAATTGTCATATCCATTCACTTTTGGTGACTGTCGAAACTTGAGTATGCAAATGTTTATAGTGGCCAGTAGTCTGTTTATTTTGAAATATATATTTTTTGTAATGAATATACAAGTATTTGGAAATAACCCATTTTTTCTGTGGAGAGGTTAACCATACTGTAGTTAGTTAACCAGCTAGGCTTTCATTAGACATTTATATTTTGTTTTCTGTATTTGAATATGTGAATGCCTTGATATATAGAGCTATATATGTGTGTTATAGAATAGTTTGAGTAAATAAAAAAAACTGCAAATTGAATGTTTATTCAAGAGCAATAAAAAAGTAAGAAAAAGTAGTTACCATTATAATTTTGATGTAAATTAAACAGATTGTTATGCATGTAAATGTGTTAATAGGTTCGCAAAGTTCGTAACAAAGAAAAACCTTTGTTACGAAGAAAATCTGAGCTGCCACATGACACATACACAGTGCGAGCCTTGAACGATCACAAGCGAGCAGATGAGTATCTTACTACACCACCAGATGTTAATAAATGCTAGCCTAACCTTATGTAGCGGAAAGTTCAGGACACTGCTGCTCCGTAGTGACACGCCCATAAGTTATGCTCATATCTCTTCGTATCAGAGGGCAAAACTTTCTGCGTCAAGGAATAATACCAGGCAATATTTTTAGTATGCTTACAATAAAAGGGTTGGAACCCCATTAAATATTACAAATATCAATATTTGTACAGGTATCAGTGTTTGTACAAGGTGCTTAGTAATTTTGTAAAGAAGTGACCAAAAGATATTAACTCACTTGTTAAAATGGGGCAGTAGCTATTTACTTTTGTATACTATTTTATTGTCTTATATAATTTTACATTTCTATAGTCATTTATTTACAATTCAAGATCGAGTGTTTACTCACGGAGTATATTTGTTTTAATTTCTTTTATTTTACAGAACGTGGGTATGATAATATTAATTGTGTGGGCAGAGTATTAAAATATGTGCTCTCTTGTTCTAAATTATAGCTGTATACTTTTAACACAGTTATGAAAGTAGTATTATAATTACATACACAATAATTATTGATACTGTGACCATTCAGTGATTTACTAATTGAAGATAAGGTTACATATATTTACACCGTCATTAGCAGTATAAAAATTAATCACAAGCAGAAAGATTGTGAAAGACTTAAAGTAATTATTGATTTTGTGTAAATTTAAAATATTATTTAAAATTTTATGTGTATATTTGGGTAAGAAGAATGAATGAAAACTTGTTTCTAGCTTAAGCTGTGATAAAGTTTTCTCCCTTAAATTGAGTGAGTATATATTTGTATGTGCGATTAAATTGATTTTAATTATATATTTAATGAATTCATAAAGAAGATAAACATTTTTATCTTATAAAATGAAATTATATTTAATTTTACATGCAATTGATGTCACATAGAATGAACATATATAAAACAATGTTTGTGGTTGTTTTTAGACTTCAGTCATACAGCTGAAGTAACTTTATGCCAAAACCAATAGAGAGTGATTATGCCAAGGTGGGTAGTTTCTTTAAATTTTGAACGAATGATTGTGGTTCTGTTTGTACAGCATAAACGTTTGTAATAACTACAGAAGTGCAGGTAGTATCTTCATGTCATTCAGTATTAACAGTTATATCAGTGACAATATTTTCTATATTAGTACACTTCTAACAAAATAATTTTATAATTTATTATGTATATATTTTAAAATTTATATCGATATTATGTATTATTTTAATTCATTTAATCTGCTTTATGCTAACAGTAAAAACAGTTGTACAGAAAGAATTACTAATTTTGTAACATCTATAGTAAACGCTTAATATTACCTGATATGGATTGTTTTTTTTTTTTTTTTTTTTTTTTTTTTTTTAATGTGGTTAGAGAAGTATGTTTTTGATATCCATGCTGAATTTGGTACAAATAATGCGTTTTTAATAATTATATTATTATATCAATTATTTATCATTCAGTTCAACAACTTTATTTTCTTAGTGTGGCTCTTCTCTGTTATTTTTTCAGACATGTTTTCAGTTTTTCAGATACTTCTAAACTTGCTTTCTTCAATTATTGTAATTAGATTTTGGAAGTGTATTAATTTTTCTTCATAGCTGTACAGTATTCACATGTAACCTCTTTAACCCATGCCTAACCTTGCTGAAGCGGCCAAAAATTTCTATAATGTTATGATCAGCTACACTGAAAAATGTTTTGAGCATTTAAGTACGTTGTCATAGTCTGTATGTTACAGGCAAAAACTGGAAGGTAGTTTTTACTTAAACAGTTTGTTTCCTGATTATGATGCATAATTTGATTTTGCGTGTAAGCTTATTTGGATACACTAGCTAATTGTTTCTACTTATTTCATTATATTTTGTATATTTCTTGTATTTATAGAGTGCAAGCAAATTTGAGATGATAAAATGATACACTTTATAATTTAACCACCAAAATTGACTGCGTCTTAAGAAAATGTTATTTTTATTATACACACCTAAACATTATTTGTATGAAATGGTAATGTAGAAAACAATTTGGTGCTACAGAAAATAATTGAAATGTCTGGATTCCTATTCTTATTCCTTTAATGAATTTTTAAATGATTGTAAAGAATTGATTATTCAATACACAATTAAAATGTGTGTGACTATACTCAGTAGAAATACTGTATATTTGTACAACTCTATGGAAATGGATATCATACTAATTTCATTGTCTCTGTAAACATGAAAATGTTTTTTCTGTGGAAGCAAACAGGGCAGTTATGCTGCAACATGTCATGGTCTGGCAGTCATGTCAGTCTGTTATATAACATTGTAGCATATGGTAGTCTCTGCTACTATATACTCAATAAATTAATTTTACAAGCTTAATGACAATAAAAAATCAGTTTCTATATATCTGAGAAATATGTAAGCCCACGTTTATTTGTATATAAAAATATTACTTCAACAGTATCAGAATTATTGGATTTATCAATAAGCCCTGAAAACTTGCTTCATTCAATAGTACTGTCTATTCAGAATCTAATGAAAACCTTACATTAAAAATAACACTACCGACTCGGAACACAAGTTGTGTTCCGAGTCGGTAGTATTATACTTATAGTCAGTTAATCAACTGACACATCATGGACAACAAAATCCAAGAACTTACATTAAACTCATATTGTTCAGTAGTTAAGGAACCAAATTAGGTTCAGTGATAAACGTAATATCAAAAGTAGTTGAAAAACGCTTTTCATTCTATCATCCGATACCTAGTCAGAACTGAACTGTAAAATTTTCTATATTCTATCTGAAAAAATGTAATGAAAATAAATTTTCTTCTTACTAAGAGTATTTTCAACTGCCAGAATATGTAGGTCAATCTGTACAAAATACAAAATTTTAAAAATGGTCGAGCTAATCCTGAACACTTTTAATACGTATATTGATCTAGTTTTACAACACAGTTTTGACACCTGGTAGTTTATTGAATTTAATATATGATATTGCTTTACGTTGTTGTATATTTACTTATAATTGTATAAACATCTCATAAATTGGTATAAGATCAGAATATTTGTCAGTGTGTCGCAATTGCTTTTATAAAGCACTGCTTACATTAAAAACTTATATTGCCTGGTTAGGAAATGAGTAACTACTAAATGGAAACTAGTAACTACATTAAATAGTATGTTACTTCAGAAATGTTTACTTAAAGCAATGGAATAAGATGAAGTTGTATGTTAAGCAAAAATAATAATAATAATAGCCTTCATAATCATATAGATTAAACCCTACAACCTTGTAGTCTTGATAACAGACTTGTTGCTTGCTTTTGTAGGTTTATTTTAAAACAAAGATTTATCAAGTGTACATGGATTATCCATTGTATTATGCAAGCCATAGAGATATAATTACCAGTACAGAAAGTTGAAGAGTGTTATTTTAAATGATTCCAATTTTTTACTTTGTTAATCAGATTTTTATTCCAAAGTGTAAGTGAAACATTCAGATATGTATTTTAGAGGATGTAGATTTTCAACTTAACAGTAGGCTATTGAATATTGTTTATAGATGCTAAAATAGCTCCATTGCTTTTCAGAATGTTATCTTTGCTATTATTATAATTATTAAATAATTATTTTTATATCATTATAATTTTTTATTCTCGTCTAGTATATTAATTAGCCAGTGCCTATGGCAATGTGGCAGTGAGAGTATAAATAGCTCTAAATAGTAGCAACTAATTATTGCTGTAATAAATAAATGTAAAATTCATTTTACTAAAGAATGTTGCCATTAAGTATGTTTGTAAATAGTTATTACACAGATTTGATATGTAAATACGTGTGTGTGCGTGTGCGTGTGCGTGCATCGTGTATACACATGAACATTTATTGGTGCAGATATGTTTTCTTGTTTGTAAGATTATTTTATCAAGTATTGTTGATAATATAGAATCAGGTACTTGTGTAAAACAGATTAGAAGTAATGTATATTGTAATAAAATATATACATGCATGTGATAATTATTTTTGTAATTATATTTTATTAATCTACTTGTATGTTCAGTGTTTAATGTGTACACGTTTTGTGTTTGTAAAAAATCAAAATTGTTGGACATACTAAAGTTAGCTTTTCATGTAAAAAATGGTTCTTGAACTTGTAATAAACTACTGAAATTATTAATTTTAGAGATAAGAAATAATTCTTACTTTTGTTCAACATTTTGTATTGTTGAACTTACATTTTTTAATCTGTTATATGGCAATATTTATTAAGTATGATTTTATTTCTGTTATTGTAAAATTCAAATAAATTTGATAGTAATAACAAAAGATCAGGTTGAATTATTAAATACAAATTTGAGTGTACAGTACAACCCTGCTATATCATATGATTTATGGGACAAGAGCAACAGCTCAAACTACCAAAAACTTATGTATCTGATATCCATAAGTAACAGTTACTATAACTTTTATGAACGTCTACCTACCCTGGAAGAATATCTACTTATTTGCAAGTAATAAAGTAGATCTAGTTCTACTTACATAATTATATCGTGAACAAGTAATTGTGATAAAAAATGTAAAGAAAATGTGGAAATAAGTTTGTGTTCTTCAACATATTTGAAACGCATACTTACATTTTCACTATGACAAAAACAATTGTTAGATAGTAACAGAAACACAAAATTGTTTATCTAAGTCACAGTTATATGTGTTGCAGTGTTTCAGTTGTAAACTATATGCACAGATAATTACAACAATGTGAATTCTCTTTTGAAAGAGAGCTGGTCTTTTTTTGAGATGTTATACTTACTTTTTATGACATAGGTATTTACATTTTATATTTGCAGTATAAAGTGCTGTTGCCCTGCTTCTTTTTCTTGTCATAATAATGCTTACTAATTGTTGACATCTTAAAACCAATTAGTAAAATCTGTATTTAAAATTTTTAATACAGATATACAGATTAAAGCCAGGTATAAGCTTCTATCATGCAGTGATGACTGATCAAGAAAATGTCAAAATGGCTGCAGTTAATAATAATAATGTTACATTTAATAGTTACCAGTTAATAGTGAATTACAATTAATGCACAGTAAAATATTTTTACACATTTTGTACATTGCAATATGCAAGTACATGTATTATTTGGAATTCCTCAATATCAGGTATGCGTGAATAAATTTAAATCTTTTAGTGCCTGTTACTTTTACATGTTTGTGTACTTCATATATTTATAAAAATATTTCTGACTAAATCATTTAGAAGTTGCTTCTGCATTAAGTCTTTTTCATTGTTCTATGGAAAACTAATATTATATCAAAATCTGAAGTGTGACACCTCTGTTATAGCTGAGTTGTACTGTAGTTCATCAGTTAGATATTGTAGTCAGTATGGATGACTGTCATGTGTGAAGTTAAAGTAATTAATAATCTCATCTTCATTTTACTTTAACTAACATACAGGGAAATAAATTAT
The DNA here is from genome assembly GCA_034769895.1 of Magicicada septendecula. NCBI lineage: Eukaryota > Metazoa > Arthropoda > Insecta > Hemiptera > Cicadidae > Magicicada > Magicicada septendecula. The sequence continues at coordinate 316,675,921 of CM068367.1, read as the reverse complement.
ATTACTGTGTATAAATCCAAGTCTGTGTGTGTGTGTGTGTGTGTGTGTGTGTGTGTGTGTGTGTGTGCGCGCGCGCATGCATTCAAGAAGTCAGGACTGTCTTTGAAGCGAGAAGAGTACTAAATTTTTAAGGTTGTTGTACTAAGCATGGTGCAGTCTACAAAATTGTGCTCTGCATTCTACCACAGTAGTGCTGAATTATTGTGTCACTTATTCTCATACTTTGTCACTTACTGTGTACTAAACCCAGTAGTGGACTAGGTTTTGTAGTTTTTAAAACTAGTAAAACATCAGATTCGGCATAGTTGCATGCTTTCATGGTTTAATCACACCTGCATTCACACACACACACACACACACACACTTCATAAAACTGTTCTGTACAAGTGTTCCAATTACAAGCATCACATTATATTGCTTCATTATATAGGGTGATTCAATTAGAGATTACAATTTTAATGTAAAATAAAACGCATTGGTTTTTGATAAACTCTTAATGTATTTATTTCTGTATGTTGATTAGATATTGACATTAAACATGATAAATGATATCGGCCAAATGGCTGCCACGAGCGGCCCTGCAGACTTCCACCCTTTTGATGAAATTTTCGATTACTTTCCGGCATAACTCCTGCGGCACCTCATGAATAACATGGCGTATCTCGTCCTTTAGTTCTCGAATCGTTTTGGGATCATTGGCATACATCTTCTGCTTCAAATAACCCCAATGAAAATAATCCCAATGGCGTGAGATCACACAATCTTGGTGGCCAATGTTGATCACCGAAACGAGAGATGACGCAGCCGGGGAACTTTGTGTGCATCAACTGTATTGTTTCTCACGCTGTGTGGCAAGTGGCGCGCCACACATCGTCTTGTTGGAACCACATGTCTTCGACATCAATATCATCCAATTGGTGCCAAAAATAATTTGTTATCATCTCCCAATAACGTTCACCATTGACTGTTACTCCACCACCACAGGCATTTTCAAAAAAGTACGGCCCAATCACACCGCCGCGGTGGTCGTGTTCGCCGACCCAAAATCCGCACCAAACAGTGACTTTTTGTGGATGAAGTGGTTGTTCGAGAATGGCTCGTAGATTTTCAAGTCCCCAATTGCGGCAATTTTGTTTGTTTACATACCCATTCAGTTGAAAATGAACTTCATCGCTGAATATGATTTTCTTCGCAATATCGCCATCAACTTGGTGGTTGTCTAACACCACCCAATCAACGAAGTCACAACGCTGTCTATGATTTGTTGGCTTCAATTCCTGGGTAAATTGGATCTTGTAGGCATGCAAATGCAGATCTTTAGTTAATATGCGCTGCGTGGTGCTGTAGGAAAGGTCCAACTGCTGGGAACAATAACGAATGGAGGTCGGTGGATTTTCATGGACACTGGCACTCACTGCAGCGATATTTGTGAGTGACCGGCCACTACGAGGACGTACTGGTCTTTACACATCCAACACTGACCCGGTTCTATTGAATTTTTCGATTAAGTTTTTAACCGCGGCACGAGATGGACGTTTATGGTTACCGAAGTCATTTCGCAGTGTACCAATCGTGTTAGTTAAATTTTCTCCACTTCAAAAATAGGTTTTAAAAATTAAAATATGTCTTGAGTCGAATACTGCTCCATAGCAACAAATGTCAATACTTAACAATGATTAATTTCAAATATCAGCTGTTCATCTTTCACAAGAAAACAGTACTGCCAACTTAAAATTGTAACCTCCAACTGAATCACCCTATACAAGAATAAGTTATCTTCGTATGCAAAATTTTCTTCTCTTTAATGTTTTAGATAATTGTAGGAAGTGGCACAAAACTTGCAAAAGCCCCTCCGAAGCATAGCAATACTTCTAAAATATAGCAAGTAGGAACATTAAATATTTTATTACCTTCATCTTCTCTCTTCAGTCTTAAAGTGGCTGAAAAACATGAGAACATCCTGAAATCAGTTCCATTAAAGTAAAAGGTAATAAAAGTACACAATAAAAGTACGCGCTACTGAAACATTATTAACTAGAGACTTATTTCATATTTCAAACATATACACAAATGCTGTGTAACAAACCTGTTTCCATATTTAAAAAAGAGTTGCTACATTAGCATACACGCCTGAAAAAGTAATAAAACAGCCTAAAAATTATGATATTAACAAAATTCCTTGTCAACTTTTTTTGACCCTGGGGAGTCCAATGTCATCCCCCCCGCCCATAAATACACCCCCTGATGTGAAAACACAAAGGCACATTATACGTGAGACATCATTCATGTACATATATAATAAAAATCTACTGTAGAATAGAAAGAGTGAGAGCCATGAATTGCAAACACAGCCAAGTTTGTTAATAATTTTACTATAACTTTATTGAGATGAAACATAAAATTGAGTTGCAAAAAAACACAAATTTTGCGGTTCTTCCCTTGGTAGATAGTGAATCCCAGAAATCTAGAATACTGTTACAAGAAACTGTACAATTTCTTTTCAGGCCATTGAACATGACAAACTAACAACAGCATAATGTACATTGTATTGTTAAGTAATGCCAGTATGATCACTTGGCACTTCTTGGTTCTTGCTTTGTGCTATAAATGCTGCTATCGGTTTACAGTACTTATTGGGGTAAAGAAAGTTCATTTGATTTAATCCATTTACCATTTGACATGAACAAAAAAGTGAAAACTAACTCAATGGTGACACCCAGTTTTGAACTGAATTATGATGTCCAATTCTGATGTTAAAATAGACAACGTTTGAGTTGTTAGAGCACTGGCATGACTCTAGTTAAGACAAGTATAAGTTGACTCATACTTATCATGGGCATAATATACATACATTCACCTATATGTAGCTGTACTGCGTTTGTGCACAGCAGTACTGGTAAGTTCTTTGACTTCCTTAAGTCGCATATTCCATTGCCTTAATGCTGGTGGAATCAGTGGCATTTGCCTACCAAAAGCAAAAAAAGAAATCTGCAATTCTAATGCTGCTGAGAATTGACTGTAAGAATGAATGAAGGTATAGTGTGTAACAAATAACATTTATTGCTTAAAAGGAGCAGACAGAGTAGTGAGAGAATTCCTTATTCTGAGTAATTTCTGCAATATCACAAGATGTGTGTGATGCTTTTGAATATTGTAGTTCAGTTTCATACACTAATACATACGTTAAGCATTGAACACAACAAAGCCTATTCATTTGGTATGGGACATCTTTTATTTTCAGTATGACCAATGGAGATTTCTGCTACTACTTTCATAAAGGCTTTATATTATAAATTTGTATAGTGATACAGTGGTTTCCATCATCAGCATTGTATAACATTTAGAGTGTGGATCTCTTCTTTCTGAAAATATTTGTTTTGTATTTGAGGACATTGTACTGTATAACCACGTGTTATCAGTTTTATGTATTAGTTAATCAACATTTATGAACTTTCAATTTTTTAACTTCTAGCTTCTTGATAAAGACAGTGGTGTTACATTGAAAAAATATGTATCTTGCATTACGCATCAGTCGGTGGTGTGGTGTGGGTATATAACATCTGGTACCGGTTGTGATAGGCCTAAAATTTAACCTAAAAATTAATTCATCCTAAATTTTTGTAGTACTAAGTGTTCTTTTTAGAGCCAAAATATTTTTTAATGTATTCTATCATTTGCTGGCAGAAGAAGAGGGTCCCATGACTCCATTATACTTATACAGACATAAATTAATAAATAAATCAAGACACAAATAATAAATAATAAAGGAAAACAGAGAAACATAATTAAATGAACAAAACAGAAATAGGTGCTCAGTAATTGGTACACGCCCGTTCAGAAAACGAATGTACCTTCTGAGTGTTTTGCCGGTTTATGCAGTGGCAACAAATGACAAATGCATCCCCTCCCACATAGTTGTTACAGTGACAACTACTACAAGATCAATGGCCATATGCAATAAAGCACTGCCGATGTCTGAGCTGGCAACATAAGATGGTGCAAGTGCCCAACAGTTTGAAAGGAATGCTGTGCTTTTCTTCAAGTTTCCGTACTAATATTGTTCACGTGTCAAATTATTCAATTACTAAAGTATTTACTTTGTGATATCATTAATTTTATTTTATTTCATTTCTTGTACTGTTGCCTCCGGCAACAGCGGATACATGGACACCACGCCACTGGCATCAGTATATTGTATGGTGACTTAAAACTGAACTGAACTACATTCATTTGTAATTTGCAGTTGATTGACAAGGTACTAAAAACATAATTTTCTTATTAGTGAGATACATTTTGTCCCAGATTCTTATTCAAATGTCGTACCTGTCATGAACAGCAACTTCAAGAGGGAAACAAGATGTTAAGTTTGTTTTAAGAAATTGATTATTCAATACCAACTCATAAATTGACTGTTAGCTCCTGAATTTACATTTGTTTAGCAAACTTTATTCAAGTACTAAACGTTTGAGGCTACATACAATAAATACAGCATCACATGCTGGAAATGTAATTATTGTCTACATGCTTATATGGAAAAATCTGTATGAATTAAATTTATCTGTGATGGCTCCTAGTTACAGTTCATAGTATCTGATACATTTAAGTGTTCATAAAAATTATTTAATTGAAAAACATTGAAATAAGATATGTCACATGTTTTGTCAATAAAATTCTGTTAACATCCAACTTTGGAATAAATAATATCCTAGTCGTACTAATTAACTCTGATTTTATTTTTGTTAATTTATTTATTTTACTAAAAGTTTAAAACATTTCAGGGTAGAAAATAAAATTATGTTGTTTAATTTTTATATATAATTTTCTGGACAGTGCACTAATTACTTCATATTTCTATCATATTTTTTACTGATAGGTCTATTATGTCTTGAATACCTCAATGGCACAGGGTTAATTTTGGGTGTTAAATTCTTTTACAATACATGTGAGTATTTTATTATAGTTTTATATTCATAATTAATAAATATACATTATAAATGTATGTTCAATGTATTAAATATGAAATTTAACTAATATTATGTTTGTGTTTTTTTTATTTTTATTTAACTCTTGGTAGCCATTTTATGCAATCGTTTTTCTTATTACTGTGTATTAACAGAAAAAGAACTTAATGCAGCTAATAATATTTTAGGATCAAATTTGAAACTAAATAGAGATAACCATTATATGATTAAATAATATATAAAATTTCTTGTTTAGTGGAGAATAGAAGAGGCAGTGTCATAGTTGAGTCAGTATTGACTTTTACTATCCACTCCAACCTGAAGGCAAACTATCAGTATTTAATGGAAGTTACAGAATATATGTGTTATTTATAAATATTTGAGCAGTTAAGCTTCTCTTTTTTTATATACAAGTGACTAATTTAATAACAGTAAATAATTAAAATAATTGCCTTTATCTGTCTTGTGACTTTTCCTTCCAATACACATTTCAGAACAAAAGTCCCATTATCAGATTACCACTCCTTCGGAGTCATCAACATTAAAGTAAAATTATTTTAAAATGTGTACACATAATATTATATCATAATTTAAGTCACACGTGATGTCCGTTGTGCATCTTGACAACATTATTAGATCAATAACGACGTTCAGTATTTGATCGAACACGTTGCCAAGATACACAGCAGATATTGCATGTGCCTTTAAATAGTGATGTAATATTATGTGTAGATGTTTTCATTTTAATTCCAACAGCCTTGAAGGAGAGATAATCTGATGATGGAATTTTGTTCCAAAAAGGATAATATACATTGGCATCAGAAGTCACAAGACGGATTAAGGTAATTATGTAATATTGTTCTGTAAAGCGTTTTTATGTCTATTATCATACTACTGTTGTGTGACTTGTATAATAGTCTACTTCTGATAGTAGTGGACACAGGTTGGATGTCTTTGTCATTTATAGTATCATGTTATGAAAGTCAATGAAGTATTGAGGTTGTCTGCTAACTTCACATCTCATGATTCATCTTGTAGTGGCAATATGCTATGGGGAGGTGATGTTTTGTGCACTTGCTGTGTAATATCATAGAACAACAATCATTCTCATGTGCTTAACTATTTGTGAGAATTACATTTACTAATGTGTCAGAGAACAAACAAATAATTTGTAGAGTCCAGGTTCATGTATTACAAGATTGTTTACTCTAAAAATAAATGAAGTAAGTGATTTTGAAACAAATAATGCAATTAATGACCAAAATGTTGCTACTTGTAGCGATGAAAGTACTTGTGTTTTTTCATGAAACGTTCCGTTAATAATATGTTAAAACAAATTAACAATACATGAGTAAAGGATTGCAAACGATGAAGGTATGCAAAAATTAAAATTGGCAACTGAAAATGCAGTGCATAATGAAACAAAAAAATTGCTGTCTTTTCAAGCATAATTAAAAATAAAAATAACTTCAATATTAGATGTATGATTATGGTTAATGAAGCATGGGTATACCATTTCCAAAAAAACATTATAAGTTGTTTGTACATTTTAAACTTACCATGTTTACATAAATCTTAATTCCACCTGTAGATAACACATTTTAATTATCCTGACTTCATTATCAATTGTTTCATCTCCATGACCTGCTTGATCTGTCTTTTTAGGCCTTCCTCCTTAATGCCTAGAATTGTGGCCCACATAGAAGCTCTACAGCTTAATTTTTTTTATGTGAGCTAGTTACCTGCCTACTAGATCAAACATCAGGCCTTGATACCTTGTCACACAGGAAAAAATCGGTATACATGACTTCCATGTTCTAAGATTTATATTTAAAATAATTTACTCGAATTTGGTTCAATAATTTCTAAAAACAAAATGTCCCCTACCCTCAAACTATTTTCACTATTTATAGATATTTTTGTTATTATGGGGTAGTCTTATTTTGAGTCATTTTATTTATAAAAATAAGGTACTTTATTCTTATAAAGAAACTGAACTTTGCAGATAATCATCCCTCCTCCTCAACTGATCACCACCATTAATGATATTTACACTTTCATAGAGTAATAATTTTATCATATGTAATTGCTATGGTGTCTTATCCTTCAAGGTTAAATACTCATACTTTACTTGATATCAGCCAAGTAATTTTCAAAAAATCACCCCCTCCCCCTTCAACTAACCTCTCCATTTATAGATATCTCATTTACCATTTTACAGTGGATTAACATGACTTTATTTTCAGGGCACTTATTTATCAAAATGAATTACTTTACTTTTGTTAAAATACAAAACAATTAAGGTAAACAACCCCTCCCCCTTAACCGATATTGACACTTTTATTGAATAATAGTTTCATTATATGTAATTACTAAGGTATCTTATCCTTCAAATTGAAGTAGTTTATTCTACATCAGGCAGGTAATTTTCAAAAAAGTACCCCCTCCCCCTTAACTACCATTTTCATTTATAGATATTTCATCTACCTTTCTACAGTGGATTTTTGTGACCTTTTCAGGATACTTTGTTTATCAAAATTAAGTACTTTACTCTTGTTAAAACAAAAACGTTGCAGGTAAACTACCCCTCCCCCTTAACCGATCTTCACCAAAATCAATAGGCCTTCAGTCCTCTACAACTCGGGCACATATGCAAAAAATTATTTGATTCTGTTTGAATTTGTGGCAGTTATTGTTCGCCATAGAAAAAATTCTACACAAACACACTTTTCAGAAAATGACTTTTCTTCATGTTTTGAGGTTAGTACAATCAGAATCAGCCCTTATCTCAAACATGATTTTTTTTCACAATCACCATACTTCCATTTCCTTATGGAACATGGAAGTAAAAAATCAATACCTATTATAATGAAAGAGGCATAAAACATGCTCTGCAAGTAGTTTCGCTATCACATACGAGGTTATGATGTTCCAAAAAAATCCACCATTTAGGAGCAGGCTGTATATAGCATAAAATATTTACAGATTATATTGGTGGTAATCTGTCACAGACACGTATTTAATGAAGTGGATAATTGTATTTGAAAATGTTAATACTATAAACTTGTTAAGTTGTAACTCTCAAGTTTCTTATAGTTATAATTATCACATAAATAATTAATTTTGTTTGCAAGTAAAAGAAACTATTGAATTTAGTTGCCTTTGATTTAGGCCTGTATTCTTGTGGCGCCAAGCATATAAGACAATATAGTTTAACACTTTCAAACTAAATAATTATTTTTGTCATAATTATAAATTTACATATTTCATTCTTATACAAGGGTCATTCACTAAGTAAACAGACAAACAGCTGTGGAGCAAAAACTTTTTATTCAATCAATACAAGTTTTTTTTTACTTTTCAACATAATCTCCAGCAACGTCTATGCACTTGTCCCATCTCTTTACAAGCTTTTTTATTCCCTCAGCAAAGAATTCTTTACCTTGATGTCGAAGCCAGTTTTGGACTTTTTCCTTCACTTCTTCATTGCTGTTGAACTTGACACCACGCAAAGTCTCTTTGAGTGGGCCAAACAAGAAAAAGTCAGATGGGGCAAGGTCAGGGCTATAAAGGGGATGAGGCAGGATTTCTCAACCTACTTTTTTTATTGTTTCGAGCGTCAGTTTTGCCGTGTGTGGGCGGGCATTATCGTGAAGAAGAATCACACCTTCCTCTGCCATCCCAGACATTTCTTTTTCAATGCAGGCTTAACTTTGTTCACAATCATGTCAGAATAGTACTGACTATTGATGGTATGCTGGTCTTGTAGGTAATCACAGAAAATTGGGCCTTGGGAGCTCCAAAAGGTGGTTAACATCACCTTACCAGCCGATGGCTGGGTTTTGAATTTCTTTTTGGCGGGTGAACTGGGATGCTTCCACTCCATGCTTTGTCGCTTTGACTCAGGTTCAAAATAGTGAATCCAGGTTAGTGGTTATAGTGGTTCCAAATCCAAAAATCTTATAACAGAACGCTGTTCTTCGAAAGTGCTGTCCTCAAGAGGACACGCCATAGTTAATAAAACTGTATTGGTTATGTGCAATATATTATTGAACAGCTGATCAAAACTCACAATGACGTTGCCAGGTAACACTCCTGAAAGTTTCAATCAGCTGCTACAATTAATTTATTTTCTACAGCTGTTTGTCTGTTTACTTATTGAATGACCCTCATATTTTTGATGCACATGTAGAGAACTTGTGAAGTAAAGCTTTACAGTAAGTTTGGTCAAAGTGGAACCCTGATTAAAGAGGAAACTTGTATAATGCAGAAATGGAATGCTACATTTCAGAAAAGCATCTGTTTAGTATCAAAATTTAGTTTCTAGAAATTTATAGTGTCTGCATTTTCTGTGGATATTGACTTACACAAAGAAAAATGACAACTCTATGCTCTGTAAGATACATCTACAAAATTGGGTAGCGTAACATATCAGAAGTCACAGATGGCTCACAATGTCACTATTTAACTTTCAACATCCCTAACGTGCCCTATACATGCTGCAGCAAACTGGAGAGGCCTGCCTCAAGGCAAACCCATTTTGGTGGGGAGTGAGGTGCTCAGTGCTCAAGGCAGAATTCAGTCAGTAGTAAACCTTCTTTTCAAGTACATCCAGAGTTCTACCCTACATTTTCGTAGGCCTACGATACCTTTCCTTTGAGAGTGGATATCTTGAATCCGTTTTGACAAGCAGATTTAACTTCCCCAAAAAGGAAAATATTTAATTATTGCACCATATTTATTTAAATATCACATCATGAGCGAGGTTGAGAACGTATTTAGAATTTTGGCATCCTGGTACCGAATATTTCATACTAAAATTAATTTGGAACTATATAACTTTGATTCTGTAGTTGTGGGATACTGTGTTTTAGATAATTTCCTAATGAAAAGTGTGCCAAATATTTTTATAAAAATGCGGCTTCCAAATGTTTTGATTGTGAAAATACCAAAAAAGGGGCCAGAACTTTTAAGAGTTTTAAACATTTGATTCTATGGAATATTTGGAATGATGAAGTTTCAGAATACCTCAAGTGCTGCCAAAAATGTCCAAAAGCTTTTGTGAGTTATTTTATAAATGAAGGTCAAGTTCTGTAGCAAATAAATTTCATTAATAGTTGAATTTATAAATCAAATTATAAATAATAACCAGAAAATTGTAACTTAAAACATTAAATTATGTTTATTTATAGACTAGTGCTTTCAATTTTACTATTTTGCAAAAGGATCTTCCCTTTTTGACCGATCATTGTAATCCTTGTCTTTAACTTAATACAGGCAAGGAAAATCTCTATACAAATCAATAAATTCTCCTAATAATTGTTTTACATTGGAAGCCGTGACTTAACAAGAAAAACAAAAAAAGAAATACAGATAAAAACTGGGAACAGTCAGTAAGAGGGACACTAAAAAAAGCACGTTTGCCAAGGCTTAACCTATACGACTGAACGGCCTTAAAGCTGGCAGAAACATGCACCAGCTGACCGCCTGTTGGAGAGAACGATCCAAAAGGCAGGACAAATGAATTTGCATATTTACTCTGGCAGCCTCTTGAGGGCATCATGACATCTTGATCTGCCTTGAGTCTGGCCTCTCCGGCTTTCCTGAGTGGTTGTAGGGCCCTTAAGTATAGTACAGCAGATGTTTGTATATTCTGTAATTCTGTGTTTGTAATTAAGTGACTTTCAGTACATCACAAAAACATAAATATAGGGCCTGAGAAAAGTAAATTTTCAAACAAGTGCAGAAAAAGTTACACACTGCTGATCACAGTTCGAGTTATGTTAAATTGAGGATTGTGGCTATATGTCATGAATCGTTAATAATTAGTGATATGATAAAAGTTGTTATGCAAGTGAAAAAACAAGATCTGTGTGTGTGTGTGTGATATTAAGACACATTTTAATTGAGGAAAACTCATATTTATAAAACTTGTTAAGCAGGTACAGAATTTCATTTGTGTATGTTATTCAGAGTTATTTTCTTTCATACTGTATATGTTATTTTTAATAAATTTTTTTAATTATATAATCTTGTAACCTGAAGATGGGTTGTGAGACTTAAATGCATTGTTTATAAAACAAACTTGCAAGAAAGGCATTTAAAGTAAATATTTACTCCATTTAGATAGGTATATGTAGTATTCTTATCACTATTATTGTAATAAACTAAATGTGTTAATTACCTAACACATTAAGTACCAAATTTTTAAAATCATTTTTTTTTAGTTTCATTTAATCTAAAATTATGTTACATATCATTATTCTCAAATAAAATTTTCTCATAAATGAAAAAAAAACACGTTTTTCAAAAAAGTCCAAAATGGAGATCATGGCACAGAAAAACACAATTTTGTAAAAGACATCCGTTTATGTGCTTCTTGTACATTTTCATAAAATTGAATACGTTTAAAGCATACAAAGTTTATAGATAAAGCATACTTACTTTACTTATTTACTATTTACTTAAATTACTATTACTTATTTTATTCTTATTTATTTAACTAACTGTTCTTTTTTATCAGTTATTTTCTCTATGTTAGCAGTCTTCATAACAACTTTGTCAAATTTTGTTGCTTCCCTGCTATATACACTTTTTCCTCGAACGAGGCCTTTCGGTTTTGCAACCATTATTAAGTTCTTCCTACACAACCTTGATAATAGGTTGTAGGAAGAACTTGATAATGGTTGCAAAACCGAAAGGCCTCGTTCGAGGAAAAAGTGTATATAGCAGGGAAGCAACAAAATTTGACAAAGTTGTTCTTTTTTAGCTTTTATCCTGCTGAAAAACACTCAACATGAAGAAATATTACACTGCGAACACGGTTTCATTGGAATTGCAAAGTGCACATCCGCTTTGTTTTCCTTCAACTGTCCACTCATTGTAATGGCCCACAGGATCTAGTATCACACCCTCTAAGACACGTTTTGTTGACTGCTAATGAAGACGACCTTGAAAAGTAGGCCCTTATAATACTTCGTATGAAGTCTAAAAAAAATTTCTATATGCCATGTAGTAAAGTATGTGTATATTGACTGCTGCCATGTCATTCATTTTGTAAAATTGAAAAGGTTCCATTTCTTTCCTCTTATTTTAATTCTGTATTTATTTATGGCCCAATCCGTGCACTTCATGTTTAGTATAATTCAAAATACAATACGCCCGGAAAACTTTAACTTGTTTCTTTTCAGCTTTACACCACTGGTTTACTTTCTGTATGGGTTCTAAACCTTCATAGCTTGACAAACTGTTTACATTATTGTTGTCCTTCCAAGTAACTTTAAAGCATTATTTTTCTCATCAAACCTAAGTCATATGTACCATGATCTTTTTTCATTTCTAAATCTCCCATGTCTAATAAAAATTAGACAGTTGTTCATCTTCACTCTGATAAATTTTCTCGTGTGGTAGTGAACGGTAGCAAATAAATAACAGAAACTCCACAAATGTTCTGAGACAGGTGTGAACAGACAGTCATGACTTTGATTGGCATAAATAATGCTTTGCTCCACTATGTGTCTTTATAGCTTCATCAAAAATTGCATAAAAGGTTTCCACAAGTGATTTCTCCTTTAGTTGTGATATGATATACTTCATATTTTCAGAGACAACATTATTAGTAGACAAAGACAACTCAAAATCATGGTAAGATTTTTGACAGTTCGTAGCTATTATGTTTTTTTGAATTATTTACTTAATGTTTTTTGGATTGTAGCTTTTCTAATGATTTTAATTTATTTATATTCATTTATTTAGTTCTAATTATTTCTGTCAGTTTCAATAATTCTAGTGAAATCTGTGAATTAGTCAAGTATTTTTTATGTAAATAATAAGATTATATTACAACTTAGTTTTTCCTTGAACATCTATTGCTCTTGGAAAACTGCCACCAAGAAAGTCTTCATCAAATTCTTGTATATCAAACACTTCATCTACTTTGTCTGAAGGTAGCTGTACCATATCTATATTATCATCCAAGTCAATGGAATCTAAGAAATCAAGATGATTTACAATATTTTCTATTTCAGTTAAGCTTAGAAACTGCCTGTCTGCCAGGTCTGGAAAGAAAAAATTACCAATGTCAGCACAGTTGCATGGGAAAATTTTACATAGAAATCCCATGATCCTCAAATGGGGACCTGAGTTAAAAGAATTAACTCTGCAAATCGTACAGAATTATCAAAAGAAATAAACAAGTGTTTTATTTGTTTTACATAATCTATCAACATTATGTTGTGCAAAAATAGAGTCCTTAAATAAAATGTAAGTGTAAATATAAACAATATAAAATTAACTAATTGACATTCCTTCATCTAACCTGACTCTGTTTGAAGCTCATTAAGGAAGTAGAATCTCCACTGAAATGTAATTTTAGGACATCAAAACGCCCACAACAAAACAGATAAAGACTTAACTACTTAACAGATAATGACTGTATATAGTCAGCTGGTTCTTAAAAGTCAGTTCTGCCAACTTACATGGTAGAGAATGAAATATCCCCAAATGGGGATCATGGTACTTAAAGGGTTAAACAGGTAGCTAGAAACAAGGCAGATCATTATGACAAAAGTATACATGCTAGCATAAGCACAATGTATATGAACAATTTACAGTGCAGACTGTGACTAATGACTGATATAGTATAATCAGAAAATTTGTCTTAGTCTGCAAATAAACTTTGTGCCCTTGCAATTCCACTTTGAAGAAGTTTTACTATATTGGAATCATGACTAAAAGAATTCATCATATAGTACTGTTATACAAGATAATACACATTGTGGATTACATTATAATATTGCTACTGTTCGCCTCCGCAGTATGATACACATATATTCTTGTGTTACATATTGAACTTATTGAAAGCTATGCATTCCTAAAAGAATCGCCATAATGAGAGAAAATATGGACATCTTAGACAAGATGTGGCTATTCACCTGTAAAAAGATCCATTGAAATAATATTTTATTATTTTACTAGTTAGGCGGCAGTTGAAATAACTTAAATAGCAACGTATGTAGCAACAGAAATTGTGATCTAAAAGAAACCTATATATATAATGAAAACTTATTTCAAAGTGTTTATGAAGAAGTTTTATAATCTGAGCTGAAGGTTATTAAAAAAAAAAGTTAATTGTACAGAAGTTTTGATTCACCAGCTGAAAACGATCTTTTTTTCAAACAAGTATATGATGAAGAAGGAGTACTGTTTTCATATTAAAAGCTGGATAACAAGTGTAGACTGTGCTAGAATGATTTTAAGTTATTTTTTTTAATTGGTCTTGTCTTGTGGTAACAACACACAACCAAATGTATTATTACCTTATATGATTCAGAATTATTAACTATATGTGTAGTAAAATGCTTTTGGTATAAAGTGTTCGTGTAAGTTAATTATGTTCTTGAGCATAAGTTGATGGATAATTCATTCATACCATTATTTGCTTGACAGCCATAGTTTATGAGCAAATAAGTATCAGCTACTTTGTTTTCTGAGGACATTTGGAAAAATGTAATTAGATAAATTTTAAGTATAAAGTGTAGTGTTCCCTACACTGGTTCTACATAAACTAAAACTTTTATGTTGCTTATACAAGTTATATGAAATAAGTAATGTACCAAAAGTCTGTTGCTTGTCTGCACATCAAGAGTTGTATGAGTTTTTTTTTCTTTATTAACATGTCAGTTATCCAATATGTCTCACCAGCTTTCACTTGTTATCTCTCTTTCATCTTACTTATTTTTACATTAAATATAACTGTGTACCTCATGAGTATTCTGCTATTCTATCCATCATGCCAACTGCTCAAGCCTTCAGTTAACCTTCAGCCTTCACTCGCTCAATACTCTTTCTATTTGCTAACCGCGGCGATGTGAAATTTGATTACTTGCTTAACTTCTTTATATAATTTTCAATCGTTATTTATCTTGGCAATGTACACCATACGTAATTGCATGGGCCATGCGCTTTATTGAGTAATTGTCAATAAACGCTAGTTGACTCAAAATTTATACAGTCCACTTCGTCTTTTAAAACATATATCCGATTCCTTAAACCAGCAGCACTTCGCATGGGAAAGACCAACTCAAGAAATACTCGAGAGCGTTGATCATGCAACATTTGGTCTTCTAAAATGAGGACGAGTTGTCCTGGAGACAAATTTTTTGAATGTTTGCGCCATTTATTTCGTTGTTGCAGCTGATGCAAATAATCTCTTGACCATCTCTTCCATATAGAGTGGGTGAATCTCTGCAGAAGCTGCCACCTCCCCAAGCGACCCATTTTTATATCCGAATAGTCAGGTTCCGGGAGCGAAGTAAGTGGAGAACCAACTAAGAAATGTGCTGCAGGCAAAGGCTCGGGATCCCCAGAGTCATTTGAAATGGCGAACAAGGGACATGAATTCAGACATGACTTTATTTGAGTCAAAACAGTGTAATGCTCTTCAAAGTTGAGAAGCATCCTGCCGATAACGCGCCGTAAATAAAATTTAACACTTTTGACTCCGCTCTCCCATAGACCACCGAAATGAGGTGCTGACGGAGGTACAGTATGAAAGACCACTTGACTTCCTGTGAACTGGCGAAGTCCTGAGTGGTTTGTTGAAATTCGTCTTCTTGAAAAAGTTTGTACAAATCGTGTAATATAGTGCCAGCATGACGGAAATTTGTACGTTGTCAGAAAATATTTGTGCAGGGATGCCCCTATGAAGCGTTTTAAGGCAGCTATAAAGGCGTCTGAAGTCAAATCTGATACCAATTCAAGGTGAATTGCCTTAGTGGCCATGCAAATGAAGAGTGAAATGTAAGCCTTTGTGAATGATTTGGACCGCTGCCCGCCCTGACATAGAAATATGGGACCGACATAGTCGACGGCACATTGTGAAAATGGTTTAGGAGTGACTCTGGAAGAGGGTAATTGTCCTAAAAGTTGGCTTGAGCAAATATTCTGCTATCGTCTTTACATTCTTGCAATATAAAAAAATTTGTTCTTTTATGATTTATTGCAAAAATCTTTATTTGCCATAATAGTTATGACTTATGCTTTCTATTTATGATTCTGCAGAAAATATAAAGTATTGATATAGGCAAGTACATGCATGCATTCTAATGGGTTTTTTTCACATTTTAATGCAGCTGTCACTACCATTGTTTGTTTACTCATCTCTATGTTACTGGTATACTGGAATAGCATATTAAAGGTATGTCATTTGAAATGTCAAAAGTTACAAAATATTTATCATAAATGAGTAAATATAAATTCTCATGTAAACAGTTGCTACAGATGTCACTGTCCTAGGAGTTTGTATGTCTCTTCAGAATTCAGTGTTAATGTTACTACTGTGGTAGAACAGAGCAATAACATGAATAATATAATTTTTTATTTTTTGTATTCTTTTTACATAGCCTAAAGGTACCATATAATGTTATTATTTATATTCTTAAAGCGATCGATTTCGGTCACAGACCATCATCAGGTTATATAGCACATTCACAATATTATAAAACACTATTATTTTCTGTGACCGAAATCGATTCTTTAAGAATATAAATAATAACATTATATGGTACCTTTAGGCTACGTAAAAAGAATACAAAAAATAAAAAATTGAATTATAGGTACCATTAATAAAAAACAATAAGTGTAAGTATAAAATATATCACATTATCATTAATGAATAATATAGTCTTAAACCTTTGTGCCAATAAAAAATATTTACATGATGCTGAATCAACTTCAAAGTTAGATCACACTTATATTTCTGTAGTTTTATTATATTCTGTTACACAGTAACATTTACTAGATGTTATGACTTGCATGAACATTTGTTGCCAAATGTAATTTTTTAAATTTGTGTTTTGAAAATTGGTAGCATGAAATTGAAAAAACAAAGTTATACGAATGTAGGATTATTCATATTGAGTATAACTCCTTGTTATGAAATGTGACAATAAAGAGAACCACAGTCTTAAGTAAGGTGATTATAGTGTATGCCACCAGGCTACAAGACAATGTGATTTTATAGGCTAATATTAAAATTATGTGTTTGTAAATACAAAATGTTTAATAAAAAGTTTAAATAAATTGGGAGCAAAAGACTATTCTAATAGCACACTTCCCATCACTCTATATCAAATTTGAAGATTATAAAGAATATAGCAAATATTGTTTGATTGCAAATGATGTTTAATAATTGGTAGAAACCACTTTTTCACAGAATTAGTTTATTAAATAATTTATAGAAATTTAAAAAAATATTCATTGTGTTTAACAATATTAACATCCTTGAAGGAAATAATATAGGAATATTTAATTTATGTAAATCAGGGTATTATGTAGTCTCATGTGGACAGTTACATATTAATGTAAACTATGTATTTTGTAATAATGACATTCATGTACATATGTGCGAGGACAGTATAATAGAATCCGATTATAACTTAAGAATATATAACAAAAAATTATTTTAACTCTATTATTATTATGAATACCCAAATATACCCTAGAATTATTAATTACATAATAAATACTCGTGTTCAATATATACCCAAATGTGCAATACACATTTGCGTCATTGCTTAAGCAAATAAAGAAGGTATTAATATGTTATACTTTATATGTCATATGGGTAAAACAGTGGTAACAAATGTACATTCCCCTAATGTAGACATTTGATGCGGGATATGTTGCTGTATTGAGGAAGAATTTATTAATCTCATTATACCTAAGCACACAGACCCGCAGTTCCAAAACATTAATTTTGTATAGGAAAAGAAGCTTTGGTTATGTTCATAAACAGATGTTTGTGGTATTTATGTAATTTTGAATTAAACTTGTATATGTGATCGATTGATCACGCTTGTAATCTCATAATGATTGATCAAAATTAAGCAAGAATGAGAATTTTCTAATCAGCTTTTACTGTGAGGTCTGCCAGAAAAGTATTGAGGCTAATTGTATAAAACATTTTAGTGTAAAAAACTTAACACATAGTCTTAATTCTTTTAACTGTAATTTATCTTCAAAGTTTCACAGTGATTGAGAAGTACTAGCATGTATGCCATCACAACTCCAAAAGGTGTCTAGTGTTAGCGTATTCTACTGAAAGCTAGCTCAATTTTCATGACTCTAGTAGTGTTTTATCACAAAACAGAAAAGGTTACATATTCAGCTCTGTGGACAAAAATTGACCAGCAGAGATGCTGTGAACTATGATGTGTTGCAGTAATCAACACTTGTAATAGTGACCAATATTTTCTTTCAAAACTGCACATACATTGAAGTTATCGCATTGATAAAACAACACTTTCCTTTCATTGCAAAGAATATATGGAATTCTTTGCCTTCTACACATCTTCTTAAGTTGGTGAGTCCTGGTTCATTTCCAACCAAGTCCCATGAGTTTGAATAACCTAACCTCATATGCTAATGCAAATGAAAGCCCATGACAATTCTCTACATGATCTCCTTACATTTATTTTAACTGAAGCAGAACAAATTAATGAATACTTTCACAACTTGCTCCTTAGACTAGGGGTCAGTAAACTGTGGTCCACAAGGCAAAACCCCCTTGTGATTATATATGGACTGTAAGTTAATAATTCTTGTAGTTTTGAAGTGTCAGTAACTATCTGTCAAGAAACATTTAAATATACGATAACACACTCAATTGTTGATGTCCAATAAAAAATTGATTAAATACAGACACATTAATTGGTTGACATATTGTTTTTTATCCTCTTTTTTTGTGTATTTTTTACAGATTGTTTTCTATTTTACCTCTTGTCTTCTTAAGCTAAAAAGTATCTAATATTAGGTGATAACATGGTGACCTACTAAACAAAGTCAGGTGTAATACTTATCTGACATGTATCAGATGTGTATAGCTCTTAGCTAGTCCCAAGATGAGCTCACATAAGAGTAACTAATTGAAATGTTTTTTTATTTCTTTGTGAGGTCATTTACTGTTAACTGTTGTCATACATGTCAAGTAACAATTCGAGCAGCTTCTTATCCTAAGGTGTTGGTAGAGTGCAGTGCTTACTAACTAACCAGTCATGCTATATAAACATATATTATTTTCTTAAAAATATAATTTCAATCAGCCAAGTCAGAGAAACTTAATATCTTGTAAAGTGTGAACTACCAATAGTACGTAGGTTAGGTGGGTATCATAGGTCAACTACTTTATATTATGTAATACTTCTATTTTTCTTGGGCTAATTTGAGTTCTTGCCATCTTGGTTCCATAATCTGTGTTAAAACTAAGCATGCAACATCTGTAAATATTAAAGCATAAAATATTATATATTTTTATAGTAGCAATTACATGCAACCTTAAAAAATCTATCTTATAACTCTAGTGGAGCAAAAGAGACAAATTACGCTCTCTACACATATCATATCACTATTGTGTGTTGTGGAATTGGTAGATGTTGTCATTGACTAGGGTACTGTGAAATAGGGAAGTAAGAAATTTAACAGGAAGTAATTAACTTTACAAAAAAAAATTGTGAAGAAGATTATTATTATTATTATGATTATTATTATTAAACACTTCTTCTTTTCTCATCTGTTTGAGACACTGGATCATGATACATGGTCCTGTATCCACTTTTGTGTGGATGCACATTTTCATAAAAGAAACAGAATACACATAATGGCAGTAGTATCAGTACCTGATAGTCTTTTGTACCGTATGTTTTTTTTTTACAATTTGCTCAGTACTTTACAGAGCAAAATTGTATGACTAGTGCCTCTTGTTTTCACTAATTTGTTCAGAAGGATTGTTCCTACCAGTTTAAATAAAATTCATCAGCATTCTGACAGTCACTGTACTTCTTGGATTTACATCAACAGCTTTACTTACTCATTGGCTTTAACATTCAAGAACCCCACATTTCATTGTTATGGAAAGTATGATCAAGAAATTCATCTCCTTCTTGTGAAGACATTTTCAATGAATTGTGATTTAGTCAATTTGATCAAGCTCATCAATCATCACAGACTGCACAAACCATACCAGAGTATTAGACTGTTACTGTATTTCTCATTTCCCTTTTTCTCTTACTTACCTTTCTTTGTGTATATGCATTTTGTGTGTGTGTTGGAGAGAGAGACAGAGAGAATACGTGTGGATAAAACACTACCAACAAGTTTATGTTTCACATATCACATAAAACAATATATTTTGCAACACAATACAAATTCATATTTATTTTCTCTTTGTGTTTGAGGTTTAATTTATTCTATAAAAATTTGTTGTACAATATCATATATTTTTCTTGTACATTGTATATAGGGAGAAGATGTGTGTTTACATTAAAGAGAATGTATTTTGAGTCCTATAATTCCGTATCAGCATTCTTGATACAAAACTCTGTAATTATTTATTAACAGGTTTGAACTGTGTGCAAGTTCTGTGCACTTGTATGATAGTTAATTAAAACAAAGACAGTGTATGTATTATTTATTAATCTCCATAAACTTTCACAATTCAGTCAGTGTGAATTGAGATAACTACTGATCCCACAGAGATACACTTTATTAACAAGTCAGTAGTAATATGATAGTAACACTGTCACAGTGGCAAAGAAGGGTGATCTAGTCAGAGGAATTGCATAAACTTAGAGAATGCTATAATTCAGTAAATATATTTTCTTTAAATAGTGTTGATAAAAAATTAAAAGTTCTCTATAGGTGATCAAAACATTAAGTTTCTATGGCTATTTACTTTTCTTATGTAGTCAGATAAGCTAACTAAACAACAAAATAATAGGAGTACAAGTACTATTAATTATTACTGTTTTTGAGAATCAGTGAGTTTCATTTTGTTATTTTGTACATATTATTTTTTTTTTAACAGTTTTGTGTCTTATGAGTTACTTGAAACTATTATCATAATCATTTTCCAGTCAGATCTTTTGAGTGCCTGTAAAAAAAACTGTATTGAGATTACATACACGCAAACAATGAAACTTATAACAAAGTATGTTTATTGATTAGCATTTAAGATTAGTCTCTAAAGAAGTCATAAAGTGAGCAGTTGTTATACAGCTAAATATATTGTTTTGAGCTTCTAAAAACTGCAAATGCCTTAACTTGTTATCAGAACTTCCACTTGTAGCAGAAAAATCAAATCTGTAATTTAGATTAGTTTTATTTAACAATAAACCAAGTTTTTATGTTGATGTGTAGTGGAACAAAATATACATATTGTTAACAAATGTAACAACAGGATAGTTTACAACTCTTTTGGATGAATATGTTTCAAAACTTTAGACAAGATTTTATATATATAATATTTAGATTAATAGTAATATTGTTAGATATATATAATGTTATTACAAGTACAACTTGAGCACTATTTTTCCTTTAAGTTTGTATTGAGTATGGAGCAGAACATAATATTTATATAAAATTAAAAAGATGATTCGTCTTGCCTGTTGTAACTTAAATATGTAAACAATGTATTGCATCATAGTCTTGGTCAAATCAAGTAATTTGTTCTGAACTTGTAACTGATAGTGTTTATGTATAACCATACACTGGAGAAAAAAATTATTTTTATACCTGTGGAAGAAAACATTTTGAAAGTTCATTGACTGGCTACAAATAGAACTCTTACAACTACTTTAAATTAAATGTGTGTGTGTGTGTGTGTGTGTGTGTGTGTGTGTGTGTGTGTGTGTGTGTGTGTGTGTGTGTGTGTGTGTGTGTGTGTGTGTGTGTGTGTGTGTGTGTGTGTGTGTGTGTGTTATACAAAGAATAATAGTATCTATTATGCATACTTTTTGTAGATTGCCTGTGTGTGCATGCTCAGTCCATGTAGTCCAGAATTGTTTATTACCTAATTTGTTAATATTTTAGTACATAGGAAAATAAGCATTTATCATCCATTGAATTTCTGTCGTCTGTATTATGTAATCCACACAAATTAATCAAACAGAAAATTCTGCAGTGTGCTCAAGTTGTATTAAATTAAAAGTGAAAGAATAAATATTGTGAATGTAATGTATATATGTTTTCAGTGGGCTGGCCCATTTTAAAACTGTATAAAAATGTAGAAAGTGGTAATGTGCCAATACATCATGCAGCTTCATTAAACTAACAAGTTTGTTTTGTATCCCGTCTCCTGCGTTACATTCTGTTGTTAACTAGATTCATAAAATTAAGAATGTTAATCCTGCGAAAAACTTAAATCAGGTTATTTTATGCTTGAATCAAATAAAAGTTTTACAAAGTTTTTTATGGAAGCTTCCACAAAAATGTATTTGTTAATAAAATCACTGGTCTTCTGAAAATTCGAAGAGAAGAGAGGAGAACCCCCACTGAAGATCACTTCTGCAGGTAAAGTAAAAACATCTGAAATATTAGTGAATGTTTGATAGCCTCGTAATTTTACATCTAGAAATACATTTTTTAAAACAGAACTCTGAAAGAGAGAGAGTGTTGACACGTGTGTGTGTGTGTGTGTTTCTTTAATCATATTTTAAATATGTAATAACATGTTTTAGTTGCATAAAGTAACAGTACTCAAGAATTACTACATCGGTTTAGCTGCAGTTTGGTTTTTTGTATGATGTTACTTTTCAGCAAAATAATATAGTACCTGTAAGTGTTTGATATGTTACTAGAGAGAGAGAGAGAGAATGTGTGTGTGTGTGTGTGTGTGTGTGTGTGTGTGTGTGTGTGTGTGTGTGTGTGTGTGTGTGTGTGTGTGTGTGTGTGTGTGTGTGTGTGTGTGTGTGTGTGTGTGTGTGTGTGTGTGTGTGTGTGTGTGTGTGTGTGTGTGTAAACCTCACTTTTCGTTTTTTTTCCTTCACTGTAGGCTTATTTACCTTGTATGGTTTTATTAATTCAATCACTTTCTGCTACAGTCCGTTTCTTGATGTATATAATACATTTAATATTTATAATGAATTTACCTCAAGATTTTTTTTTTCCTTATTAGGAACATGTTTCGGGTACCATCTTGTACCCATCCTCAGCCTTCCGGTTTTTGTGTCTGGTGAAGTACATATGTGTTGGTTGACTATTATTATTGTGGCTTCCTGTTGGCTTCTGGTACTTCAAATTGGTTTTATTGTGTGTGATTGTGGTGTATGTGTTAGTTTTTTGTGTATTTTCGATGTTGAGTGCTTTGAATATTGTGTATTGATTTGTATTTGTTCAGGTATTAGTTTGTTTTGTGTTTTATGTTTGTATATTTGTAAATTTTCCCAAATGTTCATTATGGTGCCTTTGTGTGGTACTGTATATGTTTTATTAGTGTCACATTAGTTATGTCTGGGAATTCATGTCCTGTGTTTATTGCATGTGTAGCTAAATTGGATTTATATATTTCTGCGTTTTTTCAGCTGTTTTTTTGTTTGTCCTATGTAACATTTATTGCAATCTTGGCATTAAATTTTGTATATACCATTAGTTGTTGTATTTCGTTGTTGTGTGGGCTATTTAGTTTTTGTAAATTATTTTTATTAGTTTTGTATGCTATTTTTATATCTGTGTTTTTAAATAGTTTTGTCATTTTATTATTTATGTATGTGAATGTGGCCCATTTTGTTGTTATTATTTATGTGTTGTTCATTTTGATTAATTCTTAATTGTTCAGTTTTTATTTTATATTTGATTTTATTTTCTATTTTGTTTATAGTATTTTTATTGTATCCATTTTCATAACCAATTTAGTATATTATATTTCTTTCTTTATCAGTTTCTTGTTTGTTTAGGGGAATTTTGTACATTCTGTTAAATAGCAAATAGAATGCTGCCATTTTATGTTGTGGTGGGTGGTCATAATGGTTATGTATAATGATGTTGGTAGATGTTGGTTTTCTATATATTGCATGTTGTATGTGGTTGTTGTTTCTTGTGATGGTTATGTCTAAATAGTTGATTTTGTTATGTTTTTCTTTTTCTTCTGTGAATTGTATTTTAGGATGTATGTTATTGATTTGTTTCAGTATGTTCTCTGCATTTGTGTTTTTGTTATTTGATACATATAGCCCATCATCTACATATCTTATCCATATGCCATTTGGATCATATGATTTTATAATATTTTGTATTTTGGTGTCTATGTGTTGTAGGAATATTTCTGCTATTATGCTTGATAATGGTGATCCCATTGCTAAACCTTCTTGCTGTTGATAAATTTTGCTATTAAATTCAAAGTAATTTTGTTTTAGTATTAGTTGGAGGCTATTTTTTATTTCGGTTATATATTGTTTGTTTTCATTTTGTTCTTTAAGTTTGTTTATTATTATGTCTATTGTTTCTTCTACTGGGATGTTGGTGTACATGTTTGTGATATCATATGATGTGAAAAATGTATTTTCATTTATATTTATTATTTTTAGTTTGTCTGTTAATTCATATGTATTTTTATGTTATGATGGTTATTTCTTAGATGGTTACTTTTTAGTTTTTTTCTATTATTTTTGCTATTTTGTATGTAGGAGTTTTTTTGAAGTTGATTAATGGATGTATTGGGTTGTTTAATTTGTGTATTTTTATTAGTCTATTCATTTTAGGTGGTTCTGGATTATTATTTATATATATGTCTGTGTTTTTATTGTTGAAAATGTTTTTAGTTGTTTTTATTAGTTTTATTGTTGTTTAAGTCTTCGGTTTTTTTTTATGTAGTCTGCTTTTTCAATGATTACTGTTGCTTGACTTTTGTCTGCTGTATTATTTACCACATTTTTAATTTATAACAAAATTCATTGCTTACCTTGTATACCCAGGAGTCCGTCACACGAACCTGTGAATTATAAGCGTGATTTAGGGTATACGTATAAATTAATGTATTCGACTCTCATTTCTTGTTGACTCACTCAGTTTTTATTAGACATTTATATTTAAGCAATTTTTATGACACACACTTCGTTTGATAAAAATCTTCAAAACTATATTTCAACAAATTTCCGTTCTGAGGCCGAGACCCCATGTAACATAACCATACACAATTTTGCAATGATGTGAATTTACACAAAATATAGTTACGTTAGTTTTTCTTATTAAATTATTAATTATTGCTTAATAAGTACCTATATTAAATAAAGGCAGCCCAGTAATTGCTCGTACACACATTCATACCTTATTTAAATTCTTCCCCCAAAATATAGAGCTCTTCATTATAAAATTTTCTTTATTAATTTTGTTTATTATACGGTTGCTTGGTTTTGATGATTAGGGTCGACCTCCTGCTGCACTGGTTGGTTTTCGTCACTTGTTGTCTGAATTACGTTCTCACTTTTAAAAATTTTAGTCACTAAAGATTATTTGATGCTTCACAACTCCATTTAGTTTAAAACTCAAATCACATTTTAGATACTGTTAATAAATTTTCGGCCCACGAGCCTTTGTCTTCACCCGGCCGGATGGATGTTTTGTAGTCGACTGCTGCCAAAACCGACACTTCAAGATGGTGAAAATGTTCTCTTCCGGACCAGCTCGCCCTGTGATTGGTCAAAGGGCACCACGTCACACGCTAATTAGTTAGAATGGTCTTACTTCCGTTATTAACTTTGGGCTCGAGAGTACATACCTTGCCGTGACCTTGTGTGTCTTCTGAACACAAGTCGCCAAAAGGCGGCACACACGCGTGCTCTTACACATTCCTCGACGCTTAATTGTTCTCATACCTGGCTCTGCCTGACACCGAGTTTAACACAGGGTGTTAAACAAATCAAGTTTTTGTGACAATAAATGGTGCCCAAACAAATTGGCCCCAAATTATTATGATTGTTATTAAAATAAAAATAAACCCCCCAGCCTTATTTGCCCCGTTACAATACCCCCCCCCCAATGAGAGGTTTCCTGTCGAGACAGAAAAACTCTCATTGCTAAACCCTAAGAGGATCAGTGAGGATATGGTCCCAACAACCCCCCTTTAATACTTAACACGTCATGGGTAAACTGCCCCCCTAGCTCGGCGACTATGGCAGCACCTGAACGACATTACTGGACTTCTCTGTGCGAGATCCCAACACCGTAAAGTCGGACCGGTACTTCACCACAGCACCACCTAACCTTGTAACATTCTGAATAAAATTCCAAAACTGGCCTTATACCATACCAGATCCACAACCGATATATCTCCCCTTACATACATACTGGGTTGCCTTTAGCAAATACTGGGTGCGTACACATACTCATTATTATATCAAACACAACATCTCCACATTAATTCTTGATCTAAAATTCATAAAAATATTTTATATTTTAAATTCAATTCCTTTTCTCAACTTTTATCGGCTTGACGTTACGGTTTCAAATCAAAAATAAATCAAACAAATCAAATTAAATCATTTAAATTTGGTTCACCTAGAGAAATTATTCTAAGTCCATTATCAAAGATTCATATTACCATTAATTTGATCATCTCTTTCCATTGACTCAAAATTCCAAAATCCTTTATATGAATTTACAACTCCTCTTAACTAGCTGCTAACAATCATAATAAACAAAATAAAATGAACACCTTATTTTATCAAAACTCCTTTATCACTACATTTGTTTACAACACAATATAAATCAGTAATACATTAGCAATACACATAATCAGCAATATGTCCTGAACATAAAAACACCACACAATCGGTACTTCAAACAAAATTTTAAAAAAAATTTTTTTCCATAATTAAATAATAATGTTTTATTAAACATATATTCTGACAATTAATAGAAAGAAAAATTATAAAATAAAATTACATTGATAATTAAAAGAACATATAAACTGATTACATTGACTGTTATATAGTTCCTACCAGTCATCAGCTGATGTCGTACTAACAGTTGAATGACCTTACTATAGGCACACTACATACAAATAACACCAATACACAAAATTGTATAGTTACAATCATAAAATGTTCTTGTGGATTAAAATCCTAACTATTGAGCCTAGCACTTAAAATCGTTTGTTCTCATAAGTGAAATACATCACTAATCATCGAATCATAGTTATAGCAACTGTTACTGAACAGGAACTGGGTCACCAACCATCAACTCTCTCTTTAGAGTAAGTGAAATTGAATGTCCCGCTGTTTACAGAGGTCATCACCCTCTCACTGATTGCTCAGTTACTCCTCCTACTACATCATTTTTCTTAATTCCCCCATTTTTCCCAGTTACAATTAGGTAACCACCCGCCGGATAAACCGGATCGAGCGTTTGCCTTATGCACAGATGCGGTATCTGTGCCCCTGGCTTGTAACGGCCAGCTCCTTTTCCACACACACTATTGTTTCCTGACGGTGGACTGTAGCGCCCATTTGCATCCCCAAGAACTGAAGGGTATAGACGCTGCATATATAGGGTATAGACGCTGCATATACCATTCTTGGTTCAGCGTTATAAAAAATTCGGCATTACTGATGTCCGAGGACAGCAGTAATCCTACTAAATATTTTTTACACACCCTTAACACGGCACTATCACCCCCCACAATGATAGCCGCTGTTCCATAGTTTGGTGATTCCCCTGAATTGACCCCCCCCCCCCCCCCGGTTAATTTCTAAATTCACCAATTTTGAAAATAATAAGTATGGCTCGGATACAATCTGCCTAACCACACTTGCTACCAATAATCCAAATCCACGGTCAGGGTTCGGTGACTCCGTGACCGCCCGAAAGTTGGGGAATCACAAGTAAAATATATATGTTTGTGATTTCGTTACATTTAAAATTTACAATTTACATTGCATGAAATTTCTATTCTTGGTTGTGTGTTCTTACACCATACATTTTCCGTTCTTACCTTTCCCTACTTTGACTTTCCTTAACCTAAAATAGTGAGTACAACAAAATATTTACTTATTCACTTCAACTAATCTATTCCTACTTACATAGGCTATCACCAACTAATGATTGAATCTTTAATTACAATTTAATTGACCATTTAATAAAAAAGATTTACTCTCTCTCCTTCCATTAAAATAAACATTTAATTTGCATCTGAATAAAATTACCAACATTTCAATTTTAGGTTGAGTTTCAAATTCTATTAACTCTTTACTTTGTTACATTTTATTATTACATTTCAGTTATGAACTTCTATTAATCATTTTCATCATCAATTGGTTTGGGTGATTATCAGTCATTCACAACGATCTAATTTATTGAATGGGCATTTAAAATATAATCTTACCGCCCTTCTTCCCTTTAACAATCACTAACAGATTTACATAGGGTGACACCAACCTCTCAAAAAATATTTACCTCCATTAATTTCTCTAACTCAACTTAAATCATTCTACTCTTATAACAAAATAACTGCTACCCTCTTTGGATGTGTGTTCCCTCCCTTATACTCATTTCCTTATTAGTTCCTGGTCTCCCCCAGGTAACTCCGCCAATGCTCATACGGTTCACCTCCCGCCACAACGCCTTTCGTTGAGGACTCCTTACCACACCACCCTCTTTACAAAATTCCACCATCATCTATTTACTCTCCAATTACATTACTCTCACTACTCTACATATATGCATTATCGCTACTGTGTCCCTACTACTACTCTGTTTCTGTATTACTTTTTATTCCAAAATTCTTTTTTGTCTAACACCCATTTAAAATTGACTCCGACTGATTCAAAAGCCTTATTGAAACAATTATTATCACCCAAACTCTAACTTTTACAACATTTTACACTGATATGCTCATTGAAAGTTACACTGGAAAACTCATAACTACCTCAACTTTAATTTTAACCTTTGAAACTCATTTAAAATTTATTATTCAAACATTTTACTCTATTTAAATTGCATTATAAACGTCCTACCATTATATAGTCAATTATTCACTTAAATAAAAATACGAATACTGTAATTATATATTGACAATTATTTACACCTTACTTATTATTATTAGCCTTAAAATGGTAAGTTCGTGACCGCCCGAAAATGGGGGTTTGTCGGGATGGGGTAGGCGATGGACAGACACACTACGTGAATTCACGTCCCCCTTTTCCTACCACTAAATTACCCTACCTTACATTAATTGCAATACAGAATTTACTCTCCCATTTATCCAAACCCGCCGTCTGCTCATCGCCAAGCCCATCCCCACAAAACCCATTTTTCTTAATATACTGAAACTTCTATCATTTGCTAAATTTTTATTTTTTGCAAATGACACTGGTGAATTTTACTTGAAAACATTGCCTTACTTTTTTTTTTTAATACACTCTTAGGCAATGTTGGTACGTGGTGTTGTGCACATTTTTATGCACCTCGAGTGTATAAAATTTATCTTTCACGTACCTTAGGGGTCCCCCTCCCCATTCAATAATGTAGTTAAATTTCTAATTGTTACCAATTTTGTGAAGCTGGACCATCGTCGCTTTCACCACCCGAAGGAGGTTCCGCCAACCATGGTCCGCCTCCAAAGTGCCAAAACCCCACGGTCAGGATTGGTAAGTTCGTGACCGCCCGACAATGGGGGAGGATCCCTTCTGAAAACAAACAAAATATCTTAAAAACAAAAATATATTCAAATTTTATCATGACCAATAACGCTTTAAATTTGTTGTGTTATGTGTACCCACTATTCGCGTGTTGTCTGGTTTTGCAGAACATATGCATTGTCCATTTTGACCTCTATCACTTCTTATGGTCCCTCATACAACAAAAAGAATTTCTTTATCTTGCACACTTGATAAATCATGCCTTCTCACTAGCACCAACTGACCTACCTCATATCTTGTCCACTTGCCTTTAGCATCATGCCGCTGCTTCCTTCTTTCTCCCTTGGTTAATAGGTTTTCATTGGCGAGTTTAAGTTTTACTTCCAAACCTCGGTTGTTGCTTTCCGGTGGATAGTTGAATAGCTGTTCCAAAATCCTAGGTGGACGTTTTCCCTTGACTAACTCGTATGGTGCGAACCCCGTTGATTCATGGGTGGTACAATTTAACCATTCTTCAATTCTCCCCACATATGCTGGCCATTCGCTGTGCTTAGCATGGCAGTACGCCCGAAAAATTCTCCCTAATTCTCGCATGACTCTTTCAGCTTGGTTCAACTGGGGATGGTATACCACCGTGTGTTTGGGTATAATGCCTTCCCAACCCAAAGTTTGTCACCATATTCTACTAATAAATTGGGGCCTATGATCCGATAGAATTATTTTCGGGTACCAGTTTTAATCATGTAGTCCTTTGTTATCTTTTCGCTTAATACTTTACCCATCGCTCTTTTCACACTATACAGTCTTACAAATTTCGTGAATGCATCTAAAACCACAAAAATGTACATTACGCCTCCCCTTCCTTTGGTAGAGGACCAAATAAATCCACCACAACTAAATCAAAAGGTTTCTCGACTTTAATGTACCTCATTTCTCCCTCTAATCGATAATTAACTACTTTCGAATTTTGACATAAATCGCACCCCCGGAGTAGAGTTCTAACTCTCCGTTCCATATTTTTGAACAAACATGATTCTTTTAATACATTTACACATTTCCTAGCACCGAAATGCCCATACCGAACATGACAATCCCACACTATTTTATCTACCAAACTTCCGGTATAACTAACCTCCAGTCACGCTCTCCCCCCTCTACTTTCTTAAACAGACTCCCTTGATATATCTGAAAATATTGGCTATACCCCAACTCATCGACATTGGACTCTAAACTGGTTATTATTTTATTTTATTTAACATCTGTTCTTTGCAGGCTGTTAGTGTCTTTCAATTCCTCCCCAAAAGGCTTATCTTCTCTACTTAACCTATATATCTCCATTTCTTTTAAATCTATCCCTGTTTTATTCCCCTCAAAGTCAACCCGTGAAAGTGTATGTGGTACTTTGTTTTCCACTCCTCTAATGTGTTCCCAAGAAAAATTGTACTCTTGTAAAGCTAGCACCCACCTGGTTATTCTGCTGTGTGTTAATTTGCAGGTGTTTAGGAAAGATAATGCCTTGTGGTCCGTCCTGATGATGGTAGAATTCCCCAACAGATATGTCCAAAACTTCTTCACCGCGAAGACTATGCTAAGTAATTCTTTCTCTGTTGTTGTATAATTTCTTTCCGCAGCTAGCAAGGTATGGCTGGCAAACGCAGTGGTGTGGTGTTCCTTTTCCTCGTCTTCCTGGTACAACTCAGCACCTAGCGCAATATTACTGGCGTCTGTCTGTAAGTAAAATGTGCGTTCAAAGTTAGGGTGATTCATCATGATCATGTTAGCAAAATGGTCCTTTATCTCATTAAATACATCTTGTTCCTTTTCCCCCCATCTCCATTGTTTACTCTTTTGTAACACCTCACTCAATTTTGAAGTTATTTGAGCATAGTTTCTCTGGAATTTCCTATAAAAATTGCAAAGTCCTAAAAAACTGTGTAATTGCTTAATATTTCTAGGTTCGGGGAATTTTAAAATTGACTCTACCTTCTCTGGGTTGGCTTTTATCCCTTCTGGTGTTATTATGAAACCTAAAAAATGTATTTCGGTTTGTAAAAATTTAGATTTTTCCCAGTTGACAGTCATACCCCCTGTCTGCAATTTGTCTAACACATATTCTAAATGCTCTATGTGCTCCGTAAACGTGCGTGATGCTATCAGTATATCATCTACATAAATTGTCAAAAAATCCAAGTTTTGGGGTTGTAGAATCTCATCTAAACATTTTATAAAACTGGCTACGCTGGTGTTCAGTCCGAACGGTAATCGTTTAAACTGGTAGTTCTTTCCATTAAATAAAAATGCTGTATATTTACGACTGTTTACGGCCAATGGTACTTGCCAGAACCCTGTGGTCAAATCTAAGGAAGTCATGTATTTTACACCACTAAATTTTTGAAATATTTCGTCAGTCGCTTCCGGCGACTCCCGGTCAGGAATGATTATTTGGTTGATATGACGGGCATCTAAACACATTCTCACTCTACCACCTTTTTTAATTACTACTACTAGCGGGTTTGAATAAGTTGATACTGATCTTTGTATGATACCCCCCTCTAACATTTTATCTAACTCTTCTTGAACAGTCTTTCGTTTGGAAAATGGCACCGGATAACTTCGTTGTTCATAGGGTGCGTGTTCCCTTACCTTTAATTCACACTCATAGTTCCTGGCCCTCCCAGGTAACTCTGCAAACACCTCTTTAAAACTCTCTACAACCCGCCACAACGCTCTACGTTGGGGACTCCCTATCACGCCACCCTCACTACAAAATTTATGTGCCCTTTTCTCCCGAATTTGCTCTTCCCGTTCATCATTCTCTCTCTCTCTCTACATGCATTCACTCTCACTTCTATTCTTTTATCACTACCCCAATTTTGTATCACCCTTAGTCCCGATACTCTCACCGCGTCTGAAACCCGCTCAAAACTGACCCTAATTGGTTGACTCTCATGACTTAATTCTACTATCCGCTTCTTAAAATCAATTACCACGCTATGCCTGATTAAAAAATCGTTACCTAGTATGACTTCTAAATTTAAACTGCGTACCACCAAAAATGAGTTTTCATATGTTCCACCATTAATTATTATGTTTAGTTGTACTTGTTTTGTTACGCGTTTACTTCTAACCCCGGTAACGCCTACAAAGCTAACCCCGCAACTGGTAAAGAAGGAATGTTTTTGTTGTTTTCCCTTATTTCATCTAATGTATGCTCTGAAATTACGGAGACCTCGCTCCCAGTGTCTCTTAAAGTTTTAACTTCCTTACCTTCTATGTTGATCTTAATTTCTGTTAATCCCTGCTCCTGTCTTACTGCCTCCATGTCTTCTTCCTCCATCAGTTCCTTGGATATGTCTGTAATGATCGTATTATTCTGGTAGTTGTGTCCTTTTTGGACCCCATTGCTACCTGCTGACAATGGCTGGGCACGGCTCCCCATTGTCCCGTCTAGTTTCCCGCAGACGTACCCGCCACAGCTTGGTTGTATCCTCCTCTACCTCTCGTCGCATCTCCACCTCCTCTGCCGCTACCTCCACCTCGTTGCTGTTGATTATGATGATTGGAGGCCACGTTGCTCATTTGGCAATCTCTCACCTTGTTGCATCTGTAACATTCTGTTCTGATAGCAAAATTCTTGTATTCACAATTTGGGCATTTCCACATCTCGCCTCTATGGTTACTATTATTACTTCCACGCGCCCCTCTATAAGAGTTTGGTATCCCCCTGGGTTGATGGTAATTCCCATTAGTATGTGCCGCTGGTTGGTTCGGACGCCTACCCATTTCGCGGTCCCTAATGTTTTGCAATACATCTAACATGTTTTCTAGTTCGTTTATGTCTGTTATCTCTCTCATCATTAGAGTAATCTGTACTTCTCTGGGCAGGTGTTTACTAACATGTCTAACAAATGACCGAAACGGCAACGGCAGTTCTAAGTACTTTGCCTCATTGAATATTCTCATTACATACATGGTTATGTGGTTGTTTATTCCCCCAAAATTCCCGGTTCCCATGATTTTACTACGTAAAATTTCCTGATCCTCTTCGGACCAATATTTATTCCGGAACACTACCTCGAATTTCTCATAACTACTCCATTCTGTATTATGTACTTCGGCCCATATTTCAGAACTGCCCTTAAAACACTTTAAAATCTTTAACAATTTTATCTCCCAACTACTGCTATTAAACCGGTTGAATTCCCTTACCCTACTCAAAAATTGCATCGGGTGTACTCTCCGGCTGTCACAATTAAATTGTTCGAGTTCTATATCATCTTTTGCTTCGCGAGTATACAATATTCGCTCCGCAACACTATTTAAATTTTGGCTTACCGCTACATGTAATTCATCTTTTATTTCTACTATGTCTTGCTCAATTATTCTTAATTTATTATCATTTTTAATTTCGTATTGAAGGTTATGTTTACTCATAGCCCCCACACTCTCTTGCACAGATTGTTTACACACACACTTTCTACCTCCACTATTTTAATTTTTATGTCATCATTATTTTCATTAATCTTATTTATACACTTACTTTCTATCTCTACACAGTGTTCTTTAACTTGAGTTTTAATTCGGTCTGTCATTTGTTTATTTGCATCATTTATTTTACTTTCAATATTTTCTGTGATTTCACTAATCTGTTCATTGAACTTACAGTTTACTGATTCTAATATCTGCTCTTTAATACCATCACAACGTGTATTAATTTCATTCACTTGTTTACTAAAATTAATATTTTGTTGTTTTATTTCATCTCTGATCTCATTAAATTTGGCATCATTATTATCAAATCGATTGTTTATTTTATCGAAGTCATTTTTGACTTCTTTATTGTGTTCTTTCAATTCATTAAATTGTTTTAATAAAAAGCTTATTACGTCATTATCAAATTTACTACATTTTGTTGAGGTTGGAGTTAACTGAACTCCTGAATCCTCTGTAATATCTGTTTTATCTGTAACACTTAGGTTTTATCGTCTTGACCTACATTCGGAGTCGACTGGACTTCAAGGCCGCTCATGACAGCTGATTCATTAAAATTAATTATTTCCTCTATATCATTTTCGTTATTTCCTGCCATTTTTTAAATTATGAAATTATCTATTTCAACAATCCTTATTTTACACTTATTACGTATTCGTTAAGTATTACTTACGTATAACCTACTCTAACATGACATCGCTTTTCGTAATTTTTACGCACTCCTAAATCACGCTTACATTCATTTGTAGGTGTGGTTTTTATACAAAATTTAATTTATAAAAACTGTCCCTGTTCGGGCGCCATTTGTGATGTTACTACTACTCTACCACATTTTTAATTTATAATAAAATTCATTGCTTACCTTGTATACCCAGGAGTCCGTCACACGAACCTGTGAATTATAAGCGTGATTTAGGGTATATGTATAAATTAATGTATTCGACTCATTTATTGTTGACTCACTCAGTTTTTATTAGACATTTATATTTAAGCAATTTTTATGACACATTACGACACACACTTCGTTTGATAAAAATCTTCAAAACTATATTTCAACAAATTTCCGTTCTGAGGCCGAGACCCCATGTAACATAAACATACACAATTTTGCAATGATGTGAATTTACACAAAATATAGTTACGTTAGTTTTTCTTATTAAATTATTAATTATTGCTTAATAAGTACTTTATTTTAAATAAAGGCAGCCCAGTAATTGCTCGTACACACATTCATACCTTATTTAAATTCTTCCCCCAAAATATAGAGCTCTTCATTATAAAATTTTCTTTATTACTTTTGTTTATTATACGGTTACTTGGTTTTGATGATTAGGGTCGACCTCCTGCTGCCTGGTTGGTTTTCGTGACTTGTTGTCCGAATTACGTTCTCACTTTTAAAAATTTTAGTCGCTAAAGATTATTTGATGCTTCACAACTCCATTTAGTTTAAAACTCAAATCACATTTTAGATACTGTTAATAAATTTTCGGCCCGCGAGCCTTTGTCTTCACCCGGCCGGATGGATGTTTTGTAGTCGACTGCTGCCAAAACCGACACTTCAAGATGGTGAAAAATGTTCTCTTCCGGACCAGCTCGCCCTGTGGTTGGTCAAAGGGCACCACGTCACACGCTAATTAGTTAGAATGGTCTTACTTCCGTTATTAACTTTGAGCTCGAGAGTACATACCTTGCCGTGACCTTGTGTGTTCTCTGAGCACAAGTCGCCAAAAGGCGGCACACGCGCGCTCTTACACATTCCTCGACGCTTAATTGTTCTCGTACCTGGCTCTGCCTGACACCAAGTTTAACACAGAGTGTTAAACAAATCAAGTTTTTGTGACAATAAATGGTGCCCAAACAAATTGGCCCCAATTATTATAATTGTTATTAAAATTAAAATAAACCCCCCAGCCATATTTGCCCCGTTACATCTGCTCCTTCGTATAAATTTTCTTACATCTTCATGCGTTATTAATTATATTCATTAAGATTCCGTATTTTCACGGCAATGTTTTTATTTAACATTTATTTTATTTTATTCATATTATATTCATATTTATTTTCTTCGGCTGGTGCGTTCTCATACAACCATTTTTAATTAAGGTATTTTACCCAATATTATCTAACTTAATTATTAAATTTTCGGACATTCCTAAGATCGTTTTCCTTAATCCGTTACATTTATTTACTTTTAATTTTCTATTCGTGGAGACATAGTTGTACGTCTTGTTGAGTCCGTGCCGTTACCCCACATTTTGTTGGTAAATAGTAAGGGTATTGACCTAGTGTATTTCGTTACACACTTACCCTGCAGTCGGCCGTTGACACTTAAAGAATTTATGACCTGTCCCTCTCTCTCTTTATGAGGGTGTGTTGACAATATGTCACGCCATCCCTTTAGACAACTTTCCCCAGGCACATTACCATTACTTATGTACGCACTGAGTTTTTGTTGTTGTTTCTTCCAAACCCTCTTACAAATACGTTCATTGACTGCTTGTGGCGCGTTAATTACTTTCGTTTTCCTGTCCGCGTACTCACGTAATAATATTTTGTTTTCAAGACTTCTAAGAAATCTCATCTTCATCGCTTGAAATCTTCCTTTTGTTCTCGTACCAATCTTTACAATATTCTTGAATGGTCCAGCAAATTTCATCCTTTTTCTCTTTCTCAAAACATTCCTTGTCAAGGGCGAGTATGCATACGGATCTGGTAAGCCTTTCCGCTTCACATCTCCCATTGTTTTCTTATATTTGTATTCAGTTCCATAACATGAAGTGCTCATTTTACTACTGAACTTCCTTTTCATGCTTCTCACTGATGCAGCTCGACTGACTAGTCGATGTATGCCTGATTCATGAGCTTGATACTTCATTGGTGGTCTCACTGATGTAGCATCTATCCTTGTGCTGCTTAGTTTGCGCTTTTTGCGTACTCTAATTGATGATATTACACTTTTACTATCTTCATTCATTTCAGAATAATCATCTTCTGACACCGTCAGACGCAAAGAAATCAAGTCATCTTTCTTCTTGGTCTGTTTGTTTTGTAGATTCCTACTGACACTTACATTAGATCTCACAGTTGATAATTTCTTGTTAGTTGACATGTCTGTGAAATCAACAATGTTATCGGCATCTTCGTTCAGCCCCACATTAGTTTTGTGCTTCTTTTTGTCTTCTTTATGTGACAGCTTTTTGTTTTTACAGTTTTCATTCTCTTCAGCTTGTCTCTGGACACCTTTGTGTATTTCTGTTATCTCACTCTCATTCTTCTTTTGTACTTCTTCCATCTTTTCGGATCTCTCTTGCAAATTTACCTTCATTTGGTTGATCTGGCCTTGCCGATTCTTTTGCATTTCTTCAATATTTTCTTTAAATGTTTTGTCAATGCTCTCCTCAGTCTTTCTTACTTCTTCCTTTAAATTGCCAATTTGTTCTTCATTCTTTCTTATTATTTCTTCGCTTTGTCGTTCAATATTTTTTCTTGTTTCTTCTCTTGTTTCTTCGTTACGTCGTAGTCATATTATTTCCTCTTTCATTTCCTTCCTCTGTTTTCTTGCTTCCTCACCTTGATTTTTGATGAGCTCTATTAACATAGCGATGTTCATCTCGCTACCGTCGGATGGTCCCCTCGCCCGATTGCGGCTGTGTCCTGCAACGGTGTTGTTACTTTCTGAATTTTCGCTTGTAGCCATTTTAGCCTGTTGACGCGTTATCATTCAGATATACTTAGGGTCTGATATTATTCTATTGTAACTTATTTCTAAACAACTTATAAATTAACATGCACACTGTATGTTCTCTGCCCGCTTAACAATTATACTTAATTACTTATTTGTCAAGCCCCACGTTGTGCGCCAAATTGTAACTCAATTTTATTAGTTACGATTAATGTGTATAAACAAATTTTTGTTTATTACTTTAATTATCTATGTCCCGCGTGTTGGGATGCCAATTTTAACAATTTTTATACGCCCCGCGTGTTGGAGCGCCAAATATAACAATAAAGGCGTTTTAATTTAATTAATTTATTAATTAATAATTCTACTTAATTAATTCCCACCTTGTGGTGCCAAATTGAACAATAATAGTGTGTGCGCCAAATGTGTGTCAAATATAACTAATAAAGTTTTTGATGTTAATTAATTGGTTTGTTAACTACTACACAATTTATTGAGTATGCAGCTGTAATTTAAAATCTTCTTAAGCTTCCTAGGTGAAGCGTCAAATAGAATAATAATTTGTTGTGTTTGTTATTGATTACGTATACCTAT
The DNA here is from genome assembly GCA_034769895.1 of Magicicada septendecula. Taxonomy (NCBI): domain Eukaryota; kingdom Metazoa; phylum Arthropoda; class Insecta; order Hemiptera; family Cicadidae; genus Magicicada; species Magicicada septendecula. Next base: position 316,637,786 of record CM068367.1, on the reverse strand, counting down.
GTAATATTAAATTATTGTTTTAGAAGTCGTTGTTCAATTTCTTTGATGTCGTATACTAATTTTTAATCTTTAGGTGTTTTCAAATAATTGACAACATACACAAGTCTTTACAAGGTTAACTTAATTTATTATACTGAATACCATTGATGTCACTTAATTTATTACAATTAATAGCATTGCCGTCACTTACTTAATCTTCTGAAAAGAAATACTGGCTACATCAATCTATCATTTATTATTTTGTTAACACTTGCTTAATTTCCTATACTCTACATCTAGATACTTATTAGACTTTAACCATCATTATGATACTTTTCATTCTATATTAAACAATTCTTAATAAAATGGATTCATGAAGATTGGATATCAATTACTATCATCGGTAATAGTTGTCTTATGAATTTACCCTGACTAGCTACTAGTTATTACTTTCTTTAAATATTATTACTTATGAGTTCTTTCAGATGAACAGACAGTGTTTTACTTAATTAGTAGTGCATGAATATAAAATTTACTTGATGTATGTTAATCCTTTCTATGGCGAAAAGTCCTCTGCGCTGTCATCCTGTTTCCTTGTCTCTCCAGGTATCTGGAAGTCTTTGCGGCTGGCATTATCACCTCGTAGAATGCACTCGCACTTATCACTTCTCTTCTCGCACTCCGACACATGTATATAACTTTTGGTTTAGTTCTGGTGATTGGACTTTCGAATGTTAGTACATGTTATTTGATAATTCTAAATTTTGCTGAATTGTTTCTACTCAAGTGTCATTACATTATTCTGAGTATGATAAGGATTTCTTGAAATATACTAAGTGTTGTATGCTCTGTGATTATTATTCGCAATGTTTTTTCCGCGGATTACTTTGTTAACATGCCATTTGTTTATATTTAATGGTGTTGATAGTTATTATTGTCTCTAATTTCATGACCGTAATTCGTTCTCTACCGGTTCTCTTTTGCTATCACTGTTTCGGCATTTTGTCTATCTCTTACACATTTACCGCACTTCTGCTCTGATTAACGTCTTTGATAATAATATTAACTCAAGGCGACCAACTTAGTCGATTTTTTGTTATACTTCGTCATGTCTTTTAAAAAACACCAAGTTCCATTACCGGCTTCCGATTCTTGACTGTTCGTACTTATAAACTCACACCGATTCTTCAACCGATACGAATTTTCTCCGTTATGGCATCCGCACTCCCGTCAGTTCCGATATATAAATTATACGACTCTTGATATCTGACTCTTGACTTCGGCTATTAGATATAAGATATAAAACTTCCAATACAAGACTTCCGATATACAACTCCAGCGATCATACTCTCTGATCTATGAAACAAGACTTACAACTCTAAGAGAACATACTCTCCGGTATAAGAATAAAACTAAAGACCCCCGCTCTTGGTCAACACTCTAGTTTATACCCCAAAAATCCCACTACTTACTCTTCTTTCCACTCGACTTCTCAACTTCTTCGTTTCTATTGGTTTTCGCTTGTTTTCTGGTGGAAACTCCGCCTTAACACTCTAGATTTTCTTCTGGCTTCGTTTTTATTCACTCCTCTAGCTCGTTTCCTTGGCAACCACTTCTTGTAGGAACGTTCTCAATTCTCGACTCTGATAGGCTTCCTTATTCCCTACCCTTACAAGTTTCTGGTTGGCTCCACCCATCGTTTGAGTCGGATGACCAATTTAACGGCTGTCTGTCACCCTTGTATCTTGGCGTCTTGCCCTTTTTAGACAAAGTGCTTTTACTTGCTGTGTGGCCCTCTCATCTGCCCTTTTGTTCAACACATGTACTGCTTCTTACCCGTGACCAATGCTCGTATTGTCTACTAGTTTCTCCTAGCCGCTCCCACGACGAGTGTGGTCAATTCCGAGTATTCCAGACAGCTGCTACAGATGCTCTCCAAGCCTTCCTTCCCCACGTACCCTTCTGGTAAAGCTGGACATCCCGCCATTCGTTCATTGTGCAAACGTATTGTCGTCACTCAAATCAGGCTTTTCCTGTCTATTGTAGCAATGTAACACTGCGTTTGGTGTGCAGCTCAACGCATGTGGCTAATTGTCTTTTGGATAGCGTCGCTATGTCGCCTTGTCAGCGATCTTTTGTTTCTTCTTAGCGATATATTTCGCCTTTGTTTCTCTTGAGTCCGGCGCATCACCCGCAATTCGCTTAACCGAACAGCTGCTGCGACAGAGGCATTGTTCTCCTATACCCTGTCTTCCTTTGTCTTGGACTACACATGTTACCGAGCCATCGTATATTTTTGTATAGCTGTCAGCAACCCTAGTTACAACGTTCACTTACAACAAAAATTTTATTTAGAAATTTTATCGTTATATCCTTCACTGTAGGCTTATTTACCTTGTATGGTTTTATTAATTCAATCACTTTCTGCTACAGTCCGTTTCTTGATGTATATAATACATTTAATATTTATAATGAATTTACCTCAAGATTTTTTTTTTCCTTATTAGGAACATGTTTCGGGTACCATCTTGTACCCATCCTCAGCCTTCCGGTTTTTGTGTCTGGTGAAGTACATATGTGTTGGTTGACTATTATTATTGTGGCTTCCTGTTGGCTTCTGGTACTTCAAATTGGTTTTATTGTGTGTGATTGTGGTGTATGTGTTAGTTTTTTGTGTATTTTCGATGTTGAGTGCTTTGAATATTGTGTATTGATTTGTATTTGTTCAGGTATTAGTTTGTTTTGTGTTTTATGTTTGTATATTTGTAAATTTTCCCAAATGTTCATTATGGTGCCTTTGTGTGGTACTGTATATGTTTTATTAGTGTCACATTGGTTATGTCTGGGAACTCATGTCCTGTGTTTATTGCATGTGTAGCTAAATTGGATTTATATATTTCTGGTTTTTTGTATGCGTTTAGGTGTTCAAAATAACGTTTTTTCAGCTGTTTTTTTGTTTGTCCTATGTAACATTTATTGCAATCTTGGCATTAAATTTTGTATATACCATTAGTTGTTGTATTTCGTTGTTGTGTGGGCTATTTAGTTTTTGTAAATTATTTTTATTAGTTTTGTATGCTATTTTTATATCTGTGTTTTTAAATAGTTTTGTCATTTTATTATTTATGTATGTGAATGTGGCCCTTTTTTGTTGTTGTTATTATTTATGTGTTGTTCGTTTTGATTAATTCTTAATTTTCAGTTTTTATTTTATATTTGATTTTATTTTCTATTTTGTTTACAGTATTTTTATGTATCCATTTTCATAACCAGTTTGGTATATTATATTTCTTTCTTTGTCAGTTTCTTGTTTGTTTAGGGGAATTTTGTACATTCTGTCAAATAGCGAATAGAATACTGCCATTTTATGTTGTGGTGGGTGGTCAGAATGGTTAGGTATAATGATGTTGGTAGATGTTGGTTTTCTATATATTGCATATTGTATGTGGTTGTTGTTTCTTGTGATGGTTATGTCTAAATAGTTGATTTTGTTATGTTTTTCTTTTTCTTCTGTGAATTGTATTTTAGGATGTATGTTATTGATTTGTTTCAGTATGTTCTCTGCATTTGTGTTTTTGTTATTTGATACATATAGCCCATCATCTACATATCTTATCCATATGCCATTTGGATCATATGATTTTATAATATTTTGTATTTTGGTGTCTATGTGTTGTAGGAATATTTCTGCTATTATGCTTGATAATGGTGATCCCATTGCTAAACCTTCTTGCTGTTGATAAATTTTGCTATTAAATTCAAAGTAATTTTGTTTTAATATTAGTTGGAGGCTATTTTTTATTTCGGTTATATATTGTTTGTTTTCATTTTGTTCTTTAAGTTTGTTTATTATTATGTCTATTGTTTCTTCTACTGGGATGTTGATGTACATGTTTGTGATATCATATGATGTGAAAAATGTATTTTCATTTATATTTATTATTTTTAATTTGTCTGTTAATTTGTATGTATTTTTTATGTTATGATGGTTATTTCTTAGGTGGTTACTTTTTAGTTTTTTTCTATTATTTTTGCTATTTTGTATGTAGGAGCTTTTTTGAAGTTGATTAATGGATGTATTGGGTTGTTTAATTTGTGTATTTTTATTAGTCTATTCATTTTAGGTGGTTCTGGATTATTATTTATATATATGTCTGTGTTTTTATTGTTGAAAATGTTTTTATTAGTTTTATTGTTTGTTTAAGATAGTTTTCTGTTGGGTCTTTATTTAGTTGTATGCATTTATTATTGTTGATGAAGTCTTCAGTTTTTTTTATGTAGTCTGTTTTTTCAATGATTACTGTTGCTTGACTTTTGTCTGCTTTAGTTAATATTAAATTATTGTTCTTTACTTTATTTTTAATTGCTTTTATTGTTTTATTGTCTTTCTTTTGTTTATATTTGTTTTTAATTTCACTAGTGATTATTTTTTTAATTATATGTGTTGCTTCTGTTCTTTTTTCTTCTTGTATATTGTCTTTTATTAGGTTAATGGCAAATTCTGTTTCTACTATTAAATTTTCTAGATTTTTGTTTGCATTTTGAGTTAGGTTAGTTTTTGACATATTGTTTAAATATTCTGTTTCCTTTTTGTTAAATTCTGTATTGCTAAGGTTAATGGTTCGAGGGTAAAATGTGTGTTTATTTTTGTTTTTTTGTTTTAATGTGTAGAGTTTTTTGTTGATTGTAATACTCTTTTTGTTTTTTTCAAATCTTATTTTATTTTCTATATTATTGTATTTATTATTCCAAATGATTGGATGTAATAAACTTGTTAGCTCTAAGTGTAGTTTGTATATGTCTAGTGTTATGCTATTTTTCTTACTGTATAATTGATTAATTTCGTTTTGTATCCATAATCTTTGTCCTTGTATTATTGTTTTTAGTGGAGTCATATTTTTGTTGTTTGTGTTTATGTTAATGTATTTAGGTGTTAATTTATGTTTTTGGCATTGTCCGTTGAAGTATATATTGTAACAAATACCTTCTGGTTACAAATAAAAATGTTTCTTTCGTGTACAAAACAAAACAAAAAATTTTATTTTATTTTTTTAGAAATTTTCAAAAAAATTTTAATGTCTGTTTTTATGTTTAATAATTTAAATAATAATCCTTGTAATAGTGTCGTGTGAAAATTTTGTTTTAATCTGTATTAATAATGTCAATAAATTCGCTTCTTTTTCACTGTAAATAAATTTATTGTTAATAGGATTGTCTCATTTCACTAATCGATCGGCTATCTTTCTTCTTTCTCAAGTATATTACTCCCACTTGAGTAATGTCGCCTTTTTCTTTGATCCTGTTGTGAATTAACTCTTTATTTATAAAAATTCTAAAATACAAATTAAATCAAAGCGTAGAATTGATATATTTTATTGACAAATTTAATAATATCGATTTAAAATCGATAATCACATATAGAACACTCGACTCTTGCACAGGGTTAATCGATTGTTAATACAGGTTATTATATAGAAATATTTTCGACTGGTTCTTTGAACGGTTATAATTATAATAGTCAGAGAAGGGGCAAGTATAGAAAGTATAACATTCACAAATATATCTTAATAATTAATAATTACAAAATGAACTAATGATATATAATGTTTATAAAGTTGAATCATTTTACCAACAGCGAACGCCGAATTCAATCAGTGGAGGTTGTGTTGCATGATGGGATTTTTCAAAATGGCCGACGCTTCGTAATTGCAGTAAAACTGGAATGAGGACGCTGAATTTTCTGCTAATAAAGCTGCCTTCTCAACTGTTTCCTTGGTTCTGCAATATTGGATAATGTCTATTGTGTTGTGAGAGGTGTCCTGGTTAAGTGTTCCGTGTTTACTGATTAAATGTTTTGTATTAGGTGTGTTCACTTCTGTTGCGTGTATGTCGAAAAATGTGATGTTCGTTTGGTTAAGTTATATTTCTTGTTTTATAGTTTTGTTATTTTAATTCACTGGTATTCCATTCAGTTTTAATTGTTTTCACCGTTTGTGGGTGTGGTATACACTGATTTTATGTTTAAGTTCAATTTTTCCGTAACTCTCGGTTGTTTTAATGTAAGATAGGCTCAACCGTTATACGCCATTAACGTATTCGCTATCCGTGTTATTAGCACGAGCTTAATTCAACTGTCCACTCTCAATGTTAAATAAGAACTGTTTTACTTCCTTCGTCTCCTGAAATATCTTGCCAAGTTAATATTAGAAAGTATTGTTTCAATTATTATTCACTTCTTATGCATGTGATTTAAAGTACATTATATTCAGAATATATTTTAGTTATTGATTACTTTCGTGAACTAGTAATTACATAATTGGTTTCTTTAACTCCTTCTGCTTAATTTGACACACAGTAGTCCATCTTTATAAATTTGTTTGTCAAAATTGCTATATTTCTGTCATTTTGGAAATATAGGCTCAATATCTGCTTCCTGTTCTTGTCCAAAATTTTAGCCATCTTATGTGTTATAAATATGATTATAATAAATTTCCGATTGATATAAATCTCTATGCTTCCTTAATTTCTTACAAATTTATCAATTGATCATTCTTTTAGTTATAATTCATGAATTTACTATTCCTCCTCTGAAATTGTTACGTATTACATTTTGCAAATTTTTTAATAATTTTATACATCTTTTTATATTATTCTTTTAAAGTATAGTTTCAGTTATAGTAATTGGTGATTGATTCACCTTATATAAATCTCATTAGTTTACTTGGTTTATTTAACTTCCTTACTCAATTATAATGTTATTTGGAATTTCTTATTTGGCCTAGATTTTATAGTTTTACATATACTGTTTTTCGAATAATGTTATTTCTATACCCCTTCTGACTTTCTAAAGTTAACACAATATTAAATAAAATTTCCTTATATAACGATTGGTACATGTAGCATTGTATTCATGCTCATAATACAAAAACAGTATTGAAAATTAATTACTAGTCTTTAAAGTTAGACATTTTAGTTTGAACTATTTTTAAAAATACATAACAAACATTTTATAAACTAGTATAGTATACATACATAGACCTTTTAGGCTGTATGAACACTGTTATATTAATAAACATTCTTATCTTAATCATAATCCTTATTCTATATACCACCTTGAAATGTGGAGTTCATAGGCTCCAAACACAAACATAATTAGCCATTTAATTTTTATTTTTTGTCAAACTTAAATTGATTGCAGTCCTTTCTGTTTATATTGTGTATTATATTTTAATCCCCTGTCACAGTAATTATTCCCCACCTGCTCTCTTTATCATTTACATTTCAAAGAATGTTTTTTGATAAAAAGTGGCCTCTTCTATTAAACATTAGAAATATTTTCACAACAATATTTCATGATATGTTATCTCTGTATTTATATAAAATATTAAAGCTATTTAATAGCACATAGTTAAAGTAACAGTTACACCGTTACTTGAAGTTTATTATATTTAAGTCACTTGCACTGGTTCACTTACACTGTTGGGTCTGATTTATATTTGAGTTTTACAATATTCTAAGACCAAACCTTTCGTTATAATGGACTGTGAAGATTTGTTTATTTTATTATATAATAACTTTAGTCGGTGCACTTCTATTCACACTACTAAACACTTTTGTTTATAATTATTTTACATTTCTATGAGGTTTTGGGGTGTTATACTTTCTTTGGGTGACATTACAATTTGGTTCGGGGTTTGTTATTGTTAGTAATAGGTTTATCATGGGTATTCCTTGTAGTTCTCCCATCCTATATCTTCTTTTCTTCACTTCTTCCTTCTTGGGTTTTCCAAGGTAATTTGGTTTTATTTTGTCCGTTGGTTGGTTCAGGGTATCTTCTTTATTACCTGCTCCTATCCTACCTGGGTATTATCCTGATTTTATTTTAGTTTCTTCGGATTTAATTTTCTTGATACTTTTTTGTTGCATTTTTATGATTTAATTTTACTTTTTCCTTTATGGTTGTATTTTTCTTTGATATTTAATTATTTTCCTTTGATATTTAATTATTTTCCTTTGAATTTTCTTTTGAGTTAATGTAATTTAAATTTATTTATGATCATAATGGAATTATTACTTAGTGGATTATCTGTCATGCTACAGATTGCCCTCCTCCAGAAGTGATTAGTTCAGACTGTACTTGGTTTGTCTGAAATAATTGCTTATGATAATTATTATGTTTTTTATTATTCTTGACTTCCTTCCATTTCTAAATTTTTTCTCCTCTATATTCGAGCTTACATATATTTCATTCTTAATTGATCTTCCTTGATAGTAATAGTCATCTGAGTTTCATATTTATTATTTTATTTTCATTTTCCTTAACTTGGTGTTTTATCCCTGGGATATTTATTCCCTATCATTCCCTAACACGTGAGCTGGGGCAGTTCAGAGAGGCACTGTAGGCTACATACTCTGCTGGCCAATACTTCACTTCTATTTGAGTACAGAGGCAAATCATCTCTGCTCAAAAAACATATTAATACTGCTGGATTTAGCTACAGACAGTTATTAAAAAAATTATGTAAGAATAGTCCGCTTTATGACTATTTAAAAAATATCTTTGGATACTTCACTTCGTATATTGCTCAGAGATTTTAATATTCCTATCTCAGTTATTCTTCTGACTTGTTAGCTTTATTGTTATCTCAATTCTTATTATGGTGGGAAGCTCTTTTATTAATGTAATTATCATTGTTTATTTTAATATAAAGTTTTTGTTATTAATTCTTTATTCTTCTCTGGTTTTTATTACAATCTGCTTCTGTTTATTGATAGCAAATATTTTCTGATATTTTTTGTTTGTTTCGCAGCTTTTATTTATTCCACTAGTTCCATGTTCTAGCACTTTCTTCTAATTGTCTTTATTACACTCGACACTTATTTCATGATCATACTCATTAGTGATTTATTTAATTACATTTATTTTTGTTCCTTTTCTCAAATTACTTCTCTCTGATTTTTTATTCAAATGAATTCTTTAATTATTTTTTAATAAGGTCATTGTTTCTCTTTGTATTACTTCAAAGTGTTATTATTTTTATTTCAACACAAGTTTATTCATTTAATCGTATCACTGGTTTTTATTTCCTTTTATTTAATTTCATAGAATGTTTTTATAAATCATTGGTTGTAATTTGACATTACTATATATTTTAGAATTGATTTGTTTTATTCTAAATCCTTTTTCTTTTATTTATCATAAATACTTTGTTTGTAATTTGATATTACAATATATTTGAATTTTGTTGATTTTAACAAAATTCTTTTCTTTTTGTTCCAAAATAGTTTTTTCATAAATATGTTGTAGTAAGGTGATCTTACAATATTTTAGAATTTTGTTGTTTTTAACAAAATTCTTTTCTTTTTATTTTCATAATGGTTTCATTAATAATGGTAGTAAGATGTACTTACTTTATTTTTGAATTTAGTGGGTTTTTACATCTCTAAATTATTTTCTTCTTATTATTTAATTCCCAATGTTTTTCTTTCAAAACTTGTTAATGTAAGCTGGTCTTACTATTATTTTAGAATTTTGTTGTCTTTAACAAAATTCTTTCCTTTTATTTTTTATCTCAAAATGATTTTCTTAAATACTTGTTTGTAAGGTGATCTTACTTTATTTTAGAATTTTGTTGTTTTTAACTGTTTGTTGTTCTTTTCTTTTTTTGAATTATTTCAAATGGTTTCTTTCAAATTTATTATTTTAGAATTTTGCGGGGACTCCTACCTCCGCATTGATATGTATTATTTCATTATTTATATTATTGTTGGGGCTAGTATCATTCTCCTCCAATAACTCGTGTCGAAGGTTTTTTAAATAATTGCAACCTATTATGGTAATACTATTTGTATCAGTTGCTTTCTGCAACTCGTTTATATACCCAGGAGATAGGAGCAGTAATGGGTCTAGGTTATTTATTACTGCCTCCTCCCGTTTAAATGTTCGTTATCATCATTAGTATGTGTCGCACTGATTGATGCATCAGTCGGGAGACCTTGAGTGGGTCCCTGCTGCTCTGCGCGATGATCCAACGGTCGTTCGCGGTTTGTTTGCCGTTTGCCGTTCTGTATTGTCTAGACTGGTACTCCGTCTAGTCTGACTATACCTTGGATCGTCCTGTTCTCGGCTCCTCCACCTATCCTCATATTCATGGTAGCTGTTGCGTCGCTGATGGTAGTACCTTCGTTGGTGACCGTCTTCAGCTCGTATGAAGTTCACCCTCGGTCTGGAAAACCTATTATTACTATTGTTATTATTTGGTTGATACCCATGATTATTATTATAATAACGTTAGTAGGGTAAGAATGAGAGTTCTACCGCGGAAGTGATGTCACTCCCCCTTTTGGCGCAAAATTCAAAAATCATGGTGGTGGGGGTAGACTTCCGGCTTCCGGTGCTGTGTGTCATCGTGTACAGAGGTTAGGATGGACCGGGGGTAGTGGTGTGTCCCACGTGACCTCGGTGGGCGTACCAAAGTTGTCGGCTTTCGGCCATGTTGTTGGTGTCGGCAATTTTTTGGGGTTATGTGTGCGTTGATTGGTGGAGGTGTGGCCACTGTTCGCGGTTCGCCGTCTGGTGGAGGCCTGGCCGCAGCCTGGTGGTGGCTTGACCGCCACCAGGAGTGGTGGGGTCGTCGTCCATTTTGTCGGCGGCGTCGGCCATGTTGGTAAAGCGGCGATGTCAGGTTGTGTAAGGAGTGTGGTGGTTAAGGTTCGGCCACGTTGCCGCCTCGTGCGTGTGTTATAGTGTATGGGTTTGGATATATACTGTGTTTTCCAGAAGGGTGTCCATGTTGGAAAAGCATTGACGTCAACTTGCCCATGTGTGCTGGTTTAGCGTCGGCCACGTTGTCGGCTCGTGCATGTGTTATAGTGTACGGGTTTCAGATATATTTACACTCCCATCATTGTCCGGATATCGTCGATGTGAAGAGGTGAATTGCATTGTTGCTAACTCGAGAACTGTACATTTGAATGTGTGTGCCTTTATGGTAAGTATATATTGTAAAAATAAAAAATATGCACATCATCGGTGTGAAATTCTTGTTGACACAGTCCTTCGGTGCAAAATTTAAAATCATTTCACTTGTAAATATTGAATATCATGCATTTGTGCATATAAGATAATTATTACTATAGTAATCTATATCGCACGAACGTAAAAAAATATGTAGTGTTGTGTACATGTAATGTAAGAAATACACATGATATGCACTGCATAATTGAATGTCTAGTTGTAATCGCTGGTGGGTATGTATTATATGTGAGTTAATAAGAATTACAGACATTAAGTGGAAGATGTTGTAAATGACGCTCGTTGTGATCTTTACACGTGTGCTTATTTATAACTTATTACATCTTGATGCTGTCTGACCATCTGTTATTGTTGTGTGTGAACATGGTGAGAGCGAGAGGATTTATTAGTCGTACTAACAGAACACAAGTTGGTGATTATGTAATTCAAACTGAGTCTCCGACCATCTATTATTGCAGCAGAGGCTTTATTAGTCGTACATCCATTTGTTTAATAACAGAATCTGACCCGTTGATTATGTAATGAATAATAATTGGCTTCGGCTATCTGAGCATATGTACACATCCTGGTGATGATGTAATCAATCCATCTGTCTGGCCATCTGTTACCAAAGCGTGAGAGCGGAGGCTTTATTAGTCGTACATAATTTGAAGAACGCGAGTCGTTGGTGATGTAATATTATTAATTGGGCTCCAGCTGTCTGTGCATTGTTAACGTTGTGTGTGTATGTGTGTGTGAACGAAGTGATGACCGTACATAAATTAGGGTGTGAAACAGAAAGCCAAGCTAAGTGGTTGTCCTTGACTGCACGTGTAGCAGCTCTAGGTTTTTTTTTGTCGTCGAGTAAAATTAGTGTGTGAAACAGAAAGCCAAGCTAAGTGGTTGTCCTTGACTGCATGTGTAGCAGCTCTAGTTGATACCAGCTGCTTTCGCGTTCATCCTTGAGGTATTGTATATATACACTGTACGAATTGCTCACATCATCACATCGTTCGACGAGACCTACATTCAGTAAAACTCAACTAGAACTCGTACAGAGTGAATTTCATTTTTAAATAATTTTTTAATTTCGTACGAATTGCTCTCATCATCACATCGTTCGACGAGACTCACTTTCAGTAAAACTCAACTAGAACTCGTACAGGGTAAGTTTCATTTTTAAATAATTTTGTAATTTCTAAAGTATAATATAATCAAGCAATTATTGTTTAATAAAATTGATTTTTAAATTAGTTGTATGTAATAACACATGAATGCACATTGTGCAACACTCGTTCTAGCTTGTATATTGAGTGATGATTAGTGTTAATCTTTGAAGGACTTTTGAGATAAATATAGAATAAAAATGTTAAAGCAATACTGTTTAATTAAAAATAATTAAAATACATGTAATCAAAATATATTACAATTTAAAATACATATTATGTAAACGTGAACAGTGGTGACAAGTACAAAATACATAATATGCAAACATATGCAATATGACATTTGTGTACAATATTCATCTAAATAAACTAATTACAAATTAAAATATGTAAACATACACAGTAGTGACAATAATTAATATGTAAACATGTGTGACAATTGTTTATGAATTACAACTAAGTAAAACTAATAATTAAAAGTTACAATAAACAAGTGCAATATGTTATGTCAAATATGTACAAACAAAAATGAAAAATGTAAACACACACACACAGTAGTGACAATTATAAAAATACAGTTGTATACAATTATATTATGTGTAAGCACATTAGATATTAATTTATAAATTCATTACGCATAACAAGTTATTTGTAATTGTTTTAATAATTGTGTTGAATTAAATCAAATTGAAATAAGTGTAAGCACATTATATTTTAAAATACTATTTGTATACGTGTGCAATGACAATTATGAACAAATATATTTGTTAATTTTGAAGATGTCTATCCGGGCTGACTCTAAAATGTACACCACGTAAGCCTTGTTTTATTATCTAGACATACAGTAAGTACATTGATAATTGAATATAATTAAATTAAATTAAATATATGTGTAAGCACAATATATTATAAGTTAAAATATATTATGTATAATTAAAAGAAATTAATTGAAATACAACCAAGTACATGTTAATCGTACGTGCAGCTAATGACAATTATATGTATTAACAATGAAAATTATACATGCTAAGTGAATATGTCCATTCGTCCTTACTCTACAATTTCTACTATGTACGCTCTATCCTTTTCTCCACGATAAATTAGTTGCAGTGAACACTTTACTAAATTTTTTAATTTGTCATCTTCGAAAACGCCTGCGTATCTTTTAGGTAGATATACACGATATTTTAGTTTAGGGTCTCTATAATCTTGGAGAGTGACGAGTACGGCTTTCCCGTACTTTGCGTCTATATTCTGCATTTCTTCTATTGGATATTTTACGCCGATTATCAATTCTTTTATTTTTATATACTCAGTTGCGCTAATAGTTGCAAATTTTGCGGTGAATGATGCCATTTTAAAATAAAGAATTTTATATTTTTCTCGCGCGCCTCTCAAGGACAATGAATAACCCTCGTGCACAGCGGAATAAATAGGGAGGTGGAACCGGAGAGGGGGAACCACATAACGTACAGTAAGCGTTTATTTTTAACCGTGTGAACAGGATACGACTTGATTTCTCACGGTTCGATGGGTAGGCGGGGAAAAGGAGACGAGTCGGTTATTTTTGTTTTATGAATAGACAGGATGATGTAATTAACAGCACTCATGCGTGTTAGAACATATCGGTGATGCTAATTTTTTTTATATGACTAGACAGGGTGATGTAATTGACAGAAAAAGCGAGAGTTGTTATTTTTTTTACGTAACGCTAAACAATAATGTTTTCAATTAGTTATTTATCAGAAACATATTGATTACTCTAAAATCTGATACAACCCACTCGCGTAAAGCGTGTACTCTAGTATTTGTACATATTTCTGGAAATAAGTGGTGCGCGAGACAGGCTGTTCCATGTATTGATTGCAATTGATCGAGTTTGGGACAACCGAAATCTTCTAAATTTATAATATTAAAATGCACGATACGCTTCTGTAGAAATTTTTTTTGCAATCCTTTTACAAACACAAATTTAAAAGGAAATGTATACGTTTCTAATATTGGTACAAGATGTTCATACGATGTGTCCCCGTCCGTCCACGTTAGTCCGTGATAATGGTCTGTTAACCATATGTTTGTCCTCACATGTTTGTGATTCGAAACAATCGTGTCTGCTGGAGGTGTAAATATCCAATGTCTGCTGGCAAATGCGGTGACATCCATAATGGCTAGTTCCTTAACGAGTTCGTTTCCATTGTTGTCGATGAAACAGTGAAAATAAAGTATGACTGCTAGCTTATCCTTGCACATCCTTTTTTCGTTATAAACAACGTGTTTGGTGTTACTAAGAACGCTGCAGATCCGTCCGTCTTACGGAACAGACACGTATGTTGTGAAACGCTCATAAAGAATTTTTTTGGAACGTTTATTTTGTACCGTATATTTTTGTCTCTGATCAGTGCAACAAATTTATGTCAAAAAGTCGTATACAAAAATTTCTATAGGGTATAGTATTGTGTGCTTTAAGTCACTACAGCGTATGTACTCATACGGAGATAACAGCTCCATGCGTCCGTCTTCAACGCGTGCTGTTCAAACACTGAGGTATGCGATATTAGCGGAGGTTGGATTAAACACTTTTGTCACGGCAGCATATATTTTCAAACTCTGTGTTCACTAGTCGATAAAATTAAAGCGTGAAAACGAACTAGAAATACGCTCTCATGTAAGCAGTGCATGCGGTTCTACATTAGGGACAAGTATGTAGGGTTATGGCGCAATTCACACATGTGATAAAATGTCGACAGGGAATAAGTACAACTTCCACGTTTTGTGCGTAACAGACTTTTCACATTGTATCACGATTTGAGCTTCCTTCTACGTTTTTTATATTCTCCTTGATCGTGTCGGTGCGTTGTTCGTTCTCTGCTGTCGCTATTGCTGTTGGTGCTTGCGCTTCGGTAACGATACCCAGTGCCTTGATGATAAAATTTTTATCTTTCATTAACATTACGTAAGAGCACACAAGGAAATGACGTGCGTGTTCCATCCAAGCATATTCTCCACGTTCCCATTTGTTTAATCCGCCTCCGCAGCAAAAACAAATCACTCCATCGTTGCATCCAGTGTAAAAGAAACCCGCTTCTGATAATTCTTTAGGTGTTATCGTTAACGATACAGGCCATTCTTTAAAACTCTTTAAACGGTTTTCCAAGCTTCTGTAACGTGGGTACGGAGATGTGATTTTCTGAATTAAGATGACTTGCACTTCTTTATCGTCTGGTGGTAAGGACTTGATTGTTGTTGCTGTCGCTTCACCGCATTGTTTGAAATAGCGGTCGTTCTTGGGATTGATATCATCATCAGCGATATCGTGTGAAAGCATCTTGTGCGTCCTCTCGCGAGTCATGTTGATGAAACACTGAGCAAAAAATAGGGAGGAGAGGATAATTGTTTCCCCCTCCACAAAATAAAATACATGAAAAATGATTAAAATTTTTTTTAATAAAAAAAAATACAGACATGTAAGTCGCACATTACATTCTATTTACAGCAAATTAAAAATACATGAAAATTTATTATATTTTTTAAATAAAAAATCGCATACATGTAATGCACACATTACATTCTAAAAAGCAACATTATATATACAGCAAAAAAAACAATAATATATAGTAAATGTTTAATTATGTCTGCGCACTGTGTTGGATAACGGAGTGTACACGTTGAGCGAATCATGCAGTATCAAGCAGTAGGCCGCGGTCTGAGCGGGGAAATTGCTCGATGACTCGAATTCCAATCTGACGTCGACTGGTGAAGACTTGAGCGACTCATCCTGTCTGCTACAATCGAAGACGAATAACGGTGCTTTTGCTATGAACTCAGTAGGCGTTAGAAGTACGTTGGGTTGACTTCTGTGGTAGTACGACTATTGAAATCGTGTATACATGTCGTACAGCAATGCGTAACGTCCGTTAACGATATCCAGGTTCAGGTTATCGTACGGGTAGTATTTGTCGTTCAGAAAGAGTCTCGCATTTGTCACATTGCAGTGATCGAATTCATCTGCATGTTTTTTCAGATTATTCTTTCTGCTGGTCTGGAAGGTGAGTATCACGTACCGCGGTTTCTCCAGTTGTGTAGTTGTTTTCACTGTCCAAGTCTGTCTGTCAGTCGTTGGTAAAACCGGGTACTCGTGCAGTTCCCAACTACGAAACGGTAAGCATAGTGGTAGGTCTTTGCGTATGATATCCAATAATCGTATCCGTACTTCGTTGTTCACGTACACGAACGGAATCATTCAAAAGATTTTGGTCAGTTCTATATCACCGTTAGCGGGTGCATCCGTAGACGAGAACAGAGCGTTAACGTCAGTGGAAGTGCGTAACAGTATCAGTTCCTGTTTCATGTTTAAAATAACGTGTGAAATCCTCAGCGAATCCCATCAGCATCCTCAACGGAATGCAAAAGTTGAATTCATTATTTTTACCGGATGGTGTTAGCTCGTCAGCTGTAGGAGCAACCCAGCCGGCATTTTGCATCGAAACAATGTCCTGCTTGCTGACAGATAGCATGGTTTTAATAGTGGACGTGATGCCGACACTCTTGGTACGATCTACTTCCACACCGGCCAGTTCGTAACGGATTTCTTCGAAGAGAAACGCGATCGCATTGTTGATCATTTTCACGTTCACATTACCAGTGTCAGTGGTCTTTTTGCTCAACTTGCCTTCAACGTAGAGGAAACTTTCCATCGGTAAAGTGAAGACTTCCTGTTGCAGGATAGGTATGCGTATTTCATCATTATTTCCATATCGTGACGCCGACGCGTACAGTGCATGAGGATGATATTCGTAATGTGTGATGTTGTCTTCAAAGAACGGTCGACGTTCAACCGATAAGACTATACCGCTGTCCGTCATGTTACTTGTTTCTCTTGAGTTTGAATCCTAGTGAAATCAGGTAGCGTCGGTTAGTTGCTGTTAATCGTGTCAACGACGAACGTCTACTGATACCTTTTCCAAAAGTGTTGTCCTCTTTTATCTTGCAGTGCGAGCCGTCGCTACCACCGCTCTTCATCATGGAGGTTTCGGTGAAATAAATTGCCATGATTACTACACACGTTTCAAATGTATACGTGCGGTGATGACTTCCCCTTGAAAATTCACGATATCACCGTCCTGATCGTGTACGGACACTGTAACGTTACGCAAGTGTAGTACGTTAAGCGGAAAATAAATGACGTTTCTAGGCGTTTCGACTATCTTGAATCCTGGCTCAACCGTTGGATAGAACGAGTGCAATATATGCTCGTTTCGTCGTCACGCCTTGTATGAACCTTGTACAGCGTTACACCTTATCTCCAAAACGTTCACTTTGTTAATGTTTACAGGCGCGTCCGACGTGTGTAATTTATACGCTTCTAAATTGCGGCTCTTGGAAAAATCCAACATGGTACCGATCGTGTGTTCCGTACATCCGAAATCGATATCGTATGAACAATAAATTTCACATTTCAATGTGTTGTTGTTGGGTCGTAGAGAAAATTTCGGGTCTGCTAGTTCTTTTTTCAGGTACGTTTCAATATCATTGATTTCATACACGCCGGTCGGTATATTGACAGGGTCTAACGTTTTACGTGCTCCCTTTAGTACGGGAAAGACGTTGTTTTTTCCACTCTCCACGTTCGGTATAGAGTTGTACGTGGTAAAGTCCAGCAGTCCTGCGTACCATTCACCGTCCGTCAATTCAAGCGGTGGAAAAAAGTCACAAACCACTGCGCTCGGATCCGTTCCTGTGACGGTGACCGTAAGCGAAGACATCTTGTAGTTTACTGATCGTTCGATGTCAAAAACTCTAAACATAAATGTCCGCAGATGACTGTATCCGACGGCTGTTTTCGCATGTAATTGTAATGAACATCGGTCACGTTCGATCCAAAGTACCGTATTAGCTCGACAGGAGGACGCAGATTGCCGAATCCGTCAAAGTACCAGACTCTACCGCCTCGCTTCTTGTAGCATACCCAGTGCGTGCCCGGTCCGTTGCGTCGTCCAGATTCACGATCGCACTTTCGTTCTCCCACGGTGATGTACTAGGAAGTGCGTCGCGCATGTACACACCTCTGAAATAAGGTATACGCAATCGTTTCGTGTACTCATAAAGATCACGATCGGACAACGGATGCACGGGTATTTTGATTAGTTTTTTCGGTACGGTCGAAGGTAGAGTCCTGAAGCCTTTTTACCACCTTCGTCGTTTTCCTGTCCCCGTCGTCGTCGTCCTCCTCCTCTTCCTGATTATCGTGCGTCGAACCGACTTGCATCGTCTGGTGCGACGTCGACGTTTACGCACACCACCACCACCACTACAGCATAGCCCGCTGCCTAACGCAGATTTCGCCTTCATCGATGCTGCTACGGCTGCCGCGTACGCTCTTTCACTGATGCCTGAATTCAAAGCTTTCACTCGTTCCCACGCTTTACCGGCTAGCACACGATCCGCTACACCTCGTCGTTCGTTGTCCTTGTACTTGCTGTAAGCGATATCGTGTTCACGACAGGCTTCGTCCAACTCGTTGATTCCTCGATCACCACGACTCAATCTCTCCTCTAGTTTCGTTCCGGGTCCGCAGAACCTGTAGCCAGGCAGATGTAGTTCTACCGGTAATACGTCCACCGCTCGATTGATCAGTGTAGGTACTGACTTCGCGACGAATGGTACTGCGCTTTTAACTATTTTTCCGATAAGACCACGCCCCCCCTTTTTTTATCAACACGGCTACGTAGTTCATACATGACTACTGTTTCGGTTGCTCTCGATAAAGAGATCTCCAATCTTGCTCGTCATTGGATTTGTCCAGATCACTTAATCAACACGTTCGTCTCCGCCTTGTTCATTAGTAGTAAGTCTGCCTCTTCGGCACCAAGTGAAGTACGCGCTGCGCGTTTATGCAATTTATAGATATACGATACCTCTTTCTCCCAACGACGTTGGAACACTTTTGCGAGTTTGTACGTTTCGCTCTTCGCGTACCGCTTCACGTCCTCCAATTGACGTGCGTTCACTGCATCCGTAGCCCGTGCGCCACCATCGCCAACGTATAGAATGGTTTTTCCTTGTGCGTTAAAATAAGCATCGTTTACCGCGGTGATCGTGTGTCGGTTAAAAAATTCCAAATTCACTGCGTCTTTGTTGTTCATGGGTGGAGCTAACTGTGTTATCCGCACGTTGCCGACCATTAGGTTAGAGTTCGTATCCTTCGGTATGATCTTCGAGTCCACGTATATTTTGGTCGCAGCGTCTCTCGCACGAATCGGTTCCCTCAGAGACTGTATGCGATGGTCCCGTGCGTCGACGACAGCCCCGTTTTTCTTGTTCGGTGCCAACTCTGTGAAACGTAAGCACGAGTAGTCTACGTACTGCTTGTTGACGGCGTCCCCGAGATCGACAGGAGCGCCGACCTTGACGAGCTTACGACCTTTCTCATCTATTCCTTGCGTCGTCGGCGGATCGTCAGCTAACAGACAATGGTCGCGCACGAATCGCAGTGGAACGGCATCGCTATCATCGCGCGGTTCACCCAAGTTATGTATTTTTTTCCCGCTACGTCGAAGTGTCCGTCCTCGGTCATTGTGATACCAATATCCTCTCGCAGACTGCGTCGCGTCTCCCTTCGCGCTCTGACAGCGCTCTGGTGTCTGCCAAACTTGTCGACGCTCATCTCGTGAATGATGCGTCTCGTTCGTTGTGCACGGCATTTATACGTATTCACGTAATAAATCGATTAGTTTTGATACGATCGTACTGTCTATGCATTTTATTCCGACAACGGAGAGTCCGTCGTTATGTTTTCCTTTTACGATCGTATTTAGAAATTCATCGTACACGTATACGCATGTGTCTTTGAAGAAATAAATTTTTCCGTCGATGTATCGGAACGCACTATCAACGGCTTCTGGTAAGCCACAAAACGATCTTTAACATATCCGTGTTTCTTGATCGTGAACGTGCACTCGTCTATCTCACCGTAATACATATCGTTGTACAACAGAAGGGTTCGACCCGTGTACGTGTGTATTGCAGCGTTTATTTTCGTCATCGTGCGAACACCGAGCGTTGTGATTGAACGCGGATACCCGTTCACTGCCTGCAGACTGTATATCAAACATGTATACATAGTTGTCTATGAAAAGCACCACTTCTTCGGTCTGCGGTCTCTGGTACATCGCCGAAACGTTGGTGAACGTCAGCGGTAAGAAAGTCAACCAATCCGTCAACAGAAGCGGACTCCCACCCGATCGCTTCGACTCGAGATCCAATGTCCACAAAAAGTTATCGTGCACAATATACAGATGTCTGTTGATTATTAAAAATTGATTAACGTTCTTTAATCGACATAAATCCGTTGTCGTCCGCGCGGTCTCGTTCGTTGTCGGTGTCGTCGTCGTAGCGGGCGGCGGCGGCGGCTTCCCGTACAAGCGTTCAATGCCTCTTATATCGTCGTCTCTCAGGTCGAACGGACCGTCCGAGCGTGGTACGTAGAACGGGTATATGATCGAATCCCTCTCGAGGGAATGAGACAGTCCTAACGCGTGTCCGATTTCATGCGTTAGCACCTGAAGAAAACTGAGCGTGGTACGTAGAACGGGTACATGATCGAATCTCCCTCGAGGGAATGAGACAGTCCTAACGCGTGTCCGATTTCATGCGTTAGCACCTGAAGAAAACTGGTCTGATCGTCCGGTATTTCGGTTGCATTCGTATAATTCCACGATTCGTAGCAGTCCATGTGTATTTCAGTAGTGTTATACGGTAAATCGGGCGGGTAGTAAGCGTGAGCGAGTATACCTCCTCGTCCGTCCAAATCGTACCTGCAGATCGCGCACCTGGAAATCAGACACCTGTGTTTAAAATATTTCATAGCGATGACCATGTCTGCGTTTATGTCGTTGGGTCGATATTCGAATTCCAGATTCGAATGTTTCCGCCATACAGCGAACGCTTGTCGCGACGCTTCTATAGCACTGGCGCTACCCTGAAAGAATCGCCACGACAGACGTCTCTTGGCCCACGGTGTTCGTAAGGTGTACGACACGAAATCTTCGTTACCACATCTCCGCGCACGCATCAGATTCATCGTTTCATTGTTCAATTCTCCATTTACGGTTAAATTGTAATTCACTTGAAACGTGCGAAGGTAGGCGTCCATATCGATGGTGGCGTTGTCCGTGAGTCGTAAACTATCGTCGGGCACGTATCCGTATCGCACCAAATAATCTATAGCGAAATCTACATCGTTAGCGTTAACGCTCGATGCGACAACGGCACTTGTGCACATGATAATAAACAGTAGCACGATATCCATGTTGTCACAACCAAACGTGGAATGTCCCCGGTGCGTGTACGACAGTATTATTTATACTTTATCGGCTTTCGGAATCGAATAGGGTTGTTATACGATTATGTCGGCTTCACGTAGTTCTTCCACTATGGAGACGATTTCGTTCGTGTGCCCGCTGTTTCCAACACGCTGTGATGCCATTAACAGTCGCAATCTGTCCACCAGTTCGTTCGGATCGTCCCAGCGCACGTAATCGATTTTGTCTTTTTTTCTTGTTAGCGTCATACACGATGTATCGATATTATTATGTCCCTGTCCTGTACGTTTCGGCGGAAATAGTTGTGATATTATTCGTTTATACTTTACACTTCTGTTCGCGTTCACCTGTGCGTTCGCTAAGTAATACTGCTTGTGCGCGTTGGTGTTACGCAGTATATCTTTGTACGCTTTCAGATCTGATTCGTTGTAAACACTTTCTTTAGGATGCTTCATGAATACAAGTTCGTAGAGTCCTGCTGTACCTTTGTATCGTTTACCGTTCATAAGAATCGTATCGTCCGTTTCGATTTCGAACGGTGAATCACCAATCATCCATTTTCCGTTTTCATGTCTTACACCGTACATATAGTCCATCAGACGATCGCGTTCAGACGAAACGATCATACGCATGTACTTGTTCGCTAACGATTCACTGTCGTATTTGTCCTGAAAATATCTACGCGCTTCACGTCTTCCTTCCGGTGTGTCTAACATTTTTTCAATGTTGAGACTAGGATCGTCCTCATCGTCATCACCCGATGTTTCGGCTATCACAGGTGTTTTCAGGAAAGACGGTTCCTACATCGATCTTACTAATTGCATCCATCGGATCCTCTTCTTCCTCTTCCTCTTCTTCTTCACGTTTCATCTTTTTACTCTTATCGGCTTTTCATTTGTTGTTTTACGTTTTTTTTTCAAGCAACGCTTGCGAAATATTTTGTAACGGTTCCAGAATCGGTTTGTAACTTTTGGATAACGTTGCTTCTTCTTCACGAATACCATGTTTTAACGCACGGTATTTCTTCCGTATGTCATCACTGATCGTGTCGATATCACGTGCTAATCGTTTTTTCTTGTCGTCCATCTCGATAAACGGCAGTACGACAACTAAAGTCGTTGACAGCAGGACGTGTATTTAGCTAAACGTTTGACAACTTTTTTTTGTTTAATCGTTAGGTGCGACTACTATGAAACGATCGAAACCGATTCTGTACCTGCCGGTGTCGATAGAAGAATCCTTGTCCACAACGAGAAAGCCGTAACGATCTTTCCACGCTTCAGCGCACATGTTCTTAAACGTGTCATATTTCATGTCCGTGTTGACGTGATCGTTGTACACATGCTTCAAGTTGCGATCGTCCTGTTTGAACAATACTATTAAATTGGCATTGTCACGAACCAACTGTTTTGGCACTTGACTGTACGTCTGACAAAGGTAAAACGCGTCCACACCGCTGTGTCGTCCCATAGAGAAATACTTGCGTATATTGTGTTGTCTTTCACAAGACACGTCATCGAACACCATAATAGAATCAGGATCGAACTCATCGGGAGGCGGTACCTCTTCGTTATCGTTGTAGGCGTGATAACCCATTCCTTCGTTGGAAAGTTGTCATCAGGGTCTCCAGCATCTGATATTTGGGTTGAAATAGTGATTTAGAAAACACGTATAAGTTCACGAATCTCAATCCGTTTACATCGAACAACAGGTTGAACATGACGTTAGTCTTCCACACGCGGAAGGCCCGCAGATGATCGAACGAACGGTATCGGGCAGAAGACGTCCGTGTTTACGTTTTTTTCTGCCACAACCACCTCCACCACCATCGCCGCACAATTTCGAATAGTCCACGTCCTTTGTTTTTAATCTGTGCGCTTGTTGCAATATTTTCATTTTGTCGTTCCGTGCACAGTCTATTTAATTGTCGCACTATATTGCAGCAGTCGGTAGATATGTAACTGCATACACAAGTGTCCGGACCCGTTTCACAGTTCGGATCCGACCAAACACATTCTTTGTAGTGATCGAATCCGGTGCCACTTGGTACTATTTCGTTAAGACGGAATCTCTTTACACGATTGATAACCCGTTGCCAGTACTCGTGCACTGTCAAGATCCTGCGCATGCGTTCAACGTCGTTTGCAGTCGTGTTCACGATGTACTCATCGTAACCAGGATGCGACACAATGTCTTTTACACTGTACACAGTGTGCATGTTGTCATCATAACGCATCGATGGATACTGGTTCTATTTCCATGAGTCGAATAGTTGTTATAGCAAGTTCTTCTTGTGTATCTACGGATCGTGTTTACCATCGAATCCTAACCACCTGACTTTCACACGATCGCCTTTACGTTGCACAATCTTTTCTACCAAGTACACGTCACCAACGTTCGATTTACTGATTTCGTGTTCATAAAAATCACCTTTCAACACTTCTCCTGTATGATCCTTTACCGAATAGGTGATGGGTACGCTGCCGGTACGCACGGAATGAACGAGAAATATCTCGTTTGTCCAATTTGGTGTGAATCCCTTGGCGAATGTCATTTTGTGTTTGCTTATACGCACACGATCGTCTACTTTGAATTTCGGTCGTTTATAAACGATGCTCCTCGCCGTGTTCTCACGAATCCGTTGTAGCACTGTACGTTCGTTGGATTCGTTCACCTGACGCGGTTTCATTCCAATCGTTCTGTGCACGCTGTTGTTGTACGTGTTGACTAGTTCCGGTAACATATCCAACCAACAGTAATGACCTTGTTCACTGAACGCACGATACATGTGCGTTTTCAACGTACGGTTAAAACGTTCCACAATGGAGGCCTTTTTTTCACTATACGTGGAATAGAGTGTGATACCGTATCTGCTCAGCAATTTTTGTACGCTACTGCTATAGTACACTTTCCCGTTGTCTGTCTACAGATATTTCATTTTATTAGCACGAAGAATCGGTTCCAGAGCTCGTGCGACCTCTACACCCGTCTTCCTTTTCAACGGAACAGCGTACGCGTACTTGCTAAACGCGTTAATGATCGTCATAAGGTACTTGAATCCCTTGTTCACCTTCGCGTGCGGTATTATCTCTACCAGGTCCGCTTGGTACAAGTCGTGAAGTCCCTTTAACTCCACCGCACGTCTCGGAAAATTCCTTCTTATCGGTCTGTGCAACTCCCTCGCGATAGTCTTGCGAACGCTCTGCTGTATATTCTTCACCTGTCGTTTCATTCTCATGTCGTGCGAACCGTGATTCACAATACGCTGGAACGTGGTAAAGCGTTGACTCAGTGCTGAACGTAACTCTCCTCAGTACCGTTCTGGTACGTCTGCTTTCCATCGCGTGACTGTAGTAAGATCTCCACTCCACATCCAGTTATATCATCTCGACCGAACGGAAAAACAAAGCGTTCTTCTTGTGTTTGCGTAAGTACGTTAAAACATGCGCTAAACTGATTTTCATACATCCATTACGCACGAGGCTCATACCGATGTAATATCTCATGAGCGCGTGTTGTTTCGTGTCCAACGCTCTTACGGTCTTGACGGAATTCATGTCTTTGAACATGACGCTGCGTATAACGTTGGCGCGATACTCGTGCATTTCCGCGACTATGACGTTATCGTTCACGGGTAGATGCTCGCACATGTGTTTAGCTTTGAGTTCTGTGATCGGACGATGGCTTCTCGACTCCATATGCAGGTGTATAAGATGCGAGTTCAACAACCAAAACTCGTCTGCCATAGCGCCCGTGCACTGTTGCCATGTTCGTATAAACGTCGGTCTTTCACTGTGTACCCTTTTTCATGTGAATACTGCAGACCGAAGTATTCACAATACTTGCGGAGTGTAGGCAATGCTTCCTTCAGAAAGGCTACCGAAAACAATCCCTGCGCCTTGTTGTTCACCAATGTGAACTGTTTCCCTCTCGCTAGTGTCGGTAACGAAGATGGTGGGCCGTGCACGTCAAAACTTACGTTGTAGCTAGGCACTGCACACTTACGTCCACTGCGCACTTTGGCGCTATCATAACCGCGCTTCTGTATATTTCAATCGGTGTACGTATCGGAATAGTGCGCTCCGTAATGACAGTGCAAGACAAAGCGTGTGGGATTGAACTTCCGTAGGCGAGCATGTCTGTGTACACAGTCGCATAGTTCATTCGTCCGTGTGAATCGTGTAAGCCGTGAACACGTTGAACGGCATGATACAGTTCAGGAATCGGTCGGAAACGTGAAATAAAATTCCACGCGTGACGTACGGTACACTTGAACATATTCTTTTCGTAAACCACTAGTTCAATCGGTACATTGTTTCGATCACACTCTTCGATAAAGTGAAGCCATCGTGACTTGTTGTGTATACGATCGGAGATTATCATCAAGAGCACGATCGGTGGCAGATAACCGCTACGTTTCTTTATGTGACGCCAACAACGTCCGTGATATCTGTCAACACCAAACTTATAATGTGTACAGTAGTTACCACAAAATCGTTTTTTCTTCACAAAATACATGGAACACAAGTTGGAGCGTATCGCGCTTCGTAACGGTTTTGATAGTGTGAAATGTTTCCCATCGTCGTATCGATAGATATCCATTGTGTCATCGATCTGTGATGCAAGTGATACAGCTTCGAAACTGTCATGATATTTAAAGTGTATAGGTGTATAATGTTTATGAAATTTTTTTTTTTATTTTTTTTTTTTTTTTATCATGGGCACCATTAGTCAGACATTGAACTGTTTACACACATTAAGTAGTAGTACTACTAGTACTAGTATAGTACTAACACAGAGTACTACTAGTACTACCCAAACGGGTATGTTTGTACATGAGTTTATGTCGGCTCTGAAAAGAGCCCTTTTTGCGTGCGTCGACTTTTACAAGTGTTCACGAACGAAATTGCATGTGGGCAGTGACGCCTTATGGACTTGGACGGGATCATCACCCACCATCCAATCCATAATTCGTACTTTTCACTTGCAGCATCTTACAACATCACCATCGCCTTCGTAAATAAACCCGTCTTTGGCTGATCAAAAAATCTCACGTTCGCATTCGGAAATATACGAACGTAAAATTTAATGTTACCTCGACGATGGATGTTATAAAAGCTTTTTAATCGGCTTGCAAAAGAATATGTGTGCACGTCCATATCTGAAGCAAGAATGTTAGTTTGTCGCGCTGCATTTCACTTCCTCAGTGATAGCTGCGCGCGCAACCGTAGTGGGGATTGATGTCGTCAATTGGTCGGTATGAAATAAAGCACAGTAGTGGGAGCAGACAGCTGCGCACGCAGACGTCATAGGTAGTATAAGTGGAGCGATGATCGCTGCCCGCGTTCACCTTCGAGTCTCGTGCAGGCTAACTTTCACGCACTGCATATAAAATGTTGCTTATTTTCTAACTTTGTATCAGTATTCTAATGTTCTTCAAGCGAGCAAGTAATTGATTTTGCTTTTATTGTCATTCTAACAATGCAGACGTTTGCTGTTGATCGTAAACATTCGTTGCGTGGCTCGTTGGTGTCGTACGTTTACACACCTGTTGCAGAGGAAGAAGAATGTGTCAACGATGTCATTACCTTTTTCGATGAAATTCACGATATGTTACGTATGGACATTCTAAACGAACTGACACGTTTGCTTACTATAAAGTGGCATATAGCGCTAAAAGCGAGATTTGTCAAGTACATTGTAAACGCCGACACGAACGAGGACGAAGAAGTGACGAGTGAAGGCTATTTTCACGGACGATGTCATACGACATTGATCGCTGATCAGAACGTATTGCCTGAACGTTTAGAAGCTTCGTACGAAAAAATCATCGAATCTATTTATAAATTCACGCGTGAGGGTAGCGGTTGGGCGTTGGATTATATAATCTCGTTAGAACTCGTTCTCTCGCGATACCAACCGCTGGCCGCCTCCAGTTTCATCCGTCCACTTCGTGAATTGTCTTGAAGGAGAAGGTTATGTACTTCAAAAATTACACTTACTGTCATAAAGTCCCTTTCGCTATATATGCAGACTTTGAATCGTTCATTGTGCCTTGTCATCGTTGCGACGCTCCTCCACACACATCGTCCACCACAACGGAGTCGTTACATCTTCCTTCAGGTTTCTCCTACCTCATAGTCGACCACGAGCGTAACATTTTCAAACCTCAGGTTGTTTATCGCGGTGAGAACGTGATAGAAACCTTTCTCGATAGACTAATCGTTGAAGAGCATGAACTGTACAGGATCATGCGTACCATTGTCCCCATGACTATGAGTGATCGTGACGTATTATCTTTCACTAATGCTGTCGTATGCCATCCCTGCGAAAAACCACTGACTGATGACGACAAGGTGCGCAACCATTGTCATCTGACTGGACTATACCTTGGCGCAGCTCACAACGTATGTAACCTCAACTGCAAGTCCGCCCAACATATTCCTGTCTTTTTCCATAACTTACGAGGTTACGACGCACATCACTTGATACAAGGGTTGGGTAAATACAACGATGAAAATCTCACTTGTATCGCTACGGAACTTGTATCCACGTTAACGCTTCGTATCAGTCACGTTGGGTGGCCTACGTTTCGTAGACACGTTACAATTTTTGAACACGTCCTTGGACACACTTGTTGGAAACTTGCGCGCGAGCGGTGCGGATTTCGCTTTAACAAAGCAATGTTTCGAAGAACACTTCGAGCTACTCTTACGTAAGGGGGTGTGCCCTTACGATTACATGACGGGTAGCGAGAAGTTCGACGAAACATGTCTGCCCGCACGCGAACACTTTTTCAATAGGCTGAGTGAATCGCCCGTGTCGGACGAAGATTACGCACATGCACAGAATGTGTGGCAGACTTTCGGAATCCACACGCTGGGCGATTATCACGATCTTTATCTTAAAACAGATGTACTGCTGCTGGCTGACGTCTTCGAGGCGTTTCGTGAGATGGCCGTGCGGTACTACCAGATTGATCCGGCTCATCTTTACTCGCTTCCCGGCGTTGCTTGGCACGCGATGTTAAAGATGACCGGTGTGCGACTGGAACTGTTGACGGATATAGATCAGCATCTTTTTATTGAATCAGCCGTTCGCGGTGGCGTTAGCATGGTACCCAACCGCTATGCCAAGGCCAACAACCCGCTAATCGCTGATCAGTATGATGCTTCAAAGCCGACCTCTTTCATATTGTACACCGACTGCAACAACCTTTACGGTGCAGCCATGTCACAGCCACTCCCTTACGGTGACTTTAGATGGCTCGAACGTAACGAGATCGACTCACTGGACGTACGTACTCTGAGTGATGACAATGACATGGGCTACATACTTGAGGTCGACCTACACTATCCATCTGAACTTCATGATCTTCACTCAGATTATCCACTAGCACCTGTGCGTTCCTGTGTCAATCCTGACATACTTTCACTGTACTCTCGACGACTCCACACATGACTACACTATACAAAAGGGTATAACGGATCAGAAACGCCCTCGTCGTCCGTTCCCAAGTTGCTAACGACTTTGGACGACAAGCAAAATTACGTTCTACATTTTCAAAATTTAAAGTTGTATCTGAACCTTGGTCTAGAATTGAAAGCGATCCATAGGGTGTTGAGTTTTAAACAGAAAGCGTGGATGAAACCGTTTATCGATTTCAACACACAAAAGAGAGCAGCAGCCACCAACAGGTTTGAAAAAGATTTTTTCAAACTGATGGTCAATGCTGTCTATGGTAAATCGCTGGAGAACGTAAGGAAACGAATAGACTTCCAACTAGTCTCTACCAAAGGGCGGCTGCAGAAACTTGTTTCCAATCCACGACTAAAGCGTATGATCCGCTACACCGACGACTTGGTCGGACTGGCTTTACGAAACAGAACTATATACCTTTCCCGTCCAGTGTACGTTGGCTTCACAGTACTTGATGTCAGTAAATTGATAATGTACGATTTTCATTATCGGTACGCTGTCAGCAAGTTCGGACGACGATTAACATTATTAATGACTGATACCGACAGTTTACAGCATACAGACTGACGATGTGTACTCCGATATGAAAGGGGATCTCCACCTTTTCGACACGTCGGACTATCCCTCAGATCATCCTTGTCATTGCGACGACAACAAAAAAGTCGTGGGGAAGTTCAAGGATGAAACTAATGGGAAACCCATCAGGGAATTCGTCGGACTCAGAGCTAAATGTTACTCGCTCCTGTTGTCCGACTGTACCGACAAAAAGGTGGCGAAAGGTGTTCCGAGAACGGCAATAAAAAAAAGGTTACGTCATCGGTTATACAGCGAGTGTCTTTTCGATAGTCGTACAGTTTTCACCTCTGCCGAGTGTATACGAAGCGATCGTCATAAGCTGTACACACAACGTGTAACAAAACTTTCCCTGTCTCCTTATGACGATAAGAGGTACGTACTGGACGATGGTGTAACTACACTCGCGTACGGACACTACAGAGTGTGTAAACGTGTGTTAACCAATGACGATACCGGTCCTAACATGAAGAGACTAAGATACATGGAGCAGTAACTCATGGTAAGAATAAACTTGTAGTGCAAGTATAAAATTTATTTATTATACTTTCATTTGATTTTCAGTTGGTAGGAGGGGTGAGGTAGATGATTAGACGTCAATGGTTAATTTTTATAACAGGATGTAATCGACTCCCACTAAGACCTTCCCACACTATGCACATGTGCAGTTAATTTTATTCGCTGACTGACCATATGTTATCGCTGCGTGTGAACTTTGTGAGGGCGAGGGGCATTGTTACGTACAGGATGCAAGCCGTGTGTGATGTAATCGATGAGAGAATCATGAGGGAGGGGGAATTGCGATTAATTTTAAACAAGATGTTGACTGACCTCACTGTGTGTGTGTGTGTGTGTGTGTGTGTGTGTGTGTGTGTGTGTGTGTGTGTGTGTGTGTGTGTGTGTGTGTGTGTGTGTGTGTGTGTGTGTGTGTGTGTGTGTGTGTGTGTGTGTGTGAACACTTTGAGGGTGAGGGGACTTTGTCTATAGCAGAATCCCACCGAGCATATTCGTATATATTGTAACATGACATAAGATAGTGAAAATACATTGATAAGTAATTATAAAACAAAGAAGCTGAAGACAAGAAGAAAGGTCAAGAAACTTATAACTCAGAGATTAATGACCAAATTACAAAATGACAAATGACTGATAAACTGACGATGACTTGACCCAATAGATTGGATAAACACAAGGAAAATAAAATGGAACAAGGAAGAAGGAACCAGGAACCAGATGTAATCAAGAAAAAATAACGAACATTATAATCCCCAAATTATGACTACAAAATGTATGTAAATGAATGCACTAAAATAGTTAGGGCATAAACGAGAAGTACCTATGTTAATAATAACAAATAAGATAGTAATATTATGCATATTATATGAATGAAGAAAATGTACTTATAAATATAAGGTAGGGAGTTAAAAATAAACATACCCAAATGAATAGTGATAAACATAGTCAAAACCAGTAAACCATACTCTGAGGCAAATAAAGGCCATAGTTAATAATCGAAAGTGATCAAAGTGAATGGAAAATAAATTAATTACTCATAACCAATAACCACACGATGATGTTAAAATAATTAGACAACATAGTGAATAATATCAAGTGAGTGGAATAAAGAGTGTATCAATATAAATAAGTGGTGACGTGCAGGTATAGCATGTTATAAAAAAAAGTGAAAGTGAATAAAATAAAAAAACCTTCTATGAAGGAAAGAGTGTAGTGGGTGAACAGAAAAAGGTATTTTAAATGTAGACTGTAATAAAATATCTAAACAACCTGTGATAAACTTTATGTTAGCCAGTAAGATGAACTAATTGTACTGTGATTAATTTAAGTAATAGTTAGTAAGAATTATAAAATAAGGTAAAAATTAAGTCATTAGAATGAATGGTAAATAAGGAAGATAGACACTGTATTCTAGTGAAGGAATCACGGAGTAAAGTATATTGTGTAAGGTACAGTTTAACAGTAGTATTATAAGAGTTTTGTTATTGTTTAAAACCCATATAATGTAATAAATTATAAGTTAAACCAGATAGTAGTAAAAAACAGAAAAGTAGTTAAAGTTTAATTTCAGGCTTGAACCTGACATGAAAATGTTTATTCTTATGATAAGTGATGTGAATAGTGTCACCAATGTTTTATTATTTGTTTCTATTAAAAAATTGTTTTAATGTACCATATATAAAGTTAAGAAGTTACAAAGAATGTTAAATAGTAGTATGGAGAAATCTAGGCTCTAGGCCTAACATTTAATGAAGGAACTTTGTAAATTTAAAAACAAACAATAGCCCAGTATTAATCAGAATATACCAAATGTTTAAACAGTTAAGTAGGTATACATAATACAAAAATGTATAAATAACATCCAGTTTTAGATTAAATATATATGAAATATAAATAAGAAAAATAACGAAAATATTATTAACTATGCAAAAGTAACCATGAGGGGTATCAAAATAATCCTTATCAAAAAATAAGAACAATGGTATTCATGTAATTAACATAACTACTAATATAAGAAAGAAATCTTAATTTGAAGATATTTTATAGATTTAAACCAAAATAAAACGTTAGAATATAACGATGACATAAATTAACGACCAATGAGAATTAGCATAATTTAATACGTAACCATAGCAACTGAAATTTATTACCAAAAAACCGCTGGAATTCTAATTAATCCATTATTGACCGACGCGGAGGGCGGATGTATGGAGCTCTCAATCCCAATTTAACTATAAAAATGTAAATTTTAATAAAACCAAGAAGGAAGAAGTATTGTAAAAGCATTCCATAGAACACCTGATGAATTAACCAGTATTAAAATATTCACAACATAAAAAATAACAGTAAAAATAAGAAGACTTCGAAGGAACATAACAGACGACTCATCCCGAAGGAAGAAGGGGATCGACCTACTTCAACCTGAGAATACGAACGACTACGGAACAAGAGGGAAGCCGGACTTGAATTGAAGACCATCTGAACGAGAATTGAGGAACACCCGAGGAAGAGAAGACGACTAGACCTATCCGGAAGAAGTAGACGAACATCGAAGAAGCCACAACGAGAACCCGATGAGTATAAACTAATAATTTCACTTAAAAATGAATTCCCCTTTTATCCATAATAACGAGTTAAAATTTTCACTTCACTGATCACAATTTTGAACAAGAACTGAAGGTAATTAAAATATCACTATTAATAAAACTTAATCAATTAACAACCTTTGAAACTGATTTATAATAAATTATTAATGAACATAACTTGTTGTCAAAATTCTAACCAAACACTATTCTAATTCTCATTGCCGATAACTTACTTGTATGTATTAGTGTATTAAATCTTGTGTACCTAGTTTTAAGAAATATTATAATTTTGTGCATTTTAACCGATAATCCAACTCCTGTAGTCAAAAGGACTTTAACACGCCTTGTGACAAAATAATTATTGTAAACATAAACAATATCAGCCATACTGGCGTCTCTACAAACAACTGAGCATACCAACTGAGCAATTGTAAAAGCCGGCATCAATATAAATTTATGTACTATTGAATAACTGAAAATTGAAAGGGTTTAATAAATCTTATTGTTCTTCAATGCTGTATGTTTGATTCGTATAAAATAAAGTAATATAGAAAATTATTAAACTAAAAACACCCAAAGCACCACAGTTAGCGTAGTCGACACTGCAAGACGGCGTGAGCCAATCAGGCGATGAGGCGGTAAGATTCAAATTGAACGCCGAGAGATACGGTTTGCCCGTAAGTATTAAGGAAAAGTACGACCCGACTCGCTACATACGAATAACATTCACAGAAGTAATTTAACTGATTAATACCCACAATTACACGCTTATACTATACTAAGAACGCAACGAGCGAATTAAAAAACGCTCGTCACACGTATTTACGATACGAGTACAAGATCGGGTGACACACAAAAATAAAAACCCCATACGATTGACTTCTGTTACAAAGTGACGCATCCAACGTGTGGCAGAATAACACGCATTCTACAAATAAACAAACGCAACCCCGTAAAACGTTCTTATACAATGTGTCGCCCAACGTAGGGCTAGAATAATTAAGAAATTATACCATTAAACCTTACAGATTCTAGCGGCGACTGCAGAAAATGGAGTCGGGAAAAATCGGCACAAGACTGACTAAGCTACGCGAGAAGGAGGCGGAAGAGGAAGCAAAGAGATTAGAAAAGGAGATCGAGAAAGGTGTCAGGATGGAAGAAGGGGAAATAACTTCGGTGGAAGATGTAGAAGAATTACTAACTCCCGTGGAACCAAATAAACCCACACAACAGGAGGAAGCCAGAGGTGACCTGAACTTAATGCAATTATGGGAATTAATGAACGAAAAACTAGATAAGAAGTTTGAGTCAGTAAATGAAAATTTCAAGAAACAATGAAAAATTGGACAGCATTAAGGAAGAAATGAAGGAGTACTACAAAACATTATTAAAACAAATTAACGAGGAAGTAAGACAACAAAGGGAAGAGAATTCCAAGAAATTGCATGAAACACTAGAAAGAGTTTCTGAAGGTATTAAAGAAACATTGAATGAGAACGGGAAACCGGGAAATAAGAAAATAGAAGATGGTAGGGAGGAAACAGAATTAAAAGAAGACAAAAGTATACTGTTATCAGCAAATAAAAATAACAGCAACAAGGAGAATAATAAATACTTGGAAATGAAGACCAAGGAAATAAGAAAAATATATAGAAAGAAAATAATAAATACCAGAGAAGAATTGGAGATGATGAAGAATGGACTACTTGAGATGTTTAATGTACCAATTGACGGCCAGAATGAAATAATGAATTTTAAAAACAACAGAAGGAACTTACTAGGAACTTTAGAAAGGAATCACTACAAAACAGTGTGTAACAGAATAAGAAGGAGAAGACACTTAATAGACATGCATAATCCAATATCAACTATAGCATCTACGATGGAAATAGCATTGACCTATTCGTTGTATAAACAAAATAATGAAATGATTGAGATAGGGATGGAAACAAGTGAAAATTTTATGACAGAAACATTTAAATACAAGATAGTAGCAAGAAAGTGGACAAGAACAGAAGTCATTCTGAAAACGACAGAAATCCTAACAACAGGGGTAACTCATATAATCATGGACCATGGCTAAACCAAGTGCGGAGGAACACAGAGAAATGGGACTGATTTTAAGTAGACCGACCATGCGAACCAATTAATGTATAAATGAGAAGAAAAGAATTTGGAGAGTAAACATTATCTAAATTCAAAAATCAAAGTAAGTACAACTTACAAATAAATATTTGATTGAAATTAATGAATGAATGAAAAAGAATTTAGAAGAAAGATTAGCTAAATTCAAAACAATGTAAGTACAAACTTACAACCAAGTGTGAAACAAAATGTGTAAACTCATGTAATTTTGAAAAAATATATATATAATGAAATATCATAAAAAATTAACATAAAATAATAAAATGTTACACAAATAATGATGACGCTACATAACAGCATTAACTGACCCTATTGCAAAAGGGAATAATAAAGAATTAACGTTTCACAAAAAGAAAAGACAAGACAATCAAATAAAAAATGACAATGACATATTAACTGGACTATCAATGATGAAAAAATATAAGTGAGCCAGAAACCAGCTACAATGTTAATATTGAATATAAATGAGAAATAAAGTGATAACAAATGAAATCACTATCATATGAAGTAAGCTGATGAAACAATGCAAAATATCTATTAAATATCGCCATAAGCATAGAAAAGGAATCTAAACAAGTCACTGAGAAGAAAAGGTCATGAGATGTATAAAAGAGAGAATAATTAATCCCAAAAGTGTTTTATTGTATTGATATTATATGAGTCGAAAATAAACGACTATTATTGTGATTATTATGAATATTATTATGTGATGATTTTATGTTGAGATACGTCCAACAATTATTTTATATTATTGAGCAGATAGGCAAGACCTCTGAACTCAAAATGTGTATAAATGGATAGCAGAGTAATAGAGCCACAAGTGCCCTCTGGCTAGTACCAATTTATATGAATGGGAGAGAAGAAAATTTTAGGGAAATAGAACATACAAGGGATAACGCTCATAATGAAGGAGTAAAGAAAGAGAATAATACCAAATACCATATCATGAACCGTGACTTAATAAAAATGAATAAAGAAGAAAGTAGCGATTGATGAATTCCTTAATAATAACAACTTGATTGAATGAACTATATTGATAATTTCAGAAAAAACAATGATCTTTGTTTCAAAATAATCAATTTTTGTGGCGATGCATTATGTAACATGACATAAGATAGTGAAAATACATTGATAATTAATTATAAAACAAAGAAGCTGAAGACAAGAAGAAAGGTCAAGAAACTTATAACTCGGAGATTAATGACCAAATTACAAAATGACAAATGACTGATAAACTGACGATGACTTGACCCAATAGATTGGATAAACACAAGGAAAATAAAATGGAACATGGAACAAGGAAGAAGGAACGAAAAAATAACGAACATTGTAATCCCCAAATTATGACTACAAAATGTATGTAAATGAATGCACTAAAATAGTTAGGGCATAAACGAGAAGTACCTATGTTAATAATAACAAATAAGATAGTAATATTATGCATATTATATGAATGAAGAAAATGTACTTATAAATATAAGGTAGGGAGTTAAAAATAAACATACCCAAATGAATAGTGATAAACATAGTCAAAACCAGTAAACCATACTCTGAGGCAAATAAAGGCCATAGTTAATAATCGAAAGTGATCAAAGTGAATGGAAAATAAATTAATTACTCATAACCAATAACCACACGATGATGTTAAAATAATTAGACAACATAGTGAATAATATCAAGTGAGTGGAATAAAGAGTGTATCAATATAAATAAGTGGTGACGTGCAGGTATAGCATGTTATAAAAAAAAGTGAAAGTGAATAAAATAAAAAAACCTTCTATGAAGGAAAGAGTGTAGTGGGTGAACAGAAAAAGGTATTTTAAATGTAGACTGTAATAAAATATCTAAACAACCTGTGATAAACTTTATGTTAGCCAGTAAGATGAACTAATTGTACTGTGATTAATTTAAGTAATAGTTAGTAAGAATTATAAAATAAGGTAAAAATTAAGTCATTAGAATGAATGGTAAATAAGGAAGATAGACACTGTATTCTAGTGAAGGAATCACGGAGTAAAGTATATTGTGTAAGGTACAGTTTAACAGTAGTATTATAAGAGTTTTGTTATTGTTTAAAAACCCATATAATGTAATAAATTATAAGTTACACCAGGTAGTAGTAAAAAACAGAAAAGTAGTTAGAAGTTTAATTTCAGGCTTGAACCTGACATGAAAATGTTTATTCTTATGATAAGTGATGTGAATAGTGTCACCAATGTTTTATTATTTGTTTCTATTAAAAAATTGTTTTAATGTACCATATATAAAGTTAAGAAGTTACAAAGAATGTTAAATAGTAGTATGGAGAAATCTAGGCTCTAGGCCTAACATTTAATGAAGGAACTTTGTAAATTTAAAAACAAACAATAGCCCAGTATTAATCAGAATATACCAAATGTTTAAACAGTTAAGTAGGTATACATAATACAAAAATGTATAAATAACATCCAGTTTTAGATTAAATATATATGAAATATAAATAAGAAAAATAACGAAAATATTATTAACTATGCAAAAGTAACCATGAGGGGTATCAAAATAATCCTTATCAAAAAATAAGAAATGGTATTCATGTAATTAACATAACTACTAATATAAGAAAGAAATCTTAATTTGAAGATATTTTATAGATTTAAACCAAAATAAAACGTTAGAATATAACGATGACATAAATTAACGACCAATGAGAATTAGCATAATTTAATACGTAACCATAGCAACTGAAATTTATTACCAAAAAACCGCTGGAGTTCTAATTAATCCATTATTGACCGACGCGGAGGGCGGATGTATGCAGCTCTCAATCCCAATTTAACTATAAAAACGTAAATTTTAATAAAACCAAGAAGGAAGAAGTATTGTAAAAGCATTCCATAGAACACCTGATGAACTAACCAGTATTAAAATATTCACAACATAAAAAATAACAGTAAAAATAAGAAGACTTCGAAGGAACATAACAGACGACTCATCCCGAAGGAAGAAGGGGATCGACCTACTTCAACCTGAGAATACGAACGACTACGGAACAAGAGGGAAGCCGGACTTCAATTGAAGACCATCTGAACGAGAATTGAGGAACACCCGAGGAAGAGAAGACGACTAGACCTATCCGGAAGAAGTAGACGAACATCGAAGAAGCCACAACGAGAACTCGATGAGTATAAACTAATAATTTCACTTAAAAATGAATTCCCCTTTTATCCATAATAACAAGTTAAAATTTTCACTTCACTGATCACAATTTTGAACAAGAACTGAAGGTAATTAAAATATCACTATTAATAAAACTTAATCAATTAACAACCTTTGAAACTGATTTATAATAAATTATTAATGAACATAACTTGTTGTCAAAATTCTAACCAAACACTATTCTAATTCTCATTGCCGATAACTTACTTGTATGTATTAGTGTATTAAATCTTGTGTACCTAGTTTTAAGAAATATTATAATTTTGTGCATTTTAACCGATAATCCAACTCCTGTAGTCAAAAGGACTTTAACACGCCTTGTGACAAAATAATTATTGTAAACATAAACAATATCAGCCATACTGGCGTCTCTACAAACGACTGAGCATACCAACTGAGCAATTGTAAAAGCCGGCATCAATATAAATTTATGTACTATTGAATAACTGAAAATTGAAAGGGTTTAATAAATCTTATTGTTCTTCAACGCTGTATGTTTGATTCGTATAAAATAAAGTAATATAGAAAATTATTAAACTAAAAACACCCAAAGCACCACAGTTAGCGTAGTCGACACTGCAAGACGGCGTGAGCCAATCAGGCGACGAGGCGGTAAGATTCAAATTGAACGCCGAGAGATACGGTTTGCCCGTAAGTATTAAGAAAAAGTACGACCCGACTCGCTACATACGAATAACATTCACAGAAGTAACTTAACTGATTAATACCCACAATTACACGCTTATACTATACTAAGAACGCAACGAGCGAATTAAAAAACGCTTGTCACACGTATTTACGATACGAGTACAAGATCGGGTGACACACAAAAATAAAAACCCCATACGATTGACTTCTGTTACAAAGTGACGCATCCAACGTGTGGCAGAATAACACGCATTCTACAAATAAACAAACGCACCCCGAAAACGTTCTTATACAATATAAGCCTTTTTTTGTCATAATGATTATTATCACATTCATTATAATTTTTCAAGTTGCATGTAAGTACTTACTATATTTTTATGTTAATATTTGACATTACAAGCACACACACACACACATACACACACACGTGCATTATTATGTTAGCAAATTATTATACAACATTTTTCTTGTTACGTTTTACAGAATGAGTGGAAGTGATAATAAACTTTATAAAAGAGTATGTGAGGGGCAGCGGCGGGTTCGAAGGTAAATTACAACATTTTTCCATATTTAACGAGTACAAACAGAATATAACATTCGACTGACTTACTGTTTATTTTTTATAGTTCCCAAAGATTACGGCAGGCGTTGATGGGACCATCAGTATCACAACACAACTCAAGTCGGTAAGTCCATTTTTATTAACAATCACTTGTATTAATGCGTTTACGTTCGGTATTCAAATTATTCTTTTTTTTTCTGCATCTCAGCAAGCCGGCACGAGTCGGTACTTTTTTTTTCATTAACGTTCACTTGTACTATTGCGTTTACATCTGGTATTAAAAGTGTACTTTTTTCAGCAATGATGATGAAAATAATGATGTTGATGTAGATGAGCATCAACAATTACCGGTCATCACATTTAATATGTAAGTCTTCTTCTTATGTGTTATGTGTACATACTTTCGTTTTTTTTTTTTTTACATGATTTTACATGTTTTACTTTTTCACCAGTGACATTCGTCTACAAGCGCAGCAGATAACCATTACACCGCCACAATCGCCACCACCACAACCACAGGAACAACCACAACCACGTCCGCAGTGGATAAGCACCGCAAATCAACGGCAACCTCAACCACAATCCCCACAGCCTCAACAGCAGCCACAACCTCAGCAGCCTCAACCACAACCTCAGCAACACATGCGACATGATCCTCGTTTGCGGTCCCCTCCAGAAGACGCACCATGCGTGTTTTATGATATAATTGATACGGCGGAACCAAGGATGCACAGTGAGGTCGCCACAATGAGATTACTTCTAAGAAGTAGATTTCCAACGTGGCTGTAGAAAGTAGATTTCTAAGAAGTAGATGGAGCCGTGGAGAGCTCTGCCCCATACAGGGTATGTTAGTGCACACATCTTGTAGTGTGTGCCAAGAAAATTATACTGAGGGTCAGAGACTCTTCGGTTTAATGTGTGGTCATACTTACCACTATCTGTGCATCATTAACTGGTTCCAAACCGTCGCATTGGAGGGGACACCGCCGGGATGTCCACAATGTCGGGTGTATGCGTTCAGCAGGCCAATACATCCATTTTATGCACGCATGCATTTTTGAGGTATGTAACAGTACACATAAACATTATTCTAATCCACCCTACACGTATCAACTATACATCACTAACATTGTTTTTGTTTCTGTTACAGATGGCTGTGCACATTATATATATGTAAAAAAAGTAAAAAAAGTGATGATGTTTTTTCTGTAATTTACTGTGTGTGTCTGTGTGTGTATTTTGTATAATTACAATATATATATATATATGTAAAAAAAGTAATATATATATATTTTTATGTAATGTTTTTTTTCTGTATATATATATATATATATTGTATCTGAAATGTAATGTATAATTTTTTTTGTTTAATTGTATATTTTTGTATTGTATTCATCTTTATATATTGTGTGTGGTGTGTGTGTGTGTGTGTGTGTGTGTGTGTGTGTGTGTGTGTGTGTGTGTGTGTGTGTGTGTGTGTGTGTGTGTGTGTGTGTGTGTGTGTGTGTGTAGTTTATTGTATAAATACAATATATATATGTGTAACATATATATGTAAAAAAAGTAATATATATTTTTTGATGTAATGTTTTTTTCTGTATATTGTAACTAAACGAAAATTGGTGGATTATATGTTTAAATTATTTGAGGTATTAAAAATATTAAAGGTCGTAGTTGTTGAAAATCGAAAGTTACTAATTTTATAAAGCAATTTAAAATGTAACATTCGAGGTTACTAAAAGTGTGTTTACAATTGTAGAATTATAATTGTCTGAAAAGAATTCCCTTAGATAAAATAAATAAAATAGTTGTATTAATATTATTTAAACACTAACGTTGCTTAAGTTTTAAAAGTAAAGTATACTAGTTGGTCGCTTGATGGTGGTGACCGTCTTGCTGATACTAGCTGCGAAACTCTTCCTCCAGGTCGATAATCGTCTAAGTACGTTACGTCTAGTAATGTCTGGACAATAGAATAAATATAATATACTTTCACGTACCTGTTCGTGTTTTCTGGAAGTTCAATAAGCTGCCAAGACGGTTTACAAAACCAACTCACTTTATCTACAAGGTTAGGTTACCTTGTTTAATAATGGGCGCCACATGGATTTATTTTGGGAAAATCCCGTGGAAAACCCATTGATAAACTCAAATAATAATTTTCAAAAGTTAAAATAATTGTTTATTGCCCTTATGGCAATGCAAATCACCAATATTTAATCACAACGGAAGGTTGTTTTGATTCTCCTAAATGAATTATTTAGTTACTGTTTAGGAATAAATTAAGTCGAGTTATGCTGTTAATAATGGGGTTTTATTCATACCCTTGATAGAGAATTCAAACAAATATAATTAAAAGAATACAATGATGTACAATTGCAAATATGTTGTTACAAACCCTATAAGGCTGGCTCAGAGCATAAGCAATAAATCTGGTTAAGTCCAGATATTTCTTTTTACTTTAAACATTAATCTTATTTAAATCTCAGGTGTAAGTTCTTTGAGGCACAAAAAAGAATGCTCATGCCTACACAATAGCTAATGATTTTCTGATATAATATAGACTAGTAATGCCTTTGATGTTACTATTATAAAAATAAAAATAAAAATAACCTATTTTATAGGTTATGCGTTCGTCACGCTTGGTTCATGATTTACAAAGTTCTATTTTGAGAACACTTATGATTAACATTCAGCTTAACTAACATTGACAAATCCATTAAATAAATTTAGACATGGTGTAGTACAGAAAAATGTTTCAGTGTTATGCGTCAGTACAGATCTGTTTATCAAAACGTACAGGTTATGGCGCTCGGAGTAATGAATAAATTGTTACACTGTTACCTTTATGTTTTAATCTTTCGATTAAATTTCAATTAACACATCGATGATCGGATTATAATGATCATCGTTCTTCACTACACATGCACAGGAACAGAGAAAATCGGTTCGCTTCTGACTAAAAGAACCATATATGACATTATTTAATTATTTCTTCTGTTCGTTATTTTTCCCGCACTAAATGAAATAATACTGCACTTAAACACACTGGTCCTTTGTAGAATATCTTGAAGTAATGTTTGGTTGTTGCCAAAATGTTTCCATTGCTGTACTGTTGTGATGACGCTATCAGTTAATAAAATTTTGATGAGACCAGCGTACCTTCCACGCTGAACAAAATTAAGAAGTGTCTGTTGAAAATCTGCTGCAGCCCTTTATATACCCGATCGTTTGATCAGCTTTAGGCGATCGTATTAATTACTAAGCTATTTTTTTATTGGCTTAGCCAGGTGTGATGAAAGTGACGTATTGTTTTTCCAACCGTCAATAACGGTTTTTAACCGACTCGTCACCGGAATGATTGACAGTTGCCGTTGTTATTGGTGTTGATAACCAGATTTCTTATACATTTTTTGTAAATGATGCTAACGCCTTTCACGCACTTATTATAGTTGCGATTGGGGTTGTATCGCTATCAAATTAAAGAATATTTTGTCCTCTTTAATTTGATATAGTTTGACACTGGTTTAATTACACTTTTACTGACATTGCTAAATAAACAATGTTCAGGTACACTGCTTGGCGCTGTCGTCTGTTAATCGAAGTCGGCGATTACACACTCTGACTAATATTGTTTGCGTTCCACACCGCGTTTTTTCACTTGAACGTTTATGTTAGAACACTATTAAATCTGTACTGATATTTATTTACTGAGTATTATAATTAAATCTTAACTTATACATCGCTATTAACAATACTTATTCACTATGACATTTCGTTTCACCTTATTTTGCTCTGTTCTGTTAACTAACGATTGAACTATTAATGATATTATATTAATAATGCTTATCGCTGTGTTTGAGTATAAAAATTGTTCTGTGGACGTGATTTACACTCGTATCACCTCCTACTAATCACTTTACTGATGATTGTTTGGTTTAGGCCTTGTTGAGACATACCGTTTGTATCGGTTTTCTGTCTTAAAAACATTTATTAGTTCACAATCCGGTATTTTGCTGAGGTAGCTTATTGGTATAAGGTTCCCTCTTACAAACATGTTTACTTGTTATAAGTATATTTGAGACTGAAATGTAGCTTCATTCTCATATTGTGGCCATCGCTAATTTTAGTCCTTGGCATTCGTAGTCACTTGTCATGATTGATTTATTATCAGCCAAATGCTGATTCTGATATCACATTATTCAGATTCTTATTTAATCATTTTTTATTAACATATCATATTCCATTTTAGTTATTCACTGACTCGCTTGACAGCTTAAAGTGAATTTAATTTGTCCATTAGTTTGTGTCAGTTATAGTATGGTTGTAGTGTCAAACAGTATTTGGGTTTACTGCTTCTTGTGGCACTTCTGCTTCTTTCTTCTTCCATAGTTCCTTTCTTCTTGGTTACTCTTATCATTACATTATCTATTTACATTATCGTTATGTACTTATTAAGTCTGATAGTATATGTCTAGGTTATGTAACATCTGGTTATGTTACATATACTCCCCCCTCAAAATTGATAATTTGAGAGAAAATTTGATTTTTTGATAAAATTATCATTTCATGTCAGTTTTTTGCATATTACTACTGTGTTTTTTTTTTCTTGTACTCTTTATATTGATCTTTAACATACTATTAGTGTGTTACACTAGCTTGAGTTCTTGTCTAGTGATATAATTCTTAGCTTACTAGTATTTTTCAAGTTCACACATTTTAAGTCATTTAATTACAATAGATTTCACTTCTTAAATTAACAATTTCCTGTCTTATATATATATTTTTCTTTCTTATTACATATTTCTATCTTTGTGATAATCTCAATGGTTCTTACATTTTTTACCTCACAGATTCTTTCATAATAGTCCTTGATACATTACTATATAACTCCCTAACTTTTGTAGTGGGTTCGGAATCAGAGTGGCTCACTGTGGCTTACATTCTCTG
Organism: Magicicada septendecula; assembly: GCA_034769895.1. Classification (NCBI taxonomy): domain Eukaryota; kingdom Metazoa; phylum Arthropoda; class Insecta; order Hemiptera; family Cicadidae; genus Magicicada; species Magicicada septendecula. The sequence goes on along the minus strand of CM068367.1, from coordinate 316,593,654 downwards.
CCGTTCCTCAATACACATACTCAGATTCAGAGGCATACTCATCTCTGTCTGAGAAAAAAATAAACATTGCACCTGGCAATAGTTGCACTATCACAACACATAAAATATCACATATCATTCATTTTCAATAATATAATATATTCACTATAATATTCAAGGTATCAGAGGTTTTCATTTGTATCACATTTCCTTCTTCTATACTTTCTAACATACTTTCTTTTCACAGGTAATTATTTCTTTTCAGACTTGACATTCTCAGCCATGCTTTTTTATTAGCCGCATTGTTATTTTTTATATACTAGTTGACGATTTGTTCTAGTTTACTTGAGTATTCTTAAAATTACACACTTACATTGATGCTTATATAATTATGCAGTTGGTTCTTACATATAGAGTTTACAATATTTTATTCTCACAATAGTTTACTAGTTTTTCTTTTTTCGTTAATTATTTATATTTACCCTGAATTATCAGGGTTTACAGTATTCATATACTGAATGGTTTTGTTAGATGTTCTCTGACATATCTTGTTATACATAATATTTGGTAATTAATTAACATTTTTCTTTCTCTTCATTCCACAATAATAACATCCATCTTTATAATTAACTCTCTTTGTTATTCTGCCTCTCTACTCCTTCAAGTGTCTGATAATTTACACTTATTCTGGATGATTTTAATTCTCGTTTATGGAGTATACAATATTTGATAATTACAATACAATGTGATAATATAATAATGATACATTAATAGTTAATATCTGATTGTATAGATATTCTTGGGGTTACATTATTTATTTAATAAATATTTTCCTCTCTCTCTACTTTCCATAATAATATCCTTCTTTCATGTTACTCTCTTTGTTATTCTTCTTCTCTACTCCTTCAAGTGATGGTGGTTTTCACTTATTCTGGACGATTTTAATCCTCGTTTATGGAGTATACAATATTTGATAATTACAATACAATGTGATAATATAATAATAACATATTAATGTCTGACTTTACAGATGTTCTAGGGGTTACATTGTTCATTTAATAAACATTTCTCTTTCTCTCTACTTTCCATAATAATAGCCTTCTTTCATGTTACTCTCTTTGGTTTTCTTCTTCTCTACTCCTTCAAGTGATGGTGGTTTTCACTTATTCTGGACGATTTTAATTAATATTTAGTTTTATGAGAGGTACACAATATTTGATATTTAATAAACATTTAGTTACCTACAATATTCATTTGCTAAACATTTTGTTATTATTTTTTTTTTTTTTAAACACAATATAGTAATTTTAGTTATAAGATAGTAGTAGCTCCTCCTTAAATTAATCTAACATAGGAGTATTAAAGTAATTTTATGTCATTATCCTAGGTATATTTTTGTTATATGTCACCTTTGGTTCTCTATGACATAATAGATGTCTTTCTTCTCATTAAATTATTTGGCTTTCAATACACATTTTTCTATCCTTTAGTATGATAGATCTGGTTCTTGCTTAATAGGTAATAAATAGTTTGGCCTATATCTTAATCCTACACACTTTTTATAACACAATATGGCAAATAGGTTTGTTACAGATAATTAGTCACTTTCAATATCTTGGGCACAATACATGATCCTTCTAATTACCAACTGAATCTGTTTATAGTAGTTATTTTTAAAACATTTTTTATACACTAAATATTCCGGTGGTAAATGTCGTATACCACTATAATTTATCTGCTCTTAACAATAATCACTTTTATGGTTTACTTATATGGGATTACTTTGTGCTTTTCCACTCTATTGGGCTCATTATTTGGTACAATTACGTTTCACAGGTATCCTTTCCCGTATCAGTTTCTAGTGCTACATGGTTGTGGTATTTGGCACCCTGTCCCTATTATGCGGTTCTTCCACTTTGCGGCTACCAAATAGTCATTGGCTCCCCGTTTTCTTGCCTTCTTCCTCTCATCATCCTTGGCATCCATGTGTTCAGTGTACTCCTGGTCTTTGTTATTACTGACTTCCAGTATCTCTTCGAACTCTGGTTGATCGTCATTAGTTTCCTGGTTGGATTTTTCCATTGATTGGTCCCTCTTCTTCCGTAATTCCTTTATTTCTTGAGCATACCCTTCAATGATCCGGTCCAGTTGTTCTTGATACCCTTTCCTTTTCTTGGAATGCCTTATTCTCCCTTTGGGAATATTTGCTTTAAGTATTTTATTGGTTATAGTCTTCTTTGTTGTAGCACATTTCTTCTCTTCGTCCTTCTTCATGAAGCTCCTTCGATACTCCTTCCTATAGGTCCCTTCTTTACGGTTGATGACTGGGAAATAAATCATATTAACTAGACCACTTCGAGTCATTTCGATTAATTCCTTTGTTACCCTAGTCTTCTTTGGGCATATTATTCTTCTTATCTTCGCCTCCTTTTCTTCCGTTTTCTTAATTATTTCGTTCTTTTCTTCATGAATTTTAATTTTTAAATTCACTTGTTCGGTGTTTTTATTTCCGGGTAATTCTTTTGTCTCCACTTGATCATCACCCATTGGCAGATTATTTTGTTCTAAGTCTTCATTCTCGGCTACTAACTCTTCCGCTTCTTTAATTACCTGAGTCTCCTTTATACCTTCGGCATCTCCTTGTATTGAATATCTTCCTGGTGTCTGTCAAGCTCGTTTTCAGATGATAATGTATTTATGTCTTGTTGTTTTTCTGCTGGTTTATTATCATTTTTCATTTCTTCCCTCCATTGTTGGATGATTTCTTCTCTCCATAATCTGAATCATTTATCATTTCCTCTCTTGCCTTCTCAAAGCTATTCTCTACGGGTTGGGGGAACTGTTCCCTCCTACATTCCACCATCATCTCCTGGAAACTTATCAACTCTGTTGGTTCTGGTTCCTTAAGTAGGTTTTCTACGGTGTCACCTGCGGTAATCTCTCCTTCAGGCATTTCCGTGTCTTTACTTATGGTTTCATTGGGTTCATTCAGAGATTCAAGTATTTCATCATTGTCATCCTCCATTATTGTTTCGATCTCATCTTCAGGTTGCAATTCTTCTGTGGTTTCATCATTGGGTACTTCTTCTATCGCTGGTTTGTCATCGTCCTTTCTTTCTTCATTATCCTCAGGCTCTGGACTCACTTGTTCCATGTTTTTATCTTCGGGTACCTCCTCGGCTCTCGGTTCGTATTTTTCTCTTAAATTCGGCATCCATGTTGCACCATCTCTTCGGAATTGTTCTACCATCTGTCTGATTCGTTGTCGTTCGTCATCACTCATTCTCTTCTCATATTCATCTATTGCCTTGCCGTATTTTTTAAAAAACTCGTCTATCCATTCTGCGGAAAAAACTGGTTGATTTTCCGTGGTGTCACCTATTCGTGTGTCAGACATGGTTGTTCTTTTGTGTCTGCCGGGCTGATTTAAAATATAAAAAATATTTTTATCTAATATTTTTTCAGCCACACTAGTTGGTGCGCCAATTTGTAACTAAACGAAAATTGGTGGATTATATGTTTAAATTATTTGAGGTATTAAAAATATTAAAGGTCTTAGTTGTTGAAAATCGAAAGTTACTAATTTTATAAAGCAATTTAAAATGTAACATTCGAGGTTACTAAAAGTGTGTTTACAATTGTAGAATTATAATTGTCTGAAAAGAATTCCCTTAGATAAAATAAATAAAATAGTTGTATTAATATTATTTAAACACTAACGTTGCTTAAGTTTTAAAAGTAAAGTATACTAGTTGGTCGCTTGATGGTGGTGACCGTCTTGCTGATACTAGCTGCGAAACTCTTCCTCCAGGTCGATAATCGTCTAAGTACGTTACGTCTAGTAATGTCTGGACAATAGAATAAATATAATATACTTTCACGTACCTGTTCGTGTTTTCTGGAAGTTCAATAAGCTGCCAAGACGGTTTACAAAACCAACTCACTTTATCTACAAGGTTAGGTTACCTTGTTTAATAATGGGCGCCACACGGATTTATTTTGGGAAAATCCCGTGGAAAACCCATTGATAAACTCAAATAATAATTTTCAAAAGTTAAAATAATTGTTTATTGCCCTTATGGCAATGCAAATCACCAATATTTAATCACAACGGAAGGTTGTTTTGATTCTCCTAAATGAATTATTTAGTTACTGTTTAGGAATAAATTAAGTCGAGTTATGCTGTTAATAATGGGGTTTTATTCATACCCTTGATAGAGAATTCAAACAAATATAATTAAGAGAATACAATGATGTACAATTGCAAATATGTTGTTACAAACCCTATAAGGCTGGCTCAGAGCATAAGCAATAAATCTGGTTAAGTCCAGATATTTCTTTTTACTTTAAACATTAATCTTATTTAAATCTCAGGTGTAAGTTCTTTGAGGCACAAAAAAGAATGCTCATGCCTACACAATAGCTAATGATTTTCTGATATAATATAGACTAGTAATGCCTTTGATGTTACTATTATAAAAATAAAAATAAAAATAACCTATTTTATAGGTTATGCGTTCGTCACGCTTGGTTCATGATTTACAAAGTTCTATTTTGAGAACACTTATGATTAACATTCAGCTTAACTAACATTGACAAATCCATTAAATAAATTTAGACATGGTGTAGTACAGAAAAATGTTTCAGTGTTATGCGTCAGTACAGATCTGTTTATCAAAACGTACAGGTTATGGCGCTCGGAGTAATGAATAAATTGTTACACTGTTACCTTTATGTTTTAATCTTTCGATTAAATTTCAATTAACACATCGATGATCGGATTATAATGATCATCGTTCTTCACTACACATGCACAGGAACAGAGAAAATCGGTTCGCTTCTGACTAAAAGAACCATATATGACATTATTTAATTATTTCTTCTGTTCGTTATTTTTCCCGCACTAAATGAAATAATACTGCACTTAAACACACTGGTCCTTTGTAGAATATCTTGAAGTAATGTTTGGTTGTTGCCAAAATGTTTCCATTGCTGTACTGTTGTGATGACGCTATCAGTTAATAAAATTTTGATGAGACCAGCGTACCTTCCACGCTGAACAAAATTAAGAAGTGTCTGTTGAAAATCTGCTGCAGCCCTTTATATACCCGATCGTTTGATCAGCTTTAGGCGATCGTATTAATTACTAAGCTATTTTTTTATTGGCTTAGCCAGGTGTGATGAAAGTGACGTATTGTTTTTCCAACCGTCAATAACGGTTTTTAACCGACTCGTCACCGGAATGATTGACAGTTGCCGTTGTTATTGGTGTTGATAACCAGATTTCTTATACATTTTTTGTAAATGATGCTAACGCCTTTCACGCACTTATTATAGTTGCGATTGGGGTTGTATCGCTATCAAATTAAAGAATATTTTGTCCTCTTTAATTTGATATAGTTTGACACTGGTTTAATTACACTTTTACTGACATTGCTAAATAAACAATGTTCAGGTACACTGCTTGGCGCTGTCGTCTGTTAATCGAAGTCGGCGATTACACACTCTGACTAATATTGTTTGCGTTCCACACCGCGTTTTTTCACTTGAACGTTTATGTTAGAACACTATTAAATCTGTACTGATATTTATTTACTGAGTATTATAATTAAATCTTAACTTATACATCGCTATTAACAATACTTATTCACTATGACATTTCGTTTCACCTTATTTTGCTCTGTTCTGTTAACTAACGATTGAACTATTAATGATATTATATTAATAATGCTTATCGCTGTGTTTGAGTATAAAAATTGTTCTGTGGACGTGATTTACACTCGTATCACCTCCTACTAATCACTTTACTGATGATTGTTTGGTTTAGGCCTTGTTGAGACATACCGTTTGTATCGGTTTTCTGTCTTAAAAACATTTATTAGTTCACAATCCGGTATTTTGCTGAGGTAGCTTATTGGTATAAGGTTCCCTCTTACAAACATGTTTACTTGTTATAAGTATATTTGAGACTGAAATGTAGCTTCATTCTCATATTGTGGCCATCGCTAATTTTAGTCCTTGGCATTCATAGTCACTTGTCATGATTGATTTATTATCAGCCAAATGCTGATTCTGATATCACATTATTCAGATTCTTATTTAATCATTTTTTATTAACATATCATATTCCATTTTAGTTATTCACTGACTCGCTTGACAGCTTAAAGTGAATTTAATTTGTCCATTAGTTTGTGTCAGTTATAGTATGGTTGTAGTGTCAAACAGTATTTGGGTTTACTGCTTCTTGTGGCACTTCTGCTTCTTTCTTCTTCCATAGTTCCTTTCTTCTTGGTTACTCTTATCATTACATTATCTATTTACATTATCGTTATGTACTTATTAAGTCTGATAGTATATGTCTAGGTTATGTAACATCTGGTTATGTTACATATACTCCCCCCTCAAAATTGATAATTTGAGAGAAAATTTGATTTTTTGATAAAATTATCATTTCATGTCAGTTTTTTGCATATTACTACTGTGTTTTTTTTTTCTTGTACTCTTTATATTGATCTTTAACATACTATTAGTGTGTTACACTAGCTTGAGTTCTTGTCTAGTGATATAATTCTTAGCTTACTAGTATTTTTCAAGTTTCTCACATTTTAAGTCATTTAATTACAATAGATTTCACTTCTTAAATTAACAATTTCCTGTCTTATATATATATTTTTCTTTCTTATTACATATTTCTATCTTTGTGATAATCTCAATGGTTCTTACATTTTTTACCTCACAGATTCTTTCATAATAGTCCTTGATACATTACTATATAACTCCCTAACTTTTGTAGTGGGTTCGGAATCAGAGTGGCTCACTGTGGCTTACATTCTCTGCCGTTCCTCAATACACATACTCAGATTCAGAGGCATACTCATCTCTGTCTGAGAAAAAAATAAACATTGCACCTGGCAATAGTTGCACTATCACAACACATAAAATATCACATATCATTCATTTTCAATAATATAATATATTCACTATAATATTCAAGGTATCAGAGGTTTTCATTTGTATCACATTTCCTTCTTCTATACTTTCTAACATACTTTCTTTTCACAGGTAATTATTTCTTTTCAGACTTGACATTCTCAGCCATGCTTTTTTATTAGCCGCATTGTTATTTTTTATATACTAGTTGACGATTTGTTCTAGTTTACTTGAGTATTCTTAAAATTACACACTTACATTGATGCTTATATAATTATGCAGTTGGTTCTTACATATAGAGTTTACAATATTTTATTCTCACAATAGTTTACTAGTTTTTCTTTTTTCGTTAATTATTTATATTTACCCTGAATTATCAGGGTTTACAGTATTCATATACTGAATGGTTTTGTTAGATGTTCTCTGACATATCTTGTTATACATAATATTTGGTAATTAATTAACATTTTTCTTTCTCTTCATTCCACAATAATAACATCCATCTTTATAATTAACTCTCTTTGTTATTCTGCCTCTCTACTCCTTCAAGTGTCTGATAATTTACACTTATTCTGGATGATTTTAATTCTCGTTTATGGAGTATACAATATTTGATAATTACAATACAATGTGATAATATAATAATGATACATTAATAGTTAATATCTGATTGTATAGATATTCTTGGGGTTACATTATTTATTTAATAAATATTTTCCTCTCTCTCTACTTTCCATAATAATATCCTTCTTTCATGTTACTCTCTTTGTTATTCTTCTTCTCTACTCCTTCAAGTGATGGTGGTTTTCACTTATTCTGGACGATTTTAATCCTCGTTTATGGAGTATACAATATTTGATAATTACAATACAATGTGATAATATAATAATAACATATTAATGTCTGACTTTACAGATGTTCTAGGGGTTACATTGTTCATTTAATAAACATTTCTCTTTCTCTCTACTTTCCATAATAATAGCCTTCTTTCATGTTACTCTCTTTGGTTTTCTTCTTCTCTACTCCTTCAAGTGATGGTGGTTTTCACTTATTCTGGACGATTTTAATTAATATTTAGTTTTATGAGAGGTACACAATATTTGATATTTAATAAACATTTAGTTACCTACAATATTCATTTGCTAAACATTTTGTTATTATTTTTTTTTTTTTAAACACAATATAGTAATTTTAGTTATAAGATAGTAGTAGCTCCTCCTTAAATTAATCTAACATAGGAGTATTAAAGTAATTTTATGTCATTATCCTAGGTATATTTTTGTTATATGTCACCTTTGGTTCTCTATGACATAATAGATGTCTTTCTTCTCATTAAATTATTTGGCTTTCAATACACATTTTTCTATCCTTTAGTATGATAGATCTGGTTCTTGCTTAATAGGTAATAAATAGTTTGGCCTATATCTTAATCCTACACACTTTTTATAACACAATATGGCAAATAGGTTTGTTACAGATAATTAGTCACTTTCAATATCTTGGGCACAATACATGATCCTTCTAATTACCAACTGAATCTGTTTATAGTAGTTATTTTTAAAACATTTTTTATACACTAAATATTCCGGTGGTAAATGTCGTATACCACTATAATTTATCTGCTCTTAACAATAATCACTTTTATGGTTTACTTATATGGGATTACTTTGTGCTTTTCCACTCTATTGGGCTCATTATTTGGTACAATTACGTTTCACAGGTATCCTTTCCCGTATCAGTTTCTAGTGCTACATGGTTGTGGTATTTGGCACCCTGTCCCTATTATGCGGTTCTTCCACTTTGCGGCTACCAAATAGTCATTGGCTCCCCGTTTTCTTGCCTTCTTCCTCTCATCATCCTTGGCATCCATGTGTTCAGTGTACTCCTGGTCTTTGTTATTACTGACTTCCAGTATCTCTTCGAACTCTGGTTGATCGTCATTAGTTTCCTGGTTGGATTTTTCCATTGATTGGTCCCTCTTCTTCCGTAATTCCTTTATTTCTTGAGCATACCCTTCAATGATCCGGTCCAGTTGTTCTTGATACCCTTTCCTTTTCTTGGAATGCCTTATTCTCCCTTTGGGAATATTTGCTTTAAGTATTTTATTGGTTATAGTCTTCTTTGTTGTAGCACATTTCTTCTCTTCGTCCTTCTTCATGAAGCTCCTTCGATACTCCTTCCTATAGGTCCCTTCTTTACGGTTGATGACTGGGAAATAAATCATATTAACTAGACCACTTCGAGTCATTTCGATTAATTCCTTTGTTACCCTAGTCTTCTTTGGGCATATTATTCTTCTTATCTTCGCCTCCTTTTCTTCCGTTTTCTTAATTATTTCGTTCTTTTCTTCATGAATTTTAATTTTTAAATTCACTTGTTCGGTGTTTTTATTTCCGGGTAATTCTTTTGTCTCCACTTGATCATCATCCATTGGCAGATTATTTTGTTCTAAGTCTTCATTCTCGGCTACTAACTCTTCCGCTTCTTTAATTACCTGAGTCTCCTTTATACCTTCGGCATCTCCTTGTATTGAATATCTTCCTGGTGTCTGTCAAGCTCGTTTTCAGATGATAATGTATTTATGTCTTGTTGTTTTTCTGCTGGTTTATTATCATTTTTCATTTCTTCCCTCCATTGTTGGATGATTTCTTCTCTCCATAATCTGAATCATTTATCATTTCCTCTCTTGCCTTCTCAAAGCTATTCTCTACGGGTTGGGGGAACTGTTCCCTCCTACATTCCACCATCATCTCCTGGAAACTTATCAACTCTGTTGGTTCTGGTTCCTTAAGTAGGTTTTCTACGGTGTCACCTGCGGTAATCTCTCCTTCAGGCATTTCCGTGTCTTTACTTATGGTTTCATTGGGTTCATTCAGAGATTCAAGTATTTCATCATTGTCATCCTCCATTATTGTTTCGATCTCATCTTCAGGTTGCAATTCTTCTGTGGTTTCATCATTGGGTACTTCTTCTATCGCTGGTTTGTCATCGTCCTTTCTTTCTTCATTATCCTCAGGCTCTGGACTCACTTGTTCCATGTTTTTATCTTCGGGTACCTCCTCGGCTCTCGGTTCGTATTTTTCTCTTAAATTCGGCATCCATGTTGCACCATCTCTTCGGAATTGTTCTACCATCTGTCTGATTCGTTGTCGTTCGTCATCACTCATTCTCTTCTCATATTCATCTATTGCCTTGCCGTATTTTTTAAAAAACTCGTCAATCCATTCTGCGGAAAAAACTGGTTGATTTTCCGTGGTGTCACCTATTCGTGTGTCAGACATGGTTGTTCTTTTGTGTCTGCCGGGCTGATTTAAAATATAAAAAATATTTTTATCTAATATTTTTTCAGCCACACTAGTTGGTGCGCCAATTTGTAACTAAACGAAAATTGGTGGATTATATGTTTAAATTATTTGAGGTATTAAAAATATTAAAGGTCTTAGTTGTTGAAAATCGAAAGTTACTAATTTTATAAAGCAATTTAAAATGTAACATTCGAGGTTACTAAAAGTGTGTTTACAATTGTAGAATTATAATTGTCTGAAAAGAATTCCCTTAGATAAAATAAATAAAATAGTTGTATTAATATTATTTAAACACTAACGTTGCTTAAGTTTTAAAAGTAAAGTATACTAGTTGGTCGCTTGATGGTGGTGACCGTCTTGCTGATACTAGCTGCGAAACTCTTCCTCCAGGTCGATAATCGTCTAAGTACGTTACGTCTAGTAATGTCTGGACAATAGAATAAATATAATATACTTTCACGTACCTGTTCGTGTTTTCTGGAAGTTCAATAAGCTGCCAAGACGGTTTACAAAACCAACTCACTTTATCTACAAGGTTAGGTTACCTTGTTTAATAATGGGCGCCACACGGATTTATTTTGGGAAAATCCCGTGGAAAACCCATTGATAAACTCAAATAATAATTTTCAAAAGTTAAAATAATTGTTTATTGCCCTTATGGCAATGCAAATCACCAATATTTAATCACAACGGAAGGTTGTTTTGATTCTCCTAAATGAATTATTTAGTTACTGTTTAGGAATAAATTAAGTCGAGTTATGCTGTTAATAATGGGGTTTTATTCATACCCTTGATAGAGAATTCAAACAAATATAATTAAGAGAATACAATGATGTACAATTGCAAATATGTTGTTACAAACCCTATAAGGCTGGCTCAGAGCATAAGCAATAAATCTGGTTAAGTCCAGATATTTCTTTTTACTTTAAACATTAATCTTATTTAAATCTCAGGTGTAAGTTCTTTGAGGCACAAAAAAGAATGCTCATGCCTACACAATAGCTAATGATTTTCTGATATAATATAGACTAGTAATGCCTTTGATGTTACTATTATAAAAATAAAAATAAAAATAACCTATTTTATAGGTTATGCGTTCGTCACGCTTGGTTCATGATTTACAAAGTTCTATTTTGAGAACACTTATGATTAACATTCAGCTTAACTAACATTGACAAATCCATTAAATAAATTTAGACATGGTGTAGTACAGAAAAATGTTTCAGTGTTATGCGTCAGTACAGATCTGTTTATCAAAACGTACAGGTTATGGCGCTCGGAGTAATGAATAAATTGTTACACTGTTACCTTTATGTTTTAATCTTTCGATTAAATTTCAATTAACACATCGATGATCGGATTATAATGATCATCGTTCTTCACTACACATGCACAGGAACAGAGAAAATCGGTTCGCTTCTGACTAAAAGAACCATATATGACATTATTTAATTATTTCTTCTGTTCGTTATTTTTCCCGCACTAAATGAAATAATACTGCACTTAAACACACTGGTCCTTTGTAGAATATCTTGAAGTAATGTTTGGTTGTTGCCAAAATGTTTCCATTGCTGTACTGTTGTGATGACGCTATCAGTTAATAAAATTTTGATGAGACCAGCGTACCTTCCACGCTGAACAAAATTAAGAAGTGTCTGTTGAAAATCTGCTGCAGCCCTTTATATACCCGATCGTTTGATCAGCTTTAGGCGATCGTATTAATTACTAAGCTATTTTTTTATTGGCTTAGCCAGGTGTGATGAAAGTGACGTATTGTTTTTCCAACCGTCAATAACGGTTTTTAACCGACTCGTCACCGGAATGATTGACAGTTGCCGTTGTTATTGGTGTTGATAACCAGATTTCTTATACATTTTTTGTAAATGATGCTAACGCCTTTCACGCACTTATTATAGTTGCGATTGGGGTTGTATCGCTATCAAATTAAAGAATATTTTGTCCTCTTTAATTTGATATAGTTTGACACTGGTTTAATTACACTTTTACTGACATTGCTAAATAAACAATGTTCAGGTACACTGCTTGGCGCTGTCGTCTGTTAATCGAAGTCGCCGATTACACACTCTGACTAATATTGTTTGCGTTCCACACCGCGTTTTTTCACTTGAACGTTTATGTTAGAACACTATTAAATCTGTACTGATATTTATTTACTGAGTATTATAATTAAATCTTAACTTATACATCGCTATTAACAATACTTATTCACTATGACATTTCGTTTCACCTTATTTTGCTCTGTTCTGTTAACTAACGATTGAACTATTAATGATATTATATTAATAATGCTTATCGCTGTGTTTGAGTATAAAAATTGTTCTGTGGACGTGATTTACACTCGTATCACCTCCTACTAATCACTTTACTGATGATTGTTTGGTTTAGGCCTTGTTGAGACATACCGTTTGTATCGGTTTTCTGTCTTAAAAACATTTATTAGTTCACAATCCGGTATTTTGCTGAGGTAGCTTATTGGTATAAGGTTCCCTCTTACAAACATGTTTACTTGTTATAAGTATATTTGAGACTGAAATGTAGCTTCATTCTCATATTGTGGCCATCGCTAATTTTAGTCCTTGGCATTCATAGTCACTTGTCATGATTGATTTATTATCAGCCAAATGCTGATTCTGATATCACATTATTCAGATTCTTATTTAATCATTTTTTATTAACATATCATATTCCATTTTAGTTATTCACTGACTCGCTTGACAGCTTAAAGTGAATTTAATTTGTCCATTAGTTTGTGTCAGTTATAGTATGGTTGTAGTGTCAAACAGTATTTGGGTTTACTGCTTCTTGTGGCACTTCTGCTTCTTTCTTCTTCCATAGTTCCTTTCTTCTTGGTTACTCTTATCATTACATTATCTATTTACATTATCGTTATGTACTTATTAAGTCTGATAGTATATGTCTAGGTTATGTAACATCTGGTTATGTTACAATATATATTGTATCTGAAATGTAATGTATAATTTTTTGTTTAATTGTATAGTTTTGTATTATACTCATCTTTATATATATTGTGTGTGTGTGTGTGTGTGTGTGTGTGTGTGTGTGTGTGTGTGTGTGTGTGTGTGTGTGTGTGTGTGTGTGTGTGTGTGTGTGTGTGTGTGTGTGTGTGATTACAATATAAATACATAAATTTTGATTTGCTTAGTTGTTTCTTTTCAACTATCCTTTTCCCTTCCATCATGCATGTTTTATAAGTGAAGTGTCAATCAGAACAATTGCACAAATGCGTGATAATCTTTTTTTACAAGTGAAATGATATTCAATTTTGCACCGCAATAGCCAGGCAACAAGAGTTTCACACCGATGATGTGCGCATTTTGTATTTTTATAATATATACTTGCCACAAAAGCACACACACACACATTCAAATTTACAGTTCACGAGTTGGCAACAATGCAATTCACATCACTCAGTCTCTTCACATCGACGATATCCGGACGGCAGCAGTCTAAATATCTGAACCCATACACTATAACACATGCACGAGTTGACAGCGTGACCAACGCTATTATAGTTCTCGAGTTGGCAACAATGCAATTCACCTCTTCACATCGACGATATCCGGACAATGGTGGCAGTGTAAATGTATCTGAAACCCGTACACTATAACACATGCACGAGCCGACAACGTGGCCGACGCTAAACCAGCACACATATACTTACCATAAAGGCACACACATTCAAATGTACAGTTCTCGAGTTGGCAACAATGCAATTCACCTCTTCACATCGACGATATCCGGACAATGATGGCAGTGTAAATATATCTGAAACCCGTACACTATAACACATGCACGAGCCGACAACGTGGCCGACGCTAAACCAGCACACATGCACAAGTTGACAACATCGACGCTTTTCCAACATGGACACCCTTCCGGAAAACGCAGTATATATCCAAACCCATACACTATAACACACGCACGAGGCGGCAACGTGGCCGAACCTTAACCACCACACTCCTTACACAACCCGACAACATCGCCGCTTTTCCAACATGGCCGACGCCGCCGACAAAATGGACGACGACCCCACCACTCCTGGCGGCGGTCAAGCCGCGGCCAGGCCCCCGCCGGACGGCGAACCGCGAACAGCGAACGGCGACCACGCCTCCACCAATCAACGCACACATAACCCCACAAAATGGCCGACACCGACAACATGGCCGACAACTTCGGTACGCCCACCGAGGTCACGTGGGATACACCACTACTCCCCCCCGGTCAATCCTAACCTCTGCACACGATGACGCACAGCACCGGAAGTCTACCCTCACCACCATGATTTTTTAATTTTGCGCCAAAAGGGGGAGTGACGTCACTTCCGCGGTAGAACTCTCATTCTTACCCTACTAACGTTCAGTGTTATTATAGTTGGGATTTCTCTGACTATTAACGTTGGGGTTTGGGTAATATTGGTTTCTATTACCCTGATAACCATTATTCGTTCTATTATTATTTTGGTTATTTTGAACGTGGTTTGTGTTATTATTATTATTATTATTATTATTATTATCGTTGTTGCTGTTATTATTTGGTGGATTGGCGCGGTTTCCCTGGCAGCCATTTTTGTTGTTGTTGGTACCGTTGTTGGTATACGGATGGTTCCTGGGTTCTGGCCGATCATTCCTCCTCCGGCTTTGTCGGTAATACTCCTCGTTCTCGTAATTTTCGAGAAGTTCAGTCATGGCCTGTATGGTCTTGATTTGGCTGCCTCTCCTTGCTCGAATTACCTCTTCATCATAGTGATATGATAATTTATTAATGAGGCATTCTTCTGGTATGGCTGGTTCCAAATGTTTAGCCATACATACTTTGCCGAGGAAGTATGCAGTCATTGAGCTGCCCACCTGTTGTTTGTAACGGCCGTGACAGATGTTGTTACGTATTCAATTTTGGGTAGTCTCAGACCAGTATTTCGCTTTAAATAAGTTCTTGAATTGCTGATAATCCTCGATATCACTACGGTTGGCCATCCACCAATGATCTGTCATTTCCCGAAATGACTCGTCTAACAACTCCCGGTTGTTGACCCATCTGTTGCCCCTGTGTTTGGCGATATATTCTTCTATCCAGGCCAAGAACTCCATAGGTTTCCTTTTGTATTGGCGAAAGTTTAGCCATTCTCTATTCTCATTCATAGGGAAATTAGTGAAGTTAGTCGGTCGGTTTCGGATTACCTCCATCTCTTCCTGGCTCTGCCGCACTTGCCCGGTGATATTCGTCATCACCACTTCCATCCCGTCGCACCTTTCTGTGACTTGGTTACGCACCTTACTTATTTCCTCCTGTGTTTCCTTTCGGTTTTCTTCCAACTTTGTCTTATGGTGTTTTTTGATCTGGGTAATTTCGGTATTTATTACTTCCCTGACTTCCTGTACTTCACTCTCAGTTTGGCGACATCTTTCGTCAACTTCCCTGATTTGTTGGTTTATTATTATTGTCTCTTGTTCCAATTTTTTATTTATGGATCTCTTATTGTCGTTGATTTTCCTACTCAACTCTTCCTTTGCCAACTGTATTCTCTCGTCTATCTTGTTCATGTTCTCCTGGTTGACTTCTCATAATTATTCTCTTAACCGTTCGTTATTCTCATCCAGTTTCTCCTCCATCTTCTGATTCTTTTCCTCCAACTTTTCCTTCAGTTGTTGATTGTCGTTTTCCATCTTCCTACTATTCTCTCTTAACTCTTCCCTTAATTGTTGGTTGTCCTCTTCCATCTTCTTACTGTTTTCTTCCATCTTCTTTAATCCTTCCTTCGTGGATTCTATGTTCTTATTTATTTCACTCAAATCTTCCTTCAAAGACTGTTTGTCTTCCTTCCTTTCCTTACTCGATTCTTTCGTTGTCGAATCCATTTTCTTACTCAATTCTTCCTTTAATTCCTGATTCAATTTCTTACTATTTTCTTCCATTTTCTTATTTGTGGATTCTATGTTTTTATTTATCTCCATTATCATTTTCATTAGGGTCTCCTGGAACTTGATATCCCCTGTTGGTGTTGGTACTTCAGGTTGTTCCTCTGGTGGTGCGGGTTGTTTATGTTCCACCGGGGGTACTAACACTTCTATCTCTTCCACGGGTGTTGCCTCCTTGTCCCCCATATCGACTTTCTTTTCGGCCTCTGCCGCCCTTTTCTTCGAAGTCGTACAACGTTGCATGTTGTTTCCTTCTTTGACTGTATAACCGCTGCCAAGCTTAATTATTAATTGGGCAAGTTACTGTAGTCCTTCAATCGCTAATTAAAGCCCTTCAGTTGGATGCCAATTTGTAACAAATACCTTCTGGTTACAAATAAAAATGTTTCTTTCATGTACAAAAAAAAAAAATTTATTTTATTTTTTTTTTAATTTTCAAAAAAATATTAATGTCTGTTTTTATGTTCAATAATTTAAATAATAATCCTTGTAATAGTGTCGTGTGAAAATTTTGTTTTAATCTGTATTATTAATGTCAATAAATTCGCTTCTTTTTCACTGTAAATAAATTTATTGTTAATAGGATTGTCTCATTTCACTAATCGATCGGCTATCTTTCTTCTTTCTCAAGTATATTACTCCCACTTGAGTAATGTCGCCTTTTTCTTTGATCCTGTTGTGAATTAACTCTTTATTTATAAAAATTCTAAAATAAAAATTAAATCAAAGCGTAGAATTGATATATTTTATTGACAAATTTAATAATATCTATTTAAAATCGATTATCACATATAGAACACTCGACTCTTGCACAGGGGTAATCGATTGTTAATACAGGTTATTATATAGAAATATTTTCGACTGGTTCTTTGAACGGTTATAATTATAACAGTCAGAGAAGGGGCAAGTATAGAAAGTATAACATTCACAAATATATCTTAATAATTAATAATTACAAAATGAACTAATGATATATAATGTTTATAAAGTTGAATCGTTTTACCAACAGCGAACGCCGAATTCAATCAGTGGAGGTGGTGTTGCATGATGGGATTTTTCAAAATGGCCGACACTTCGTATTTGCAGTAAAACTGGAATGAGGACGCTGAATTTTCTGCTAATAAAGCTGCCTTCTCAACTGTTTCCTTGGTTCTGCAATATTGGATAATGTCTATTGTGTTGTGAGAGGTGTCCTGGTTAAGTGTTCCGTGTTCACTGATTAAATGTTTTGTATTAGGTGTGTTCACTTCTGTTGCGTGTATGTCGAAAAATGTGATGTTCGTTTGGTTAAGTTATATTTCTTGTTTTATAGTTTTGTTATTTTAATTCACTGGTATTCCGTTCAGTTTTAATTGTTTTCACCGTTTGTGGGTGTGGTATACACTGATTTTATGTTTAAGTTCAATTTTTCCGTAACTCTCGGTTGTTTTAATGTAAGATATGCTCAACCGTTATACGCCATTAACGTATTCGCTATCCGTGTTATTAGCGCGAGCTTAATTCAACTGTTCACTCTCAATGTTAAATAAGAACTGTTTTACTTCCTTCGTCTCCTGAAATATCTTGCCAAGTTAATATTAGAAAAGTATTGTTTCAATTATTATTCACTTCCTATGCATGTGATTTAAAGTACATTATTTTCAGAATATATTTTGGTTATTGATTACTTTCGTGAACTAGTAATTACATAATTGGTTTCTTTAACTCCTTCTGCTTAATTTGACACACAATAGTCCATCTTTATAAATTTTTTTGTCAAAATTGCTATATTTCTGTCATTTTGGAAATATAGGCTCAATATCTGCTTCCTGTTCTTGTCCAAAATTTTAGCCATCTTATGTGTTATAAATATGATTATAATAAATTTCCGATTGATATAAATCTCTATCCTTCCTTAACTTCTTATAAATTTATCAATTGATCATTCTTTTAGTTATAATTCATGAATTTACTATTCCTCCTCTGAAATTGTTAGGTATTACATTTTGCAAATTTTTTAATAATTTTATACATCTTTTTATATTATTCTTTTAAAGTATAGTTTCAGTTATAGTAATTGGTGATTGATTCACCTTATATAAATCTCATAATTTACTTGGTTTATTTAACTTCCTTCCTCAATTATAATGTTATTTGGAATTTCTTATTTGGCCTAGATTTTATAGTTTTACATATACTGTTTTCCGAATAATGTTATTTCTATACCCCTTCTGACTTTCTAAAGTTAACACAATATTAAATAAAATTTCCTTATATAACTATTGGTACATGTAGCATTGTATTCATGCTCATAATACAAAAACAATACTGATAATTAATTACTAGTCTTTAAAGTTAGACATTTTAGTTTGAACTATTTTCAAAAATACATAACAAA
This sequence comes from Magicicada septendecula, assembly GCA_034769895.1. Taxonomy (NCBI): domain Eukaryota; kingdom Metazoa; phylum Arthropoda; class Insecta; order Hemiptera; family Cicadidae; genus Magicicada; species Magicicada septendecula. The sequence continues at coordinate 316,575,106 of CM068367.1, read as the reverse complement.
CATTTTATAAACTAGTATAGTATACATACATAGACCTTTTAGGCTGTATGAACACTGTTATATTAATAAACATTCTTATCTTAATCATAATCCTTATTCTATATACCACCTTGAAATGTGGAGTTCATAGGCTCCAAACACAAACATAATTAGCCATTTAATTTTTATTTTTTGTCAAACTTAAATTGATTGCAGTCCTTTCTGTTTATATTGTGTATTATATTTTAATTCCCTGTCACAGTAATTATTCCCCACCTGCTCTCTTTATCATTTACATTTCAAAGAATGTTTTTTGATAAAAAGTGGCCTCTTCTATGAAACATTAGAAATATTTTCACAACAATATTTCATGACATGTTATCTCTGTATTTATATAAAATATTAAAGTTATTTAATAGCACATAGTTAAAGTAACAGTTACACCTTTACTTGAAGTTTATTATATTTAAATCACTTGCACTGGTTCACTTACACTGTTGGGTCTGATTTATATTTGAGTTTTACAATATTCTAAGACCAAACCTTTAGTTATAATGGACTGTGAAGATTTGTTTATTTTATTATATAATAACTTTAGTCGGTGCACTTCTGTTCACACTACTAAACACTTTTGTTTATAATTATTTTACATTTCTATGAGGTTTTGGGGTGTTATACTTTCTTTGGGTGACATTAAAATTTGGTTCGGGGTTTGTTATTGTTAGTAATAGGTTTATCATGGGTATTCCTTGTAGTTCTCCCATCCTATATCTTCTTTTCTTCACTTCTTCCTTCTTGGGTTTTCCCAGGTAATTTGGTTTTATTTTGTCCGTTGGTTGGTTCAGGGTATCTTCTTTATTACCTGCTCCTATCCTACCTGGGTATTATCCTGATTTTATTTTAGTTTCTTCGGATTTAATTTTCTTGATACTTTTTTGTTGCATTTTTATGATTTAATTTTACTTTTTCCTTTATGGTTGTATTTTTCTTTGATATTTAATTATTTTCCTTTGAATTTTCTTTTGAGTTAATGTAATTTAAATTTATTTATGATCATAATGGAATTATTGCTTAGTGGATTATTTGTCATGCTACAATATTCATGTTTGTGTTCATTAGTTGTTTTTTTCGGGTCTGAAATTTATTTAATAATTTGGTAATGTGGTTATATGTAGTTGTGGTCATGTTGTTTTTGTACATGTTAATGTATATTTATGTGAGAGATAATTTGTTATATATTTATTTTCCGTTATTTGATTGTTGATTTCACTTAATATTCATGTTCACTTCACTGTTTTCTCACAATACACTTTTGTTTTTGAATTTATTTGATAACCTCACTTTTCGTTTTTTTTTCCTTCATTGTAGCGTTATTTACCTTGTATGGTTTTATTAATTCAATCACTTTCTGCTACAGTCCGTTTCTTGATGTATATAATACTAAATATCACTATTGTTTGACAACTCGGAACACTAAATTTTTTATAAGTAAAATCGTAAAAATTTACCTTGCAGCCTAAACCGGATTTCACCTTTAGAAGGCTTCATCAGAGGCTCATATTACTTAGTGTTCCGAGTCATCAAACAATAGTGATATTTAGTTAAGTAACGGACACGTCATGGACAACGAAATCCAAGTATATAATACATTTAATATTTATAATGAATTTACCTCAAGATTTTTTTTTCTTATTAGGAACATGTGTAACCCCTCTTAATTTTTTTTATACTTTAGGAAAAGAAATTTTTTTTGAATTGTGCAAACGTAGCATATGAATTATATTAATTACCCTTTATAATACTCAACATTAAAACACATAATTGCACATAAATATACATATACACATAAATACATATCACAGACACAATACAGCATGACACCATACAGCATGTTAAGTCTGGCAGGCAGCCTGTACATTCCCATCATACCCATACATGAATGGGGAGACATCTGAACTGGTCATCATGACCCATAATTCAATTATCAGTTTAAGTGGCCGGCCAGCCTTATATAACTTTCAATTAAAAACCCAAAACCCATTAACTCACAAGAGTGTAATAGAATTTAAAAACTGAATAAAACATCAGGATTAGAAATTACAAAATTTTAAATTGGCAAGTAGCCCTGCACAATCTGTCAAATTACAAACTATAATTCAAAAATAGTCCCTTTATAGTAGCGTACCATCACAAGGTTAACATGTCCTTATAGATTTATAAAATAGTAAGTTTGTTACTTTCTTTTGTACCTTTGTAAAAAAAATTCAAAATTTTAAAAAACTTCCAAGTGGAACTGACCACCAGCAAATTAAATATAAAATGTAAACTGAGGCTGATTTTATAACTTTACAAACATAGAGTGAAGTAGTGAGAAAATACTATTATAAAGATATATAAAAAACTTAAGACATTCTGAAGTGACTATGGCAGTAATAATGATTTTAAGTCTTGGTACATGTTGAATAATTTCATAAAATTGTGAACTTCTCTTAATTAAACTGTGCAGAAATGTATACATATGTATAGAAATTTACAGAAAACCTGAATTGACCTGACCGATGACACGTGTCCGGCCTGATCGAACACACAAAAAACACGTCCGCTACCTGCATAGAACAGCCCCCACAGGAGCCTGAATCAAGTAAAAGAAAAAAACCCATAATCCCTTAAAACTTCCAACCCCCTTTTAAAATGAACATTTATTAATGATGATTAAATAATACCAAACCCACATACATGACAAGATTTCAGATTCCCCGCAACTTTTACTATTAAATAAATATAAGAATTCATGATCGCCGTACATGGGCCCCTCGGCCAGATCTACAATTATTTTGGGGCGTAATTACATACTGAATTTATTCTAAAGAAAGTTTATCACCCCCGAATTATGTCCAGCTAGACTCGAGCACCATAGCGTAGAACTTGTTAACTGAGAATAATGTCATACGCAGGGTGTTTGCTGAAGTGGTCTAAAGAATATTAAAAGCTTAAATGTCACTTTAGTATTGTCCCAGGGATGTCTCATGGGCACAGTGGCATGATGTGCAGTCGTTCCTCCCGCAGCGACCAAGATAGAGTCTGGTTATATTCGTTGCATTGTGGCAGATGGACAGCCACCCACTGGAATGAGTCGGACCTCTGACTGGGCGGGAACCCTTAAACATTTATAAGGATAATTACTACAGTGACCCATAACTCACAACAACCGCATCCCACAGCATAAAACTCACTCTGTTCATCATAACCCGTTTGAATTATTCTTTTTTTTTTTAGGTTTTTCTTTGAAAATACTAGAGCACACTCACGGCCACAATGCTTCACAATTATAGGTGTATATCTTTATAACGAACATAATGTATTACATTATAGATCAGAAAATGATGACTGTATGCAACTTAACAAACTCAAACAGGCATAAGAGTCAATCAGCACGTGCTCACTCACAACAGTAATAATTTTTGACATAGTTACAAAAATAATCTTTCTTTTACGCCCCAATTTCATAGGTACAATAGTTAATTATGATTACAAATTATCATGCTGTACTAGAGCTAAAAATAAATCAAATATTTAATCATGAACATACCCTATCACTCACCACCACGCGACAGCTTACAACTTTTATTTCATTCACAACCAAGTTAATTTCAGATTACGTTTCAAATCTTTTACAATATAAGGAACAATATACCTTAAAGTGACTTACCAGAGATCGCTGTAGCTTCTACTCCAACATAGTAGATAGGAATTTAATGTTTAAAGCAACTTGGTTCGGCTGGAGAAACGGCTGCCCGCAACAGCTGACTTCAGACTGCCCCGACTTGTATCAAAACCAGCGTGTCGGAAAACATAACGCACCCCTCTGCCACCAGATAGGGACAGCATCCAGCGCAACCCCCCCCCCCCAAAACGTCCACTCCGCACCGACGCGTAATTATTATAATTAAATTTATTTCGGCATTCAAGCTTTTTATATTATTCACTTTTATAGAACCGCCGGGTTTTCGCCAAAACACGGCACACCCCCACCCCAAAAGGGCAACATGGTTGCCACACACTCGAACTCAGGGGTACCCTGCAGTGTACCCCTATAGTCATTTAAAACACGGGTATTCATCGGTGTTCGCAGTAGTCCTCGCTCTCAGGAGAACAGAGAAATATCACGCCACTGCGGCCATCCCCATGCGACCCTCTCCGTCATGCCAACCCCACGGGACCGCCCCAACACGTCACCCTCTCTGGTGACCACCACCTACCTCTACTGATGCCACTCACATACCCGTCCGAAGACCCAACAAGGTATCACTAACCTTGGTATGTGAGTGACCGTACTACACCTCTCGTCCACCTCTTGGACCGACCAGCTATATGTACCAACACAAGGCATCACCATCCTTGCCATATGGCTGGCCCACATCCCTACACTAGGGCGGATGGCCCCGCTTAGCCAGACAGAGAAGGCCGCATAGAGGGCACGCGAACATCCATCCCTTCATTTGCTCGTTCAAATGCACCATAACTAGAGGGAGGTTACTTCTCTCCTGCACCGTCTACACAACTCTCTCTCTCAACTGAAAAGAAACACCAGAGGAATCAACAGGGGAATGCGGCATGGCTCGGACCCTACAATAATCCACAATCAATCTACAACAATGAACAGCGAAACAACACCACACTATCACTCCATCATAATTTCTCAAAACAGGGGAAACTGATGATCTCCAAGAGACCACAATCTAAGTGCACACTCTCGGCAAACTCTCTAACTCCTTTTTGATATTTTTTTCTTTTTCTAATTTTTTTTTGTTTTTTATTTTATTTTATGTTTTTCTAAGGGGAGGGGTAGGAAAATCGGGAAGATGAAAAGGGCAAGGATCATTGAAAGGTCAATAGCTAGGACCAAGGGTAAGGACATGGCTCCCTCCGGAAATAAGGATGAATGGAGGAAACCAAGCCTCGCGTGGGCAGGGGCGCAACCCTGAAGTAGACGAACACCACTGGGATTGTGGGGAACATCTACCCGCTACCCGTTAACCGCTTCTTCTCACCTTTCTATGACGGACTTTAGGTACTTGTTCCTTTCGGACACCACTCTCTGAGAAATTATCTTGTGTTGAGCTGTACTGCTTTGTTTCTTCTGAATCAGAATCAAGACAACCTACATCACTACTTTCACCCTGATTTGGATTATCCTCACCATCTAACTCCTCTGCTTCTGCCTTCCCTGCTTCTCTTTCTTCCATCCCTTCCTTTTCTTCCTCTATTCCTTCTTCCTCTTCCACTTCCTCCTCTTCTGCAATTCCCCCTTCTTCGTCCCCATAATCCAAATCAACCTCATGACACTGCACCTCCTCACCATCTTCCAGTTGCTCATCTAATCCATCTTTAACCGCATCTTCACCCAGCTCCTCACCAATTTCTGCACCACCCTCGTCACCGGCTCCTTCACAAACTTCTTCACCAACCTCCTCTCCAATCTCATTTTCGTCCTTTTCATCCACACGTTCATGATCATAATTTAAATTTTCATCATCATCGCCATCACGTCCACTACCACCATCCGAACACTGCACATCTTCATCATCCTCTAGTTGCTCCTCTGGTCCACCTGAAATTTCTTTCCGTTCATCAGAATCCTCAGCTCTACTTACAGAAGGCGTCTGCACATCTTCACACACTACATCATTCTCACTCGCACACTCCACAACGCTGCTACCAAATTCCTCCTCAACTTCTACCTCATCTCCTTCAAACACCTCACTTGCAGCAAGGACATCCCCGTGTCCATCCGCAACCTCAGTAACTTTTGCAGCCTGGACATCCCCGTGTCCATCTGCAAACTCAGACTCTTTAGTCTCCCTAACACCTATAACTATACTTCCCTGTGCAGCATCTGCAGACCGCTCTTCTGCCTCTTCCTTCGATTCCTCTCCTTCACCACTCTCAGCAACTACAACGTCCTCAACATTTCCCACCCTGGAATCCAGCTGTCCAGGTCCATGTGCAATGTCTAAATTAAATTCTACTGGTGATGGTAAAGCTACACCATCAAGTGACTTCTCATAGCCCTGCGTAGGCGATGATGATGTTACAGGATCTGGATCCCTCATGAACCGAGATGGAGATACCGGAACAAATTCTGCGGCATCTGGATTCAACCATGACGTCCTCTCTGAGTCCTGCAATTCAGTGTTAACAGACGTGTCCTTGTTGTCAGGTGTTGATCCCCCGAAGCCATTCCGCTTTTCTTCTTCCGCTTCACCTTCTTCATCCACTACTCTGTTAGGCACTTGTAATTCCTCTGGAACCTTTAAAGTTTCTTTTCTTTCCAAATAGGAATAATGCCTTGCTACAGGATCCCTACTTGCCGATGTTGGTTTACTAAAATAACTTCTTCTTCCCCTGTGTTAATTTCATACTTATTTCTTTTCTCTGCTGTAACTGTTGTTACCGTCTTCTCACTTGCCACCCCCTTGTAGCTTTCATTACTTCCGGAATATTCAGTTTTTCTTACAGTTTCTTGTGTTCTCCACCAACCACCATGTTTGTCCTTTTTAGCTCTTCCTAATAAACTACTTGAGTCTTGGACATCTCTAGCAGCTCCTCCCTGGGACTCGTCATTCGTCTGGACCCTTCTGGCATGCGCACACCACCGGTCCAGGTCCGCAAAACAACGTGGAGGATCTGCGAAGACCAGCCGGGATCTCTCTTGGGGAGTCAGCCTTTCTCGTATCACCTGTATTACTTCCGCCTCGGGCAACCCCAACCTTAATACCCGGGCAGCTTTCCGTAAATCATTCACGAAGTCCCCCAATGCCTCTCCGTTGGCGTGTAGGCGATAGAATAACTCAAACTTCAACTGTTCACGTCGTCGATGGGGTATGAAGAAGTCCAACACTTCCCCATGGAAAGCGTCGACACTGCCACCACGACGCAGAGCATTGGTGACCACCCCTGCCAATGAACCCCGGCAATACGGGTATATAAGGGACAAGACCTCCCCATCGGACACTCCCGGGAAATCTGCCAACTGCAGGACAAGGTCCAAGAAAACCAGCAGCTTGTCCTCATCTACTCCATTCACCACCAAAAGTTTCTGGAGAACGCCTGAAATGGGGTGGGGCAATCTCTGATAGCATACCGTCACCAGAATTGCACAATTCACAACACACAACAATAAATTATAAATCCCAATGAAACACCTAACACAAACATAACTTACAAAACATAGTCACAAAGAATCAGGAAAAACTCAAGTACTAACCCTTCCTTCGAGCGGACCCCCGGGTTCCCTAGCGCTGCGGTGACCCGACCCACTCCTGAACCAGCTCTCTTTCAGACACACAAGAGGAGAAACAACTTTGGACACTAACATAAACATAAGACCAATAACACCTAACACCTACCACAACGTCATATTTCACAAGGACATATTATTACAAACTTCAAACAATGAATCTTGTCGGTGACAGTACCGACTTCCGATCGGGCCATACCGCATCCTGCTAAACTCATGTGCAATTACTCCCATATCTATTAATAATGCAGCCGACTCCCCAGCCATGCCCCAGATCTCCGGTAATTCCAAGTCTCCAAAGGAAAATATCCCACCAAAAACAACAAAAACGCATGCCACGTGGCGGCACCAGGTTTACAATTATGCATTCACATATGCCCCTCAAACTTTAAACATAATATAACCTCTACACCTATATTCGCTTTTCCAAAATTTTCGGAGTTTGACTTGTCTCAAACTATTTCTGAGTTTGCAAGCCCCATCACACCCAAGGGCCCAAGGGTTCAACCCTAGAAGGAACCACGCTCTGCTACCATTTGTAACCCCTCTTTATTTTTTCGATACTTTAGGAAAAGAATTTTTTTTTTAAAGAGGGGCCACCAGATATTTAAAACTAGGCGGAGGGCCTAGATAAAGCATAAAATGCACTGGGTCCAGTGAGACGGGACTTGCAATTAAAACTCGCTTTTAGCCAACCATAACAATTTTTATTTTCTAAGTTCCCTTCGCATTCATACATATTAATTGCAAATTCAATAATTCAACTTTAATATAAAATATAAATTTAAAATTTTAATAGTTCAATCTTAATACAAAATATAAATTTTAAATTTCAATAATTCAATTTTAATATAAAATATAAACTTCAAATTTTAATTGTAACATATCAGCCTGCACACATCCTTAGTTTCGAAATTCCCAAATTTGCAATTTTAAAATTACTATCATAAGTTAATATCTAACATCACCATTCTAAAAATTCCATTAATACCTCTAAATATGGATAATCACATAGTTGAATAAATATTCCCGACATTATAACTATAAATATATATTATTTACATAACACCATAATCATCTGAATTGCGCAAACATAGCATATAAATTATATAAATTACCCTTTATAATACTCAACATTAAAACACAATTGCACATAAATATTGTAGCATGACAGATAATCCACTAAATAATAATTCCAATCTGATCATAATTCAATATAAATTACATTAAATAACAAGAAAATTCAAATGAAAATAATTAAATATCGAAGTAAAATACCACCATAAAAGGGAAAAGGAAAATTAAATAATCACAATGCAACAAAAATATATCAAAGAAAATAAATCCTAAACAACTAAGATAAAATAAGGTAAAACCCAGGTAGGATAGGAGTAGATAAAGAAGATACCCCGAATAAACCAACGGACATGATAAAACCAGATTACCCTGGAGAACCCAAGAAGGAAGAATTGTGAAGAAAAGAAAATGTAGGATAGGAGTACTACAAGATAACCTATTATAAAGAATGACAAACCCCGAAAAAGATTTAAAATCACCAAAGAAAGTATAACACCCAAAACCTCATATAAAAATGTAAAATAGTTAGAAACAAAAGTGTTTAAGAGTTGTAAATAGAAGTGCACCCACTAAAGTTATTATGTAATGAAATAGACAACTCTTCATAATCCCTTATAACTAAGATTTTGGTCTTGGAATATTGTAAAACTCAAGTATAAATAATATTCAAAAGTATAAGTGAACCAGTGCAAGTTATTTCAATATATTCAATAAACTTCAAGTAAAAGTGTAACTGATACTTCAACTATGTACAGTTAAACAACTTTAATGTTTTCTATAAATACAGATATAAAATTTTATGAAGTATTCTTATGAAAACATTACTAATGTTTCAAAGAAGATGCCACTTTTTATCAAAAAAAACATTCTTTAAAATGTGAATGATAAAGAGAGCAGGTGGGGAATAAATACAGTGACCAGGGATTAAACTGTAGTACTAAGATATAAACAGAAAGGACTGCAACTAAATTAAATTTAAGAAAAATAAAATACATGGCTTATTGTGTTTGTTTTAAAGCCTATGAACTCCATATTTCAAGGTGGTGTATAGAATAAGATTTATTATTATTATAAAAATGTTTATTATGTCTCACAGGGTTAATACAGACTAAAATGTCTCAGTATGAATACCATACTATTTTATAAAATGTTTGTTATGTGTTACTAGTAATAGTTAAAACTAAAATGTCTGACTTTAAAGACCAATAGTTAATTTTAAATATTGTTTTTGTATTATGAGCATGAATAAGATGCTACATGTTCTAATAGTTATTTAAGGAGATTTTATTTAATATTATATTAACTTCAGAAAGTCAGAAGGGGTATAGACATAGTATTATTCAAAAAACAGTATATGTAAAACCAGAAAATCTAGGCCAAATAGTACATGTCAATAACATTATAATTGAGTAATTAAGTTAAATAAACCAAGTAAATTGATGAGATTTATATAAGGTGAATTAATCACCAAATTCTATAACTAAAACTATACTTTAAAAGGATAGTATAAAAAGATGTATAAAATTATTAAAAATTTTGCAAATGTAATATATAACAATTTCAGAGGGGAAACCATAAATTCATGAATTATATTTAAAAGGATGATCAATGGATAAATTTGCAAGAAATTAAGGAAGATAACATTTATGTCAATCTGAGATTTATTACAATCATAATTATAACACATAAGATGGCTAAATTTTGGACAAGGACAGGAAACAGAATATTGAGCCTACTTTTCCAAAATGACAGAAATATAACAATTTTGATAAAAAACTTTATAAAGACGGATTATTGTATATCAAATTAAGCAGAAGGAGTTAAAGAAACCGATTATGTATTTACTATTAAAGGAAATTAATTAATAACCAAAATATATTCTGTGATATAATGTATTTTAATTACATGCATCGGAAGTGAATAAAAATTGAAACAATACTTTTCTAATATTAAATCGGCTAAGAGATTTCAGAAACGAAGGAAGTAAAACAGTTCTTAATTAACATTCGAAGTGTACGGTTGAATTAAGCTCGCGCTAATAACACATATAACAAAACCAAACATGGCGAATAAAAAATGAGCATAGCCTACAATAAAAAAACCGAGAGTTACAGAAATTTTACCTTAAACCTAAAGTCAGTGAAAACAACCACTACAAACATTGAAAACAATTAATATTGAACCGAATACAAGAGAAATAAGGAAATAAAACTATAAAACACTAATTATTCATAATAAAACGAACTTCACAATTTTCGACACACACATAGACAGAAGTGAATACACCTAATCCAAAACATTAAATCGAAGTGAACACCGAACACTTAAACGGGACAACCCAAACAACACCAGAGACATTATTCACTATTGCGGAGACAAGGAAGCAGTTGAGAAGGCATATTTATTAACAGAAAAATCCAGCTACACCATTCCGGTTTATCTTCAGTAGCGAGCAAGCGGCCATTTTGGAACTCCCGTCATGCCTAGTGCCTACGTCGAATAGTATTCAACGAGTCATTTGGTATAAACTCTTACTTAATAAACATTATATATTATTATCAAAATGTGTATTTTCTAACTATTAAGATATTTTATTGTGAATGTTATACTTTCTATACTTGCCCCTTCTCTGACTATTAATTATAACCGTTAAAAGAAACCTTTCGAAAATATTTATATAAAATAACAGATGTATTAACAATCGATTGCCCCTGTGAAAGAGTCGAGCTATATATGATAATCGATTTTCAATCGATCTTTTGAATAATTGTCAATAAAAAACATAGTAATTCAACAATTTGGTTTTAAATTTATTTCTCAATTTACTAAAAGAGTTTTAGTTAACAACAGGACTAACAGAAAGGCGACCGTTACTCAAGGGAAGGTAATATATACGGGGGAAAAGAAATATCACCAATTGATTAGTGAATTAAGATAATCCTGTTAGCTGGAATTTAGTTACAGAAAACCATAAGCTAGATTATTGACACAAATAACTCCAACAAATTTAAAATTTCAACACTACACCCTTACAAGAATTATTGAATTATTAAACACCCTTAACACCCTTATATTAATTTATTGAACAATAAAATATAAACATAAATTTTTTTATTTCAAAAACCAAATATTTAAATTTTTTTCAAAAATTTAAATAACACAAGTTTCATTTGTAAACGGAGATTCGTTACAATATACAGATACACATAAATACATATCACAGACACAATACAGCATGACACCATACAGCATGTTAAGTCTGGCAGGCAGCCTGTACATTCCCATCATACCCATATATAACTTTCAATTAAAAACCCAAAACCCATTAACTCACAAGAGTGTAATAGAATTTAAAAACTGAATAAAACATCAGGATTAGAAATTAGAAAATTTTAAATTGGCAAGTAGCCCTGCACAATCTGTCAAATTACAAACTATAATTCAAAAATAGTCCCTTTATAGTAGCGTACCATCACAAGGTTAACATGTCCTTATAGATTTATAAAATAGTAAGTTTGTTACTTTCTTTTGTACCTTTGTAAAAAATATTCAAAATTTTAAAAAACTTCCAAGTGGAACTGACCACCAGCAAATTGAATATAAAATGTAAACTGAGGCTGATTTTATAACTTTACAAACATAGAGTGAAGTAGTGAGAAAATACTATTATAAAGATATATAAAAAACTTAAGACATTCTGAAGTGACTATGGCAGTAATAATGATTTTAAGTCTTGGTACATGTTGAATAATTTCATAAAATTGTGAACTTCTCTTAATTAAACTGTGCAGAAATATATACATATGTACAGAAATTTATAGAAAACCTGAATTGACCCGACCAATGACACGTGTCCGGCCTGATCGAACACACAAAAAACACATCCGGTACCTGCATAGAACTGCCCCCACAGGAGCCTGAATCAAGTAAAAGAAAAAAAACCCATAATCCCTTAAAACTTCCAACCCCCTTTTAAAATGAACATTTATTAATGATGATTAAATAATACCAAACCCACATACATGACAAGATTTCAGATTCCCCGCAAATTTTACAACATCAACTTTTACTATTAAATAAATATAAGAATTCATGATCGCCGGACACGGGCCCCTCGGCCAGATCTACAATTATTTTGGGGCGTAATTACTTACTGAATTTATTCTAAAGAAAGTTTATCACCCCCGAATTATGTCCAGCTAGACTCGAGCACCATAGCGTAGAACTTGTTAACTGAGAATAATGTCACACACAGGGTGTTTGCTGAAGTGGCCTAAAGAATATTAAAAGCTTAAATGTCACCTTGGTATTGTCCCGGGGATGTCTCATGGGCACAGTGGCATGATGTGCAGTCGTTCCTCCCGCAGCGGCCAAGATAGAGTCTGGTTATATTCGTTGCATTGTGGCAGATGGACAGCCACCCACTGGAATGAGTCGGACCTCCGACTGGGCGGGAACCCTTAAACATTTATAAGGATAATTACTACAGTGACCCATAACTCACAACACCCGCATCCCACAACATAAAACTCACTCTGTTCATCATAACCCGTTTGAATTGAATTTTTTTTTTTTAGGTTTTTTTTTGAAAATACTAGAGCACACTTACAGCCACAATGCTTCACAATTATAGGTGTATATCTTTATAACGAACATAATGTATTACATTATAGATCAGAAAATGATGACTGTATGCAACTTAACAAACTCAAACAGGCATAAGTGTCAATCAGCACGTGCTCGCTCACAACGGTAATAATTTTTGACATAGTTACAAAAATAATCTTTCTTTTACGCCCCAATTTCATATGTACAATAGTTAATTATGATTACAAATTATCATGCTGTACTAGAGCTAAAAATAAATCAAATATTTAATCATGAACATACCCTATCACTCACCACCACGCGGCAGCTTACAACTTTTATTTCATTCACAACCAAGTTAATTTCAGATTATGTTTCAAATCTTTTACAATATAAGGAACAATATACCTTAAAGTGACTTACCAGAGATCGCTGTAGCTTCTACTCCAACATAGTAGATAGGAATCTAATGTTTAAAGCAACTTGGTTCGGCTGGAGAAACGGCTGCCCGCAACAGCTGACTTCAGACTGCCCCGACTTGTATCAAAACCAGCATGTCGGAAAACATAACGCACCCCTCTGCCACCAGATAGCGACAGCGTCCAGCGCAACCCCCCCAAAATGTCCTCTCCACACCGACGCGTAATTATTATAATTAAATTTATTTCGGCAATCAAGCTTTTTATATTATTCACTTTTATAGAACCGCCGGGTTTTCGCCAAAACACAGCACACATGTTTCGGGTACCATCTTGTACCCATCCTCAGCCTTCCGGTTTTTGTGTCTGGTGAAGTACATATGTGTTGGTTTATTATTATTATTGTGGCTTCCTGTTGGCTTCTGGTACTTCAAATTGGTTTTATTGTGTGTGATTGTGGTGTATGTGTTAGTTTTTTGTGTATTTTCAATGTTGAGTGCTTTGAATATTGTGTCATGTTTTGTATTGATTTGTATTTGTTCAGGTATTAGTTTGTTTTGTGTTTTATGTTTGTATATTTTGTAAATTTTCCCAAATGTTCATTATGGTGCCTTTGTGTGGTACTGTATATGTTTTATTAGTGTCACATTGGTTATGTCTGGGAATTCATGTCCTGTGTTTATTGCATTGTTGGCTAAATTGGATTTATATATTTCTGGTTTTTTGTATGCATTTAAGTGTTCAAAATAACGTTTTTCAGCTGTTTTTTTGTTTGTCCTATGTAACATTTATTGCAATCTTGGCATGAAATTTTGTGTATACCATTAGTTGTTGTATTATCTTTGTTGTGTGGGCTATTTAGTTTTTGTAAATTATTTTTATTAGTTTTGTGTGCTATTTTTATATCTGTGTTTTTAAATAGTTTTGTCATTTTATTATTTATGTATGTGAATGTGACCCTTTTTTTGTTGTTGTTATTATTTATGTGTTGTTCGTTTTGATTAATTCTTAATTGTTCAGTTTTTATTTTATATTTGATTTTATATATATATATATATATATATATATATATATATATATTTGCCCACTGGTTAGTAATACTTTAGTTATGATGGTATTTTAGGTGTTTTGGTATGGAACAGAAATTCTTTTCCAAAAATATTAAATTATTACACAGAATAGAGTATTGTTTGTAGTCTATAGTCTGTATAATATAATTTTTGTTTTGGCATTGGCGATAATACATGGCATGGGGTGTGGCATTTTTTGAACCAGCAATTTCATTGATGATGTTTATGACTCCCCTCCAATAGCAGTGGTCAATTTGCCAGTTTGTATTGCCAAACATGTTAGAAATGTATTCCTATTACTTGAGCTGTCAATACAGAACTTACAAAAATAAAAATAATGATGATAATAATAATACAGGTGAGCGATAAATCTCTTGACAAAAATGTATGTTTGGCAACTCCTAGTAATAGAAGGATTTGTAAGGTCAAGTCATTAGTTAAAACACAATTTTAAAACATTTGTGTTGACATTTTGACACTTTTTTGTTAAGGTTCAAAATTTATAGTGATCATCGTGACTTGGGCAGTATAAATATCGGTATGGAGAACCATACATGACTTCCATGTTCTAAGATTTATATTTAAAATCATTTTCGAAATGAAATATTTCCATAGAAACTACTTCTTTCTACTTATTGCTTCAGCCTTAACCACAGTACTGTGGTAACTAACATATACCAACTCACGTTATCGCACTCGATTTTCACTGATGATGGCAGTCGATGGCACTGCCGAAACGTCTGGTTTTGCAGAAAATATTGGACTATGGCCAAACAGCCCGGGAAGGAATTATAACAACAAACTACTTCTTTGTTGCCGATAACGTAGTACATATATAAAAAATTATACCCTCCCCTTCAACTATAATTTTCATTTATAGAAAATTACCTCCACCCCGTTCACCTACCCTCTTCATTTATAGATATTTCATCTACGTTTCTATAGTGGATTATTATGATCTTCTTATCAGGATACTTTATTTGTCAAAATTAAGTACTTTATTCTAGTTAATACATAAAATGTAGGTAAACTACCCTTTCCCCGTAACTGATCTTCACCAAAATCAATAGGCCTTGAGTCCTCTACAACTCAGGTACATATGTACAAAATTATTTGATTTTGTTTTAATTTGCGGTAGTTATCGTTCGTCATAGAAAAAATTACCCTTGTTAAACATAAAATGTTGCAGGTAAACTACCCCTTTCCCTTAACCGATCTTCACCAAAAACAATAGGGCAAACTTGAGTCCACTAAAATTCAGGGATGTATGCAATAAATTATTTGATTCTGTTTGAATTTGCGTCTGTTATCGTTTGCCATAGAAAAAATTCTACACACATGGACACTTTTCGAAAAATTACTTTTCTTCATGTTTTGAGAGTAGTACAATGAGAATCAGCTGTTATCTCGAACACGATTTTTTTTTGCCATGACCATACTTCCATTTCCTTATGGAACATGAAAGTAAAAATAATTAACAATTACAGAAATTGTATGCTTCTAAAACATTTTTTGTTAAACTAATTGATGATAAACTAAAAATATCGGTATGGGGAACCATACAGGACTTCCGTGTTCTAAGATTTATATTTAAAATCATATTCGAAATGAAATATTTCCATAGAAACTACTTCTTTCTACTTATTGCTTCAGCCTTAAACCACAGTACTGTGGTCACTAACGTATACCACCTCACGTTTTCGCACTCGATTTTCACTGAGATGGAAGTCGATGGCACTGCCGAAAAGTCTGGTTTTGCAGAAAACATTGGACTACGGGTAAACAGCCCGGGAAGGAATTTACGGCAGTTATCGTTCGTCATAGAAAACATTACCCTTGTTAAAACATAAAAGGTTGCCGGTAAACTACCCCATTCCCTTAACCGATCTTCAACAAAATCAACACACGTTGAGTTCAGTATAATTAAAAAAGGTATGAAAAAGACTAGTTGATTCTGTTTGAATTTGCGGCTGTTATCGTTTGCCATAGAAAAAAATTACCCTTGATAGAAACAAATGTTGCTGGAAACTACCCCTTTCCCTTAACCGATCTTCACCAAAAAAAATAGGTCTTATGTAAACTCGACAAATCAATGATGTATGCAAACAATTATTTGATTCTGTTTGAATTTGCGGCTATCGTTTGCCATAGAAAAAAATTACCCTTGATAAGAAAAACGTTGCAGGTAAACTACCCCTTCCCGTTAACCGATCTTCACCAAAAACAACAGATCTTGATTACTCTACAAATCAGAGCTGTATGCAAAAATTGTTTGATTATGTTTGAATTTGTGGCTGTTATCGTTTGCCATAGAATATACCCTTTTAAAACATAAAACGTTGCAGGTTAACTACCCCTTTCCATTAACCGATCTTCACCACAAACAGTAAGTCCTGAAAACTCTACAATTCAGGGCTGTATGCAAAACATTATTTGATTCTGTTTGAATTTGCGGCTTTTATCGTTTGCCATAGAAAATACCCTTGTTAAAATATAAAATGTTACAGGTAAACTACCCCTTTCCCTTAACCGATCTTCACCAAACCCAATAGGTCTTGAGAACTCTATAATTCAGGGCTGTATGCAAAAGAGTAGTTGATTCTGTTTGAATTTGCGTCTTTTATCGTTTGCCATAGAAAATACCCTTGTTAAAATATAAAATGTTACAGGTAAACTACCCCTTTCCCTTAACCGATCTTCACCAAAACCAATAGGTCTTGAGAACTCTATAATTCAGGGAGGGCTGTATGCAAAAGAGTAGTTGATTATGTTTGAATTTGTGGCTGTTATCGTTTGCCATAGAATATACCCTTTTAAAACATAAAACGTTGCCGGCTAACTACCCCTTTCCATTAACCGATCTTCACCACAAACAGTAAGTCCTGAAAACTCTACAATTCAGGGCTGTATGCAAAACATTATTTGATTCTTTTTACATTTGCGGCTTTTATCGTTTGCCATAGAAAATACCCTTGATTTAAAAAAAAACCATTGCCGGTAAACTACCCCTTTACCATAACCGATCTTCACAAAAATCAATAGGTCTTGGTTACTCTACAAATCAGGGCTGTATGCAAAAAATTATTTGATTTTGTTTGAATTTGCGACTCTTATCGTTTGCCATAAAAAAAATACCCTTTTAAAACATAAAACGTTGCCGGTAAACTACCCCTTTCCCGTAACCGATCTTCACCAAAAACAATAGGTCTTGAGTACTCTACAAATCAGGGCTGTATGCAAAAAATTATTTGATTCTGTTTCAATTTGCGGCTGTTATCGTTAGAAAATATAGAAAAAATCTATAGACACACACACACACACATTTCGAAAAATCACTTTTTTTCATGTTTTTAGTGTAATACAATCACAATCTGCAAAAATCTCGAACACGTTTTTTTTTACCATCATCATACTTCCATTTCCTTAAGGAACATGGAAGTAAAAAAATCGGTATGGAGAACCATACATGACTTCCATTTTGTAAGATTTATGTTTAAAATAATCTACTTGAATTCGGTTCGGTAATTTCTAAAAAAATATTGCTCACCCTCAAACTAATTTCACTATTTATAGATATTTTTGTTATTATGGGGTAGTCGTTTAATATAATGTTATTTTCAGTCACTTTATCCATAAAAATTAGGTAGGCTTACTTTATTCTTATAAAGAAACCGAACTACGCAGATAATCATCCCTCCTCCAAAGCGCTCCGAAGTCACTCATGGACCCTGAGCATCTTGCAAAGGGTTCATTCCCTAAAGACGAGAAGTCTGTCTATGAGCCGTTCCTCTGTAAATACGTGCAGTTACACTGCCCAGCGATCCACAGGAAGCAAATCGCTATCCACGCTGGACACTTTTTCGGCTTGCACGCGTTGTGTTGGTGTGGGTTTCGGCACTTTCCATTTAAAAAGTGTGCAAATGCAAGACAATAAACATGAGTGAGGCCAGAAATAACGCGAATTGTGTGTGTGTGTGTGTGTGTGTGTGTGTGTGTGTGTGTGTGTGTGTGTGTGTGTGTGTGTGTGTGTGTGTGTGTGTGTGTGTGTGTGTGTGTGTGTGTGTGTGTGTGTGTGTGTGTGTGTGTGTGTGTGTGTGTGTGTGTGTGTGTGTGTCTTGACTGCCTTTTTGTTGTGGTAATCATAATAATAAAATGGAAACTTAAACATTACTTAATTGAGATATGCTTCCCTGCCACGAACGATATATTTTCTCTCATACGTGATTTAAATTAAAATGAAAAAATAGAATTTTGTTAAAGTTAAATGAAATGTTTCCATAGAAACTACGTCTTTGTTGTCAATAACGTAGTACACATATAAAACTTATAAAAATTTACCACCTCCATCATCAACTACCATTTTAATTTATAAAAATCGGTATGGAGAACCATACATAACTTCCATGTTCTAAGATTTATATTTAAAATCATTTTCGAAATGAAATATTACCATAGAAACTACCTTCTTTCTACTTACTGCTTCAGCCTTAACCACAGTACTGTGGTAACTGACATATACCAACTCACGTTATCACACTCGATTTTCACTGATGATGGAAGTCGATGGCATTGCCGAAACGTCTGGTTTTGTAGAAAACATTGGACTACGGCCAAACATCCCGGGAAGGAATTTTAACAAAAACTACTTCTTTGTTGCCGATAACGTTGTACACATATATATAAAAAATATGCATAAAATTAATGGCTTGTATAAGTTAATGATTGATCTCCATTAAGTAGTGCTCAAGTTTCCAAAGTTTTAATATTATGATGTCCGTAATTAAAACATCAGAGCAGGTTTAGTGTGTATGAGGATACACCGTGGACAAAAATTTTCAACATTTCCTATTGAGCGTTGCTTAGAGTAAAGCTGTGAATCTACAGTGTACGTTTCACAGAACAAACACGCGGAAAAGAAGGAGCGCTCCGAAGTCACTCATGGACCCTCAGCATGTTGCAGAGGGTTCATTCCCTAAAGACGAAAAGTCTGTCTATGAATCGTTCCTCTGTAAACACGTGCAGTTACACTGCCCAGCGATCCACAGGAAGCAAATCGCTATCCACGCTGGACACTTTTTCGGCTTGCACGCATTATGTTGGTATGGGTTTCGGCACTTTCCATTTAAAAAGCGTGCAAATGTAAGAAAATAAACATGAATGAGGCCAGAAATAACGCGAATTGTGTGTGTGTGTCTTCCCTGCCTTTTTATTGCGGTAGTCAATAATAAAATGGAAACGTAAACATTACATAATTGAGATATGCTTGCCTGCCACGAACGATATATTTTCTCTCATACATGATTTACATTAAAATGAAAAAATTATAATTTTATTGCTTGGCAACAAAATTATTTTATTTTTAACAATTACCATTGTTTGAAAAAGTTTAAATGAATATTCAAGTACTTTACTGTTGTTAAAACGTAAAAGGTTGCAGGTAAACTACCCCTTCCCCTTAACCGATCTTCACCAAAATCAAAAGGCCTTGAGATCACTACAATCCAGGGATGTATGCAAAAAATTATTTGATTCTGTTTGAATATGCGGCAGTTACCGTTCGTCATAGAAAAAATTACCCTTGTTAAAACAAAATGTTGCTGGTAAACTACCCTATTCCCTTAACCGATCTTCACCAAAACCAAAAGGTCTCGAGAACTCTACAATTCAGGGCTGTATGCAAAACATTATTTGATTCTGTTTGAATTTGCGGCTGTTATCGTTTGCCAAAAAAAATTACCCTTGATAAAAAAAACGCTGCAGGTAAACTACCCCTTTCCCTTAACCGATCTTCTCCGAAAACAATAGGTCTTGAGTACTCTACAAATAAGGGCTTTATGCAAAAAAGTATTTGATTCTGTTTGAATTTGCGGCTGTTATGTTTTGCCATAGAAAATACCCTTGTTAAAAAATAAAACGTAGCAGGTAAACTACCCCTTTCCCTTAACCGATCTTCACCAAAAACAATAGGTCTTGAGTACTCTACAAATCAGAGCTGTATGCAAATAATCTTTTGATTCTGTTTGAATTTGCGGCTGTTATCGTTTGCCATAGAAATTACCCTTGTTAAAACAAAATGTTGCAGGTAAGCTACCCCTTTCCCTTAACCGATCTTCACCAAAAACAATAGGTCTTGAGAACTCTACAATTCAGGGCTGTATGCGAAACATTACAGTATTTGATTCTGTCTGAATTTGCGGCTGTTATCGTTTGCCAAAAAAAAAATATCGGTATGGAGAACCATACATGACTTCCATATTCTAAGATTTATTTTAAAAATCATTTTCGAAATGAAATATTACCATAGAAACTACTTCTTTCTACTTACTGCTTCAGCCTTAACCACAGTACTGTGGTCACTAACATATACCACCTCACGTTATCGCACTCGATATTCACTGATGATGGAAGTCGATGGCATTGCCGAAACGTCTGGTTTTGTAGAAAACATTGGACTACGGCCAAATATTCCGAGAAGGAATTTTAACAAAAACTACTTCTTTGTTGCCGATAACGTTGTACACATATATATAAAAAAATATGCATAAAATTAATGGCTTGTATAAGTTAATGATTGATCTCCATTAAGTAGTGCTCAAGTTTCCAAAGTTTTAATATTATGATGTCCGTAATTAAAACATCAGAGCAGGTTTAGTGTGAATGAGGGTACACTGTGGACAAAAATTTTCAACATTTCCTATTGAGCGTTGCTTAGAGTAAAGCTGCGAATCTACAGTGTATGTTTCACAGAACAAACACGCGAAAAAGAAGGAGCCCTCCGAAATCACTCATGGACCCTCAGTATCTTGCAGAGGGTTCATTCCCTAAAGACGAAAAGTCTGTCTATGAATCGTTCCTCTGTAAACACGTGCAGTTACATTGCCCAGCGATCCACAGGAAGCAAATTGATGTCCATTTTTTCGGCTTGCACGCGTTATGTTGGTGTGGGTTTCGGCACTTTCCATTTAAAAAGCGTGCAAATTTAAGAAAATAAACATGAGTGAGGCCAGAAATAACGTGAATTGTGTGTGTGTGTGTGTGTGTGTGTGTGTGTGTCTTACCTGCCTTTTTATTGCTGTAGGCATAATAATAAAATGGAAACGTAAACATTACATAACAGAGATATGCTTACCTGCCACGAACGATATATTATTTTATACATGGAGGAGTTTAGTGACATACACACGTACAGAAGTCATCTTCAAAAATACTAGAAGTCGTCCACGCTTTTATGTTTGCAGTGTAACTTACAGGAAGTTTTTTGATGTTTATAAAACATCTAGGATGCAAACTTTTCCCGATAACTAAAAGTTTCCTTTTTTCGGTTCCCGTCATGTTCGCACAAACAAAAACTGTAACTCTTTGTTTAGAGAGCTTCCCACCAACGCACTTTCCATTTTTAAATTTGAAAGTCTTATCTGGAGTTAATTTATAAAAAATTCCAGCTTCATGTCCATTAAAGATGTCTTCATCTTTATATGATCGTCTAATTTCTGGCCAAGTGTTACGTACCCAATCGCCTGTAACGTTCAGATCTACGCATTTTGCCTCACCACAAATTTTTGCAAAGGAAATCGAGTGTCGGGCCTTAAATCGACCTAGCCATCCGTTGGAGCACGTAAAATGGCTGGCGCCGGCAGTCCTGTTACAGTGCTTATTGCTTGCATACAATGTATGTCTGTAGCCATGGGCTAGCGCTCGCGCGCACATATATACGTTTATATGAAATTTAGAGTAAAATATCTGAGAAATATTTGACGCTATAACAGAGTAGTACAATATTTAGTGACGTTAAAACCGGGAATTTTTATAATGTTAAAGATATCAGTTTGACCGGACTTATGACAAAATAACGCTACACCCGAGTTGACGTAACAGCCGAGGCCGTAATAACCAAGTTCCACTGTATATATAAAGATATTAACTCAAACATAATTTACATTAAAATGAAAAAATTATAATTTTATTGCCTGGCAACAAAATTATTTTATTTTTAACAATTACCATTGTTTCAAAAAGTTTAAATAAAATTTTCAAGTACTTTACTCTTGTTAAAACGTAAAAGGTTGCAGGTAAACTACCCCTTCCCCTTAACCGATCTTCACCAAAATCTAAAGGCCTTGAGTCCTCTACAATTCACTGACGTATGCAAAAAATTATTTGATTCTGTTTGAATTTGCGGCAGTTATCGTTTGCCATAGAAAATACGCTTGATAAAAAACGTTGCAGGTAAACTACCCCTTCCCCTCAACCGACCTTCACCAAAAACAGTAGGTCTTGAGTACTCTACAAGTCAGGGCTGCATGCAGAAAATTATTTGATTCTGTTTGAATTTGCGGCTGTTATCGTTTGCCATAGAAAATACCCTTGTTAAAAAAACGTTGTAGGTAAACTACCTCTTTCCCTTAACCGATCTTCACCAAAAACAATAGGTCTTGAGAACTCTACAATTTAGGGCTGTATGCAAATAATCTTTTGATTCTGTTTGAATTTGCGGCTGTTATCGTTTGCCATAGGAAATACCCTTGTTAAAACATAAAACGTTACAGGTAAACTACCCCTTTCCCTTAACCGATCTTCACCAAAAACAATAGGTCGTGAGTACTCTACAAATCAGGGCTGTATGCAAAACATTATTTGATTCTGTTTGAATTTGCGGCAGTTATCGTTTGCCATAGAAAAAAAATCTACAGACACACAGACAGACACACACACACACACACACACAGACACTTTTCGGAAAACGACTTTTTTTCATGTTTTGAGTGTAGTAGAATCAGAATCTGCAATAATCTCGAACACGATTTTTTTTGCCATCACCATACTTCCATTCCTTAAGGAATATGGAAGTAAAATTACCCTTGATAAAAAAAACCGTTGCAGGTAAACTACCCCTTTCCCTCAACCGATCTTCACCAAAAACAATAGGTCGTGAGTACTCTACAAATCAGGGCTGTATGCAAATAATCTTTTGATTCTGTTTGAATTTGCGGCTGTTATCGTTTGACATAGAAAAAAAATCTACAGATAGACACTTTTCGAAAAACGACTTTTTTTCATGTTTTGAGTGTAGTACAATCAGAATCTGCAATAATCTCGAACACGATTTTTTTTGCCATCACCATACTTCCATTTCCTTAAGGAACATGGAAGTAAAAAAATAACCCCTTCCCCCTTCAACTACCCTTTTCATTTATAGATATTTCATCTACCTTTCTACAGTGGATTATTATGACCTTCTTTTCAGGATACTTTATTTATCAAAATTAAGCACTTTACTCTTGTTAAAACGTAAAACGTTGCAGGTAAACTACCCCTTTCCCTTAACCGATCTTCACTAAAAAAAACAATAGGCTTTGAGTCCTCTACAGTTCATGGCTGTATGCAAAAATTATTTGATTCTGTTTGAATTTGCGGCTGTTATCGTTTGCCATAGAAAAAATTCTACACACAGACACTTTTCGAAAAATGGCTTTAACTTCCATGTTCCATAAGGAAATATGGTCATGGCGAAAAAAATCGTGTTCGAGATAACGGCTGATTCTGATTGTACTACCCTCAAAACATGAAGGAAAGTCAGTTTCCGAAAAGTGTCTGTGTCTGTCTGTCTATGTGTCTATGTAGAATTTTTTCTATGGCAAACGATAACAGCCGCAAATTTAATCAGAATCAAATAATTTTTTGCATTTAGCCCTAAATTGTAGAGTACTCAAGGCCTATTGTTTTTGGTGAAGATCGGTTAAGGGAAAGGGGTAGTTTACATACAACATTTTATGTTTCGACAAGGGTAATTTTATCTATGACGAACGATAACTGCCGTAAATTCAAACTGAATCAATAATTTTTTGCATACATCCCTCAATTGTAGAGAACATAAGGCCTTTTGATTTTGGTAAAGATCGGTTAAGGGAAAGGGGTAGTTTATCTGCAACGTTTTATGTTTTAACAAGAGTAATTTTTTTATTACGAACGGTAACTGCCGTAAATTCAAACAGAATCAAATAATTTTTTACATATGTCCCTGAGTTGTAGACCTTTCAAGGGCTATTAATTTTGGTGTAGATCGGTTACAGGGAAAGGGTAGTTTACCTGCAACGTTTTATGTTTTAACAAGAGTAAAGTACTTAATTTTGATAAATAAAGTATCCTGATAAGAAGATCATAATAATCCACTGTAGAAACGTAGATGAAATATCTATAAATGAAGTTGGACGGGGTGGGGGTAATTTTCTATAAATGAAAATGATAGTTAAAGGAGGTGGGGATAATTTTTTATTTATGTCATGTGTACTACGTTATCGGCAACAAAGAAATAGTTTGTTGTTAAAGTTCCTTACTGGGCTGTTTGGGCTTGATCCAATGTTTTCTACAAAACTAGACGTTTCGGCATTGCTATCGACTGCCATCATCAATAAAAATTGAGTGCACTATTGTGAGGTGGTATACGTTAGTGATCACATTACTGTGGTTAAGGCTGAAGAAAGAAGTAGTTTCTATGGAAATAGTTCATTTCAAAAAGTATTTTAAATATAAATCAACATGGAACATGGAAGTCATGTATGGTTCTCCATACCGATTTTTTTTTCATGTTTTGATGGTAGTTCAATCAGAATATGCCGTTATCTCGAACACGATATTTTTCGGCATGACCATACTTCCATTTCCGTATGGAACATGGAAGTAAAAATAATAGTCCATTACACATACATGTATTATTGAGGATACAGTGAGGTATATCTGAAGTGTAGCTAAATCTGAAACTTTGAACACTGTAACTTTCTGTGAGGAAACGGAAAGTATATTACTATTATGACTTTAGGACAAAGTAGTATAAAGTTTCAATGATCAATCTGGAGGATAGTTTTGTATCCTAACGTCCATTAAACGCATACGGTACTTCTCATGTTATAATACCCACATAATAGCGAACACGTTTTTGACCGACTACATTACGTAACCACTTTCCAACTGTGTGGAACAAGGCGATTAGAAAGGAGTGCATCACTGTAGTAATTGCAAAACACAGACGTGGCTGGTATTTTCAATGAACATTTATGAAGTTGCTAAACAAAATATTCCAACCAAGGCAAATGGTGTTTAAAATGATTAACTATGTAATTATTTCTACAATTTACTACCTAGGTTATATCGCATATACGGATAGGTTTAGAAGTGTTGAAACAAAGGCGTTTAAATTCTGAAAATTGAAAAGAAAATTTGTAGGTGGTTCTACAGAAACAGCAACTGTGTATGATGCTGACCATGGGTTGTGCGGGATGAAGCCCGTCGCCCGCTCATATGCTACGTCACGAGCTTCTCAGAGCTCCTGCCGCTGGAACGGTGTGGCGTGCTACCGGCCGTGAGGGTGACCGTACGCCGAGGCCGGGTCCAAGATTCACCTGGCACAATGGGTTGCTAATGAGGCGATTTCCCTCGAAGCGGGCATTGTGGCGATAGAACTTTCGGGAAAGTGTCCGTGTAGTGGCGTTCAGGGAACGGACGGACACGCAGGAATTCTCGGATTAGCTTGTTTGGAGTCAGGTAGTGGGCTTTACACGCCCATCGCAATCCTTGGTCCAGGAGTGAGTAACTGTGTATGATTTTAATAGCAGCAGCACTCATGGACGCCAGAGAGGACAACAGATGACGACTTTCACGTGCGCTGGACTCGGCACGGCTTCTCGCTCTCTGAGCCATTTCGGTGTTCTCATCTCGTCATTGAATAATCTGATAAAAAAGCGGAGCGGCGCTTCCGACGCTTCTATTGAGGCGCTGTAAATGACGCCAATAGTTATTAAGGGTTTCTTGAATATGCTGCTTCTATAAGAATACTGACTAGAGGGCCAGGGATTAGTAATGATAAGGCAGTTACAGTAGACATTGTATATTACATCGGTCGTTACGACGAATCGACTATAACTTTACTGAATAGGTTTTTTTGGGATACAAATAAGTAGCCTACCACCTTAGTACAAGACGTTTTAGCTATAACGGCAAAACCGATAATAAATTCACACGGTCACTCCCCTGACAGTTTGCAGTGTGTTCTATGCTTCACGTGTATGGCAACGCTGTACGGTACTGCACTAAAAGAAAGAGATAGTGACAGTGACATTTGTATAGAGCCATTTTATCACATTCACCTGTCGCCGGATTTTGAAAAACGAATAAAATTAATGAACGTTCTGAACAGAAAATTTGTTCGATTCAGAAAAAATACGAAATACGGTACCGACTGTCGAGGAGTGGCCAAATCCTTGGTGAACATTGAGAAAAAAACTACAAACGCTACGCCATTTAGCTTCGAGACAGTCAGAAGACTAATAAAACACACACAAAATCTCGGAAGATGCCGTACCCTTATCCTGCAACAACGATGGAAAAATATTCAATCCGCATGGTGGAGACAATAAAAACAAATCCAGAAAACAAGCAACTGCAAATTTTCGGCTCTAAACTGGTCATTATTGTCTCGCTACGCACCTCCACCGTACCAAAATCTTCCGTCACAGCTACAGTACAATATGCAATCAGCAAAGCGTGCACAAAATTGGAGCGTACCCTCCAAAAACACAAAAACTACAGCCATTAGAAAATGACATCAACATTGAGAACTTCAGCTATTACATTCCAACGGATAAAGATGTAACATCATTGTACCAATGAATTTATGACGATATAATCGTTTTCTGAGCGTGTACCAGAAAATTACGGAAATGATAACGAAGGAATGAATGAACATCAAGTCCCAAATAGTTTCAGTTGCTTTCACCGCTGAGTCAACTTGTACACGCATTTTCCTCCTTCCGACAAACAAAAAAACAGAAATAAAAAAAAGCATCGGCTGTTACTGGAAAAAGGAGACTTTAATGGAAGTTTTTTTGTGTAAACTGTATACATTCAGTTTTGTATGCCACACACATCCAAACAGAAAACCACAGTTACACCAACATAAAAAACAATCTTGAAATTTTACACTACATGCCCAAAAGTCGAAAACTCAACACCGCAGAACAATACGAAATATACAGACACAACCAAACAACATACTCAATGAACAATTACAATTTAAATCCAACACACTATTCGACACAACGGACACGGACACAATTCAGAATCTCGCGCCAACCCCCTTCCATCTACACACACCCCCACAATCAACCAATCCCCAAAAAACCGTTACAGACTACCAACGCCTTGACGCTTTCTGCATTTATACCTCACTGATGAAGGACCAAACTGCTCCGAAACGTGCGTATGAGGATATAACAAAAAGTAAGTTTTTTCACAAGTGAAAGTGCATTTAATTATTAATTGTATACATTCATTTTCTAAAAAACGATCGTACAATGATTAAGATGTTATGATAGTTATTATTTATGTTTTATTAGTTTACGGTAGTTTAGTAAACAATAAAAACAAGAAAAGAATAGCACAAAAACAAAAAAAATTGTGCAAAGTGTGACGTGTATGGTTACTTCTTTCAGTGATCAGCAGCTATGGTCTCCAATTTTCGACAGCCGAAACGATTTCAACTGTAGTTGGATTCAAATCTCATAATATGCTTTTAGTTTATTATGTTGCCTTACGAAGTAACAATACAGTTAGTTGATTGCCAGTAATGATTAGGATTAGCAATACAATTGAAAATGCAAAGAGCCCTCGTCGCTCTTCAAAGTCCATTTATTGTTAGTGTCAAGTGACATGGCCCACTTCGTATTGCAATTAGATGAATTTGTTGCGGTGTGTAACAATTTAATTAAATGAATGTGTTGCTGTAGAAAGTAATAAAAATGAGGGTTGATATGGCTGTCTCGAAAATAACGAGATGGATACTAAAATACGATTGACTTAACGTTAGTTTGAGAACAGATTTGTAAACAGATGTGTCGAACGTATCAGGCGCTCTGAGAAGTTGTAATTGGACGGGACTTGGTAAAAATGTTCTAGTTGAATACAGCGTGATTAAATTTTGATGATTTTAACACGCCAACATTTTAGGTAAATATATTACGATGCAAATTAATTATATTACTGTCCGGAAGTAGCGCTTTTCTCTATACATTCAAATTGAAACAAGGACAGCAAACGCGTTATTGGCAGCACATTAAGTGTGGCAGCCACAGAAGAAATGGGTGAATGTCAGGGAGGACTACTACAACTTTGTTAGGACAGAGGTTACCAGGTCGGACGGAATGCCACGAAGAGTGAAACTGATTACTACTTTCATTTGGTAGAACACTGTGACCTTGCGTTGTACGAATATGATAATAACAGCTGCAGACGATGTTTATTCGTAGGTTCCATGTATGAAAACAATATGATACAGTAATTACATAAATAATTTTTTAATAAGTGAAAATTAACTTTTATAGACAAATTTAAGATAATTTCCACGAATTCATAAAGCATTAATTTTTAAAAATTATTGACACGAATCGATGTAACAACACATCGGTAGTTTTGGTCACTAAATAATTTTAACTTACGTAATTTGTTTGACAATAATACAATCAACTTTTACACAGAATATTTATTATTATGGAGTGTAATAACGTAACGCTCAATAAGCACTTTAAAAAGCGTAGGCTCTTTAAACTAATAGAAGTTGATTAACAGTCAAGATTTCGAACTACCTTATTGATTACGCATAGACGATTACGAGTTCCCAACAGACACGGTCACTACCGTAATTCGAAAAGAGAATATAAGACCAAGGAATCTGTGCCGGTGAATTACTCTGTATGTGAACTGTCATAAATCTGTAAAGTAAAATACACACCCGCATAAAAAATTCTCCGGATAAAAATTCGCCACCCGCATTGTTTGATATACTTTGAATTTTATAAGCTTGGTTTTTACAGATAATGTAAAAATGACTTTTGTGTAAACGAGTGAAATGAGAGAGGATGCTCCGAATCATTTCACTTTCTTTTGCCAAAACCCATACGTTGTTTTGAATAAAGACGCATCACCATGAGTAGGGGGAAAATGGGGTTCCTGACTCAAGTACCGTTATTCCCCCACCACCACCGCTGGACCACAGCATCAGCAACTTTTTCGCGGATCTGTGTCAAGATCCGCGACTTTTTCGCGTATCTGGACCACAGCATCCGCGAATTTCCGTGAATAAATTTTTTTTATTTTTTTTTATTTGATATTTTTATTTTTTTAATTAAATTGATTTGCATATTCGCGAATATATGCCGACTTTCGCGAGCCTAGATCAAAGAGATGCCGCCGTTCCCGCGGTCCAAGATTTTTTCCCACGCTCTCCCACCACCAATGGACCCACAGCATCCGCGAATTTCCGTGAATAAAATTTTTTATTTTTTTAATGTGATTTTTTATTTTTTTCATTAAATTGATTTGCATATCAGGGGTGGTTGGTGGGTGGGGGGGTTCCGACTTGATGCATTATAGTGTATATATTAAAATATATGATCAGGGTTACCAATCTTGCATGAGTTCAAATTTGTTGTGTGTTATAATGTATATTAAATCTATATGATCAGGTTTACCAACCTATGCATGGGTTCAAACTTGATATGTGTGTGTGTTATATAGTGTATATATTAAAATATATGATCAGGGTTACCAATCTTGCATTATTATGTATAGAACAGATCTGCCAACACTTTTCTGTGGTGGGAAATTCAAACTATATGATCATGATTGTTGTCGATATCAATTCTCTCTTTGAATGTAAGTAACTCTCCCTCCCTCTCTCTCTGTCTCTAGACATAGTTATCCATCACGATATAAACTCTCTCTCTCTCTCTCTCTCTCTCTCTCTCTCTCTCTCTCTCTCTCTCTCTCTCTCTCTCTCTCACACTGTGTACATTGAGTAGAGTAGTCGGTGTGATGGTTAAATAATTTTAGCTCACAGCCTCTCTCTCTCACTCTCTCTCTCTCTCTCTCTCTCTCTCGTTGTCAAAACGTCGACTTCCAACACGTTATAATGTATATATACCTATATGTGTGTGCGGTTAGTCGATCGTGACGACGACGACGACGTCGACGAAATCAACTTTCAATGGCGGAAAATTCAAACATTGATACATTAAGCGGTCTCCCTAAATCATATGTTATGTTCAAACCGTTTCTCCCCCCTCTCTCACTCTCTCTCTCTCTCTCTCTCTCTCTCTCTCTCTCTCTCTCTCTCTCTCTCTCACTCACTGTGTACATTGAGTAGAGTAGTCGGTGTGATGGTTAAATAATTTTAGCTCACAGCCTATCTCTCACTCTCTCTCTCTCTCTCTCTCTCTCTCTCTCTCTCTCTCTCTCTCTCTCTCTCTCTCTCTCTCTCTCTCGTTGTCAAAACGTCGACTTCATTTTTTTCAATGTATTAAATAATTAATAGTTTTATAATGTAGGTGTATCAGTCAGTGTGAAGGATCACTGTTAGTGGTCATTACCTCGCATGTATATGATTTTAGAAATTTTATATATTCGACAAATATTAACTGTGTACGTTGCCACAGAGTATTGAACTACTTACAAGCGTCCCCTCTCTCTCTCTCTCTCTCTCTCTCTCTCTCTCTCTCTCTCTCTCTCTCTCTCTCTCTCTCTCTCTCTCTCTCTCTCTCTCTCACTCTCTCACTCGTTGTCAAAACGTCGACTTCATTTTTCAATGTATTAAATAATTAATTAATAGTTTTATAATGCAGGCCCTCTCTCTCTCTCTCTCTCTCTCTCTCTCTCTCTCTCTCTCTCTCTCTCTCTCTCTCTCTCTCTCTCGCACACACACTGTTACGCATAAAAACTCCTTGAAATAAGGTATTTTCAAAGTTTTGTGTACACATACAAATCGCTGTCGGACAATGTACACACTGCTCGCACACACACACATTGTGTATGTCTCTCTCTCGCTGCAAACGTTGACAACAATTCCCTTATTCAAAGCGATTACGTTGTCACTGTACACAAACTTAAATATGGTTTACAGACCATTGTAATTTTAAAAATTCATTTTTGCATTAATTAATATATATCGTAAACAATGAAATAATAATATTTCGTCATTGTAAGATTTTAATAAAACAATTATCTCTCTCTCTCTCTCTCTCTCTCTCTCTCTCTCTCTCTCTCTCTCTCTCACTCGTTGTCAAAACGTCGACTTCATTTTTCAATGTATTAAATAATTAATTAATAGTTTTATAATGCAGGCCCTCTCTCTCTCTCTCTCGCACACACACTGTTACGCATAAAAACTCCTTGAAATAAGGTATTTTCAAAAGTTTTGTGTACACATACAAATCGCTGTCGGACAATGTACACACTGCTCACACACACACACACACACACACACACACACACACACACACACATTGTTTATGTCTCTCTCTCGCTGCAAACGTTGACAAGAATTCCCTTATTCAAAGCGATTACGGTGACAAACTTAAATATGGTTTACAGACCATTGTAATTTTAAAAATTCATTTTTGCATTAATTAAATATATATCGTAAACAATGAAATAATAATATTTCGTCATTGTAAGATTTTAATAAAACAATTATCAGTTTTAAATAATAATTTTCGTGATTGCAAGATACAACCTGCGACTTAAAAAAATATAGTTTACCGTTGTGGTAGGAAAATCAAACTATTAAATTGTCTCTCTCTCGCTCTCTCTCTCTCTCACACATTTCTGATTACTATACAAATAATTGCATGTATGTTCAGAGGTTTATAACAAAATAAATTAAAATAAACCATTGTGTATTCGCTAACTTAAACCAGGAGTCTAAATCGGTGCGTCCTACTTTCTAATTTGACACATGACAATCATTAGCAGCGCTGACAGTAATTAGGATTAATTATGGATTAGAAAGTATTTACTCCAAAAACGGACACACAAGCTTTCCCCACTACCAGAGTACAATATATACGCGAAGAAAATCAGTGGCAATTTCTCATTTGACCGCCTGTGTGTGCTGATACATCGTGAAATCTATCACTGCATTTTCAATAGTTGAAAGACTGATTGTATTATTGTACGTCTCAGTATACGCAACTTCTATCATTAAGGGTGTGTAGACAACACATGCTAGTTTGGTAAGTGAACATAATTTATTGTATGTACAGATTTTATTTAAACGTAAAAATTATTTGCATTAAAACATTATCAAGCGCATTATTTATTGAATTTAATACATGTGTGTGTGTATGCGTGTGTGTATGATCAAATTATTATGTCTGTTACAATTTTCTGAAACATATTCTTACCGTATTTTTATATTACACTTCTAATTGAAGATATATATTTGAATTTAATACATGTGTGTGTGTGTGTGTGAGTGTGTGTGTGTGTGCGTGTGCGTGTGTGTGTATGATCAAATTATTATGTCTGTTACAATTTTCTGAAATATATTCTTACCATACTTTTATATTACACTTCTAATTGAAGATATATATTTTAGGTATAGCTGAATTTAGCGTGTGAGCTTCAATATACACAACGTTCGTCATTTTTTTAAGGGTGTGTAGACAACGTATGCTAGTTTGGTAAGTGTACATGAAACATTTTGAATACATTGTATGTACAGATTTTATTTAAACGTAAAAAATTAATCGCATTAAAAACATTATCAAGTGCATTATTTATTGATTTAATACATGATTCGTTCAAATAAGTATGTATGGGTGTGTGATCAAATTACTATGTCTGTTACAAAAATTCTGAAATTTATTCTTGTCGTGCTTTTATATTACATTACATAATTTTATTGTATGTACAGATTTTATTTAAACGTAATTTATATATTACACTACATAATTTTATTGTATGTACAGATTTTATTTAAACGTAAAAATTATTCACATTAAAACATTATCACGTGCATTATTTATTGAATTTAATACATGACTCATTCAAATAAGTGTGTGTGTAATCAAATTACAATTTCTGAAATATATTCTTACTGTACTTTTTATATTACACTTCTAATTGAAGATATATTTTAGGTATAGCTGAATTTTAAGCGTGCGAGCCTTCAGTGTGCATACAACGTCTGTCATTTAAGGGTACGTGTGTGGACAACGCTCACTAGTTTGTTGCAAGTAAGTATACATTATGGGGTGGGTTATACAAATAATAATAAAGTGTGTACTATATACATTTATTAAAATACATACACAGCTCCAAGATTATATTAAACTAGTTTTTACAATTAAAATACATACACAGCTCCAATATTATATTGTTACAAGTATGAAAATATATCTAAACTATTATATTGTTACAAATATGAAAATATATCTAAACTAGTTTTTACAATTTAAAAAAAAAAAAAAAACATACACACAGTTCCAAGTATTAAAATATATCTAAACTAGTTTTACAATTAAAATACATACACACACAGCTCCAATATTATAATGTTACAAATATGAAAATATATATATTTAAAACTAGTATTTACAAAATATGTATAAAATAAGAATTAAACGCGTCTATGTACTGTGTTGGACAATGGCGTATATTCTACAAGCGAATCATGTAGTATCATACAGTAGGCAGTCGTCTGTGTAGGAAAATTCATTGACGATTCAAATTCTAAACGTACATCAACTGCTGAAGACTTAAGCGCATCGTCTTGTTTGCTACAATCGAATACAAACAGCGGGGCTTTTGATTTGAATAATTCTGGTGTCAGTACTGGGCTGACGTCTAAACGGTGGTAATACGAACTTTGAAAACTGGCGTACATAGTGTACAATAATGCAAAACGGTCTTTCCCAATATCCAAGTTTAAATTATCGTAAGGATAATACTTGTCGTTTAGAAACAGTCTCGCATTGATCGCGTTACAATGATCAAATTCATCGGCGTGTGCTGTCAGTACATTCTTTCTTGCTGTCTGAAACGCTAACACAACAAAGCGCGGTTTTTCTAGCTGACTCGAGGTCTTGACAATCCAATTCTGCCTTTTAGTCTGTGGTAAGACAGGATACTCGTGCAACTCCCAGGTCCAAAAAAGGCATAGTTATCGGGTGGTCTTTCTCTATGAGTCGTAACAGTGGTAATCTGTACGCATTAGCTACATGTACATAAGGCATTTTCCAGTAAACTTTATCTAGTTCAAGAACACAATTAGCAGTCGTTTGTCCGCTTGCTAAAACCATAGCGTTTATGTCGGTAGATGTGCGTAGGAGTATAAGTTCTTGTTTCACGTTTTTATATTAGATCTTTCTTATGAGGTATTGAAAACTATTGTCCAACCTTGTTTTGTTAGACAGAGAAAATTAAGTTTATTTTCGCATACACATACGCACACATACACACACACACACACAACCCACACCCACACACACACACACACACACACACACACACACACACACGTAACCTCACACACACGCAACGTCTACACACATTGGATTGAAAGCAATCCTGTACACGTTAGGTTCAATGCAAATCCAATTAGGTTTGTTACAGGTTGTGTCGCACTGACCTGATATTTATAGATGACCTCCATACAAAAAACAGATAACAGATTTAAATAATAATTTCATGCTTGCAATATACAACCTATGTACACAAACTTATAAAGCATCAAACTATATATCCTTTGTTGGGTTGTAATTATTACTAAACAGTAATACATGCTTAGAATGAAAATATTTGCTACCGAAAGGCGAGAGAAGTCTGGGGAGATGCGTATCAAATTGTTTCTTAACGTTTGTATTTTGTCTAAACCATGTTAACTTCACACACACACACACACAACGTAACCTCACACACACGCAATGTCTATACACATTGGGTTGAAAGCAATCCTGTACACGTTAGGTTCAATGCAAATCCAATTAGGTTTGTTACACGTTGTGTCGCACTGACCTGATATTTATAGATGACCTCCATACAAAAACAGATAACAGATTTAAATAATAATTTCATGCTTGCAATATACGACCTATGTACACAAACTTATAAAGCATCAAACTATATATCCTTTGTTGGGTTGTAATTATCACTAAACAGTAATACATGCTTAGAATGAAAATATTTGCTACCGAAAGGCGAGAGAAGTCTGGGGAGATGCGTATCAAATTGTTTCTTTACATTTGTATTTTGTCTAAACCATGTTAACTTCACACACACACACACATACACAAGAACAATCGGCTGCTAATTGCATGTTCTTGAACAGAATAAAATTTACGTTTATTGGAAAATGTCTTATGTGCTAACTTGAGAAAGACCGTTTTGCATTATTGTACAATATGTACGTCAGTTTTCAGAGTTCGTATTCAGATCTGCAAATTTTTTACTTGTTTATATTTGTACTATGAATATATATATATATATTTTCATTATAAATATGTTAACAGTAACCAGCGAGAAACACATGTTTGACACAGTATACTTCAAGCGTTAGCTGTACATATCATGTCTACAGTCATATTTATGAAGAACTGGTGGTTATAGAACGATGCGTCTGCTTTTATATGATAATAACGGCTTCACGTAATTCTTCCAATATCGAAATGATTTCATTCCTATGACCAGTATGGCCACTACTTTGAGAAGCCATTAACATTCTCAATCGATTAACCAACTCGTTAGGATCATCCCAATGCACGTAATCGATTGCAGTGTTCGGCTTCATCTCCATATAGCCACTCCCTGTACGTTTTCGTGCACTCGATGCAAACAATTTAGATATTACTAGTCGGTACTTGACGCCACTGTTACTGTTTATTCGCGTATTGTGTTTATATTTTTGTTTGTGTCCGTTGGTTGCTAGTAGTCCTCCTCCTCCTCTATCATATCACCACTTAACTTTCGTGAAATAGCTTCTAACGGTTCCAGAATCGGTCTGTAATTTTTATGAACTTCTCGTCGCTTTCCCTGATACCGTGTTGTAATGCATAATATTTCTTGGATTTCGTTGTCCATGACGTGTCCGTTACTTAACTAAATATCACTATAATATTGACGACTCGGAACACTAAGTTTTTTATAAGTAAAAACGTAAAGTTTTACCTTACAGCCTAAACCGGCTTTCACCTATAGAAGGCTTCATCAGAGGCTCTGATGAAGCCTTCTGTAGGTGAAAGCCGGTTTAGGCTGTAAGGTAAAACTTTACGTTTTTACTTATAAAAAACTTAGTGTTCCGAGTCGTCAATATTATAGTGATATTTAGCATAATATTTTTTCCTTATGTTGTCGCTTATCGTATCTATATCATACGTAAGTCGTTCCTCCTTATTCATTGCCATCATGTGTTAGCAAGAGGACTGATTACATTACTACAGTGCAACCACTTTTATACTTCGCTGCAAACAATTATGAATCGATCAAAGGTGATTCTATATCTACCTTCATTTATTGACGAGTCTTTGTCTATGTCTAGAAATCCATAACGATCCTTCCACGCTTCCGTGCAGACGTCTTTGAAAGCATCATATTTCATATCCATGTTGTCATGATCGTTGAATGCATGTCGTAAATTTAAATCGTCTTGTTTGAACAATATCAACAAGTTAGCGTTGTCACGCACCAATTGTTTCGGTATCTGGCTATATGTCTGACATAGATAGAATGTGTCCACACCGCTATGTCTCCCCATAGCAAAATACTTTCGAATATTGTTTTGTCTTTCACACTATACGTCATCGAATACGATAACAGAGTCGAGACCAGTGATTTCACTCGGTAGTGGGACTTCTTCGTTCTCGCTGTATGCATGATAACCTAAACCTTCATCAGCGAGTGATTTCATCACTGTTTCTAGCATTCTGTATTTTGGTTGAAATAATGATTTTGAAAACACGTATACGTTGCGGAAACGTAGACCGTCGGAATCAATCATAATCAAGAAACACAGATATGTTAAAGATCATTTCGTTGGTCTAAGCGTACATTTATTATGTAAATCATCTCTTTTCAGTCATCTACGTATGTGCTTTTGAATTATTTGCGCATGCGCATAACAGCTTTTTTTAGTACAGTTGCACACACATCGACGCTCGCACTATATATATATAACCGGTGAACTTCGCAACAGCGTCTTACAGATCATTTCGTTGGTCTAAGCGTACATTTATTATGTAAATCATCTCTTTTTCAGTCATCTACGTATGTGCATTGAATTATTTGCGCATGCGCATAACAGCTTTTTTAGTACAGTTGCACACACATCGACACTCGCACTATATATATATATAACCGGTGAACTTCGCAACAGCGTCTTACTTACCACTCGTTCATGTTGCTGAACACTACTGCGCTACAAATTGTATGTTACAAATTGATATTCTAATTTACTTTGTGTGATATAAAGCGTTTAAGATACACTAACATAATACCAGCGTTATAACAGTTTCTTTGTTTTTCAGTGTTCACTCTCTCATCATCATGTCCGACCTTCGGCAGAATCCTGAACAGCAACATCAGCAGGAACAGGAACATCCTCAACAAGGTAAAAATTTAAAT
This sequence comes from Magicicada septendecula, assembly GCA_034769895.1. Taxonomy (NCBI): domain Eukaryota; kingdom Metazoa; phylum Arthropoda; class Insecta; order Hemiptera; family Cicadidae; genus Magicicada; species Magicicada septendecula. Next base: position 316,537,232 of record CM068367.1, on the reverse strand, counting down.
ACCAATTGTCTCTCTCTCTATAATTATGTAGCAAACCAAACTTGTTTGATATGAATTAACATATGATCCAACTCTGTCTAACATGTACAAGATAGTCTCTTGACGTTGTTTAGAAATTGATATGGCGGAGAAAATTTTTTATGTTCTGACATAGATTTGTCACCTTCTCCCCAATGTATTGTCTCTTGACATCGTTTAGAAATTGACATGACGGAGAAAATTTTTCATGTTCCACCATAGGTATGTCACCTTCTCTCCAATGACCTAATTCAATTCCGCAACAAAAGCATTTAACTCTATCGTCTATGAATGACATACTATGTCCACAAACATCATAATTTACCGGATAGTAGTAAAACCCAGCAAACGCTAACTCGTCGGGGCTGACAAACGTCACTTCCCAATACTTGAATGATTTTCTTCTTTCACTTTCAATGCTAAAATCAGGAGTAGCTGCCATCTTCACAGTTTGCAATAAACTAACGTATTACTAACGTGTACTATCTATTTATTTACCACAAACATGAATGTGTGTGTGTGTGTGTGTGTGTGTGTGTGTGTGTGTGTGTGTGTGTGTGTGTGTGTGTGTGTGTGTGTGTGTGTGTGTGTGTGTGTGTGTGTGTGTGTGTGTGTGTGTGTTATTCATCATTCCTATTAGCTAATACACATGTTTCTATTGTTTCAGTTATGACACGATTTTATATCGAGAGGAACAGTAATGTCTGAGGATATATCACAACCTTCGACTACCTTCCAGTGAACGCTGACACGTCGGATCATGACATAGTATCCGCAATGACCGAGGCACGTCCTTTATTGCATGAGGATATTCAGGCGGAGCAGGCACGTTTACGCAATATCAAGTGGCATATTGCGTGCAGGATACGTTTTACTAAAACCGTGGTAAATGGTGACAGTGGTGAAGAGAAAGAGGTAACGAAAGACGCCGTCTTCCACGGACGTTGTCGCACGTTGCTCACGGACGACAGCGACGAGTTGAATTGTCTACTCGATGAATCCTACGATAAAATCTTCAATAGCATATCCAATTTTACCCGTGACGGGAGCGGATGGTCGGTGGATGCTGTACTGAAGCTGGAACTGGTTGTTGGACGGTACCGGCCTCTAGCAGCGTCCTCCTACCTTCCAACCCCGCGAAAACTCTCACTCACCAAGGCAGTAGTCAACATCAAGAACCCCCAAGATGAAATGTGTTTTCTATGGTCTGTTCTAGCCCACATACACCCTCAAGAAAGGAATAAAGAACGTGTTTCAAAATACACCTCATTCATAAACACCTTAAATATGTCCGGTATCGAGTATCCTGTTTCTATAAACGCACTTTCTAAATTTGAAACACAGAATCCCAACATTTCTATAAACGTTTTCGGCTATGATATAGAAGACAATATCAGAAACGAATCAAAAAATGAGGTTTACCCTCTGCGAATTACCTCGAATAAGGACAGGTCGCATCACATTAATCTTTTGCTTCTGTCCGATACAAATAGGCGAAAACACTACTGTCTTATCAGTAGCATTAATAAATTGTTATCATCGTTAGATACGTTAGATTGCTAATGACAGATACAGACAGTCTGATGTATAGTATTCAAACATCTGACTTGTATGCAGACATGAAGAAGGACCTACACGTTTTTGACACATCGGATTACCCTACGTCTCATCCTCGTTATAGCCTTAAGAACAAAAAGGTTGTCGGGCTGTTCAAGGATGAAACGTGTGGTCGTCCTATTAGAGAATTCGTGGGTCTCAGAGCGAAATGTTATTCGTTCCTTGTGGCCCACGAAGATCCTAGCAATGAGTGTCAAAAACCTGTATGTAAAGGTGTACCTCGAGTTGCTATTAAGAGGAGTCTACGACACGATATGTATCGCAAGTGTCTCACTGATCATTGCCAGTTTTCTGCCAGTGCGCTTTATTTACGTAGCGATCATCATACGCTGTACACGATGCGCGTAAATAAGCAAGCGTTGTCACCGTATGATGATAAGCGCTATATACTAGACAATGGTCGTGATACACTTGCGTACGGTAATTATCGGATACGTGACAAATTAATTGCCGACGACGACTCCGCTCCCCCACCTGCTAAAATTCCACGTTACACCGCCCCCACCACCTGTTAAAAACAAAAACAAAAAAATTCCCACTGTGATATCCACAGACACTTTTGGTTTCTACCGTTAGTTATTGTCTCTCCACGCTTCAGTTCGGACGGCAGTAAACGTAAGTTTGCGTATTATTATTATTATTATTATTATTATCGTAACGATATTTGTGTTTATACATATTAGTTTGTAATGTGTGGTTTCTTTTTTTTTATAGTATAGTGGAAAACGTTGCTGTAATAATTGACTTTCACTGCTTTTATGATGACAACGGCAATTATATAGTAAAGGAATTGTCAGTCATGGACGTAACGCGTTTTGCAAGCAGACAGTGGATTTTCGCCCCGCCTGCTACAGCCGTCACGAATTCGAAATACACTAGGACCAACTACTGGTTAACAACAAATTATCTTGGTCTCAGATGGAGTGAAGGAGAGACACCGTACGACAATCTTGTTTCAGTGTTAACAACGTATACGAACATATATAAATATGTGTTTGTGAAGGATCTTGAGAAAAAACGTTTTTTAGAATCGAAAATAATCCATCATCATATAATAAATCTTGATGACATTGGCTGCCCTAAAAACATACCATATCTATTTCCCGGGACGTTATGTCTTACACATTGCAATTCTTCTTCTACACGATGTACAAACCTAAAGGTGTACGCATTTAGAGAGTGGATAATTAATGATTTTTTTGTTATACGAACATTTTTAATGTGAGTGTCTCATAGTAAAAAAAAAAATTTACTAGCATTGCTAATTTCGTTTAGGAAACTTGTACACGGACGCAGGCGATAACTATTTCTGTATGAAAGTAGGCTGTGGACTTTCCTAATATATATATTTTGTAACAGCGCTAATTCTGCATGTATGTACATGCAAAGATTCAGGCGATGAAAGCGAACTTTCCTGATGACATTGTGACCACCACCACCACCATTACATTCTACTGGTCTTCTTTGTAGCGAATATTCTGTCATTGTTTGGTTCCACCTCGTTTGATACAGACGTCTTCACTTCTAATAATGTCATTTATCACAAAATTCAATTTAGTTTCTGCTATTGAGTACAAACGCTGTGCAGAATTAACAGTGAACAAGCAGTATCCAATCGTTAACATGGTGAATGTGGACACGAGATACGGGAAGTCTGTGCTTGTAACGCTGGAAGATGGCGAGTACCGCTATCGCGTATATCTACCTAAGAGATATGCCGACGTTTTTACAGATGAAGAGCTCCGTCATATAAACCCTAAAGAACTACATCTCGTGTTTCGAGGAATGAGGAACCAAACAACGCAGGTGGGAGATAGTACCTTGTTAAGGTAACAACCTACATTACTACTTTTAATAAACAATTTTTATCACTGTGTGTGTGTGTGTGTGTGTGTGTTTGAATGTAGCGCAGATTCTAATTTACAAAGTTTTGATGAATAATATTTGAAAGGACATTAACTTATGGATAGAGAGAGAGAGAGAGAGGAGAGAGAGAGATGAGAGAGAGAGAGGAGAGAGAGAAGAGAGAGAGAGAGAGAGAGAGAGAGAATGACCCATAATTTAAGAAGTTACTCACGTAAAGCGTTGATTCTCGCATTCCACCGACTATACATGTGTGTGTGTGTGTGTGTGTGTGTGTGTGTGTGTGTGTGTGTGTGTGTGTGTGTGGGTGTGTGTGTGTGTGTGTGTGTGTGTGTGTGTGTGTGTGTGTGTGTGTGTGTGTGTGTGTGTGTGTGTGTGTGTGTGTGTGTGTGTGTGTGTGTGTGTGTGTGTGTGTGTGTGTGTGTGTGTGTGTGTGTGTGTGTGTGTTGTGTGTGTGTGTGTGTGTGTGTGTGTGATAATTTGATATTTAACATGATTTTTATGCTGGTTGTATTGGTATGTTACAGGATCTGTGCAGGTTGCTCCTCCTACAAGTACGACACAATTACAGTATATATAAAATTTTCGAAAAATATCAATTTTATAATGTATTTATTTATGAATTGTGAATTTATAAACTTTTCAAAAAATCAATTTTATATTGTGAATTTTAAAGTATTGTTAATAATTTAATCATTTAAACAAATTATGGCTTTATTTTAATTTATTTCACTATACACCTCTGAACATGTGTACAATTAATTTTATTTTTTTTTTGTGAACTGTATTACTTGTGGGAACCGTTACATCAGAAGATTTGTACGAATTTCAACCACCGCCGTCTGCAGCAATATATACATACAATTTACTTACTAAACACATGTACACAATAGACCAGCATTATTGTGAAGCTCTCAACGACTTGAAGAAATTAATTTCTATTTTTTTCATCTGTAACGACATGCGTGTATAATTTTAATTTATTTTACTATACACCTCTGAACCTATGTGTGTAATTATTTTGTAAACTGCGTTACCTGTGGAGGAACTGTTGCAGCAAACGTTAACACTAGAACGATTATATTATTATTATTATTATTCAGTGATATATACATACAATTTACTTATTAAACACTTCAAGGATTGGATATCTACTCGTCATTTGTAACGATATACATACAATTACATTAAACCTGTACAATGGACGCAGAGAGAGAGAGAGAGAGAGAGAGAGAGAGAGAGAGAGAGAGAGAGAGGACACATGTAAGTAGTTCGATACTCAGTGACAACAACACACGCACACACAGAGTTAATATTTGTCAAATATATATTTCTAAAATCATATACAGACGGAGCAATGACCCCCCCTAACAAGGATCAATCACACTGACTGATACATCCTGCATTATAAAACTATTAATTAATTATTTAATACATGAAAAATGAAGTCGACGTTTTGACAACGAGTGAGAGAGAGAGAGAGAGAGAGAGAGAGAGAGAGAGGAGAGAGACGAGAGAGAGAGGCTGTGAGCTAAAATTATTTAACCATCACACCGACTACTCTACTCAATGTACACAGTGTGAGAGAGGGAGAGAGATAGTTTTACTTACATTCAGTGTGAGAGAGAGAGAGAGAGAGAGAGAGAGAGAGAGGAGAGAGAGGAGAGAGAGAGAGAGAGAGAGAGAGAGAGTTTATATCGTGATGGATAACTATGTCTAGAGACAGAGAGAGAGGGAGGGAGAGTTACTTACATTCAAAGAGAGAATTGATATCGACAACAATCATGATCATATAGTTTGAATTTCCCACCACAGAAAAATGTTGGCAGATCTGTTCTATACACAATAATGCAAAATTGGTAACCCTGATCATATATTTTAATATATACACTATATAACACACACACATATCAAGTTTGAACCCATGCATAGGTTGGTAAACCTGATCATATAGATTTAATATACATTATAACACACAACAAATTTGAACTCATGCAAGATTGGTAACCCTGATCATATATTTTAATATATACACTATAATGCATCAAGTTGGAACCCCCCACCCACCCCTGATATGCAAATCAATTTAATTAAAAAAATAAAAAATTTTATTCACGGAAATTCGCGGATGCTGTGGGTCCATTGGTGGTGGGAGAGCGTGGGAAAAAATCTTGGACCGCGGGAACGGCGGCATCTCTTTGATCTAGGCTCGCGAAAGGCGGCATATATTCGCGAATATGCAAATCAATTTAATTTAAAAAATAAAAATATCAAATTAAAAAAAATAAAAAAAAATTTTATTCACGGAAATTCGCGGTGCTGTGGTCCAGATACGCGAAAAAGTCGCGGATCTTGACACAGATCCGCGAAAAAGTCGCGGATGCTGTGGTCCAGCGGTGGTGGTGGGGGAATAACGGTACTTGAGTCAGGAACCCCATTTTCCCCCTACTACCATGTTTGTTTGGCAGAAATTAAAATTTAGATTGGTTTGTAGGTTGTCAGGGTCATGCGCTGTCTACATACGAGACATAAAGATCGGGTTGTGGGACACTCTTCTCTATAAGTAACCTACAGAAGTGATCGTTCCGGACTTTGGTGTTTCTTATTAACTGACCAATAAAGGAATAATAAGTATTAAAAATTAAACGCAATCATAGATTTGTTTGTTGTACTGAAGGATACAATAACGTTACTTTTCTATTAAACAAACAAAATAGTTTACGTCTGAAACGTTATAACTCAGCCATTGTATACTGAACAAACAAAAACCTCAAAAACTAAGTATCGAGTTATGTACAGATCTGGGTGCTGTATACTGAACAAACAAAAACTAAGTATCGAGTTACATGCAGATCTGGGTGTTGTACTGGAGTGCACCTAAGTACACTCTAATGCCCCTTTGGTTTCCAATTCTGAAAAATTAGTTAGGTAAGATTTTCATATATACTACTGTAGGCGCACGCCAGAAAATCGATGATTGTTATTTGCGCAAAACACGTCTGTACAATCTTTTTTATTGAAGTGAACGTTTATTTGGAACAATTCATTATTTTTCAAATGGAAAGTTCTAATTAATTCCATTTTATTTACATCATATAAGCAATTTTAGTTATATAAAATTCTGATCTTTATACAGAAGGCCTATGTATTTAAAATGGTTCGTGGTGGAAACACGTGTTCCATGTCTGGAAGTAATAATTAATAGCTACCAACATCGAAATTATACACAAGATTTTTGTAATTTGAACAACTTGATTGTGCGTTAACGGTGCCTTGAATCTGTACACAGCCTATACTTTCAAACAGCAATCGCATAACACTCTGCTGCAGTCAGAATGTAATGTATATTTAAGGTCATGTATCTGGTAGTGCTAGTCAGTCTTATGACCTAGAATTAAATCTATTGAGTCAAGGTTAGATTTACTGTAAGTAACGACAGACATCGAGCTGTTCGCACACTTGCGTGTAGAAACAACACCGAAAACACAGCCGTTGCCTGTCTGCTATTGAAAGTGACAGTGATCTGGTTTAGTAACCTATACACGCATTTTCATAAGCGCATGTGCGTGTGGTATAGGTACATCATTATACGCTTTAACTTCATACATTCTTCAACACTGCCATGGAAAAAATTATTGTAAAAATATTATCAATACTATTGTAAATAATTATATTTGTATTATATTCGTGTAAACATGTGTGTATGAAGTTCGATCAAAATTTTCTTTGTTTATTTGAAAAATTGTGTATTGATTCAGGTAGACTTATATTGTCTCCTTCGAAGTAGTCTCAGTCGAATGTAACACGATTATGCCAACACTTGTTCTGTCTTCAAAACATTTCTGGAATCCACAATGTCTTAATCTCATCGCTGTAGGCTTAAGCTATCCCAGCGATTTTTATTTAAGTCTTCAGCAGTCGCGAAATGATGTCTTTTCGTGGTCCTTTTCTTTATATGCGAAGAGATGCGGTGAAAGATGCTTGTTGAATACGGCGGTTGCGATGTCATTACGATGTTTTTTTGCCTAAAATCCTGAACAAGCAATGACGTGCGTCCTGGTACATTATCGGGGTGCAGTTTCCATAAATTATTCTTCCATAAATCCAGCCATTTTCTAAGTATAACTTCAAACAAGTGGCGTAAAATGTCCGAATAGTACTTTTTATTTACCGTTGCGCCTTTATCTTCGCCTGACTATCGTGGTCTTCACGTGCCGTCGTTCACGACAGATTTGGAAGCTCTATGTCAATGTAAACTGCTTCCACGATAAAGCAGTTATCTCGTTTTCACAAAATTTAATCCTCATTCTTCAGTCTGACATTGTAGAATGTTATAAAATCGCCTAATATACTAAAACACAACTTATTCAATTAGCTGTCAAATTTAAACTACCTACGCATCCAACAGGTCTTAAATTTTAGACGACTGCCACTAGACGTATATCACCAACACATAAAAACAACATTTTTTAATCGGACACTTGTAACGAAGGACATGAAAAATTGCACGAACGTTCTGATCAAACCTCGTATAGGCTATATATAGCAAGAAACGAACTGTAGCAGAAAGTGATTGAATATACACATATATATATTTCTAGTTACATTTCTTCATATGTTATGAAGTTAATGAAGTTACTGTTCTAGATACCAGTTACCAGTTACTATATTAGTACATATTACTTAGTTATATATCTTCTTCTAGTGACTCATAGCCTACTTCATACCCTGGCCTCGGCAATGTCGTTTTCAATCATTTGTGTGCAGCATTTCTTCTTACTTTATGCTTGCTTTAATGGTCTTCTATTCATTTATCTCATAGCACGTTTTTTGGAGTCTAGTCTTTCTATTAACGTGGCCAAGCCACCAAAATCGTGACAGCTTCAAGGCCAATGTAATATTCGTTCTTTAAATAGCTCTTTAAATTCCATGTTATTGTGTCACTATTTACCCGTATATTTTTGACGTATCCTTTTCCTTTTAAGTGTATTAGTGTGGTTACGGGATTTACGCTGGGTGGTTACGCTGTCATTTCCCATGCGCCACCTTTAAACGATACACAGTTTGCTAGGAAATCGTATTTTCATAAACCCATGCAACATGAAAACAACGAATAATGAATAATAGTTTGCACTGTTATAAACAAAATAATTTTCGGGACGAAAGCCAAAGAGAACGTGGAAGATAATAGCAAACAACTGAAAAGAATCATGTATTAGACGGAGTGCATACTCTAAACGATTCATTTCATGTTGAAATCATGTGTAATAAATATGGTAAATTTTTTGGCAGGGCCCGTGAACTTAGTTGACACACTTTTATGCTCATTTCGTTCATACGTATGGATGTTTAAAGTTGCCGTAATATTGGACAGTACTTCATACAGTTTGAAGATGCTTTTATTGTTTGCTAGGCTTCTTAATAACAGTTAAATGTAAAGGATAAAACATGCTGAAAATAAAAATGAGAAAATTCGACGTTAGTCGTAGGCTTATACGTAATTTGTGGAAAAAGTAATTAATTCTAGCCTAACAGTATTACACGTGTTACTCTAATAAATATTATTTACATGTAATTACCGACGTCATATTAATTTCCTGTATGCATGGACCTACTAGATTGAACAAGCTGAGACCTTCACAACGACCCCAGGTCGAAGACAAAAAGGTTCAAGTTAGCCCTAACGTCGATTTCTTTTAGTTGGTTTTACGTGAGCGAACCATGAACGCACTCTCCAAATTGAAGGACCAAAGAAGTTCATTATACGTTACCATGCCTTGTTTTAGACATTACTGTTCCTATAGTTTTTCTCCATTCTTCTTCGTTCGCTTCACTTTTCCCCCGATAAGTAGAAAAAATAACAGGATCTTTTTTTCTTTAATAGATTTTAAAAGAAATATGCATAATACGTAGTGTTAGACGATAACATTTTATTTTACATGTAACGTCCAAGATTAAGACAACCGCATTATGTTACACGGGCAGGGCGTAAAACTTGCTGTAGATCAGTCTGCGTTACTTTACTGTACAGAACTGCGACTTGAAGCGCAATTTTTTGACTACTCAAAGAGGATAAATTCGTTAACGAACAACGTGCGGTGCGTACCTATTGCGATTTAGACCGCTGCAGGTTCATGTGTACGAAGAACGATACATATGAAAAGAATTTAAATAACAAAAAATATAAGAATTTAAAAAATTAGACGTAGGCCTATAACATGTCCGTACTACCCATACTGCAGAGTACAACTTGTGTACTTTATGATGGCTGCCAACCTTGGTGAAAGCAGTGTGCGCAGAACCCTGTTTTTTGTCAGTGTAACGGCACGTCTCACTGAGTGCATAAGTGATGATGCGTTTTCAAAAACATTTACCGTGTAGGCCTGTATTTCATTTAATTATTTAGTTTGTATCGTTACTAGTGTTTAGTTTGGGACTGTGACATGTGATAAATAATCTAATTACATTTTAATATCATTTAATATATTGTCTGTGGTTGTGTTTTCAGACATCACGTTAAGTTAAACTGAATTTTATTTTGCTTAACGTATTGTTACTTTTACAGTACATTTTATTTCATTACGTAATCAGAAAAAATGCCTCCTATTAAATTGAAGTTAGGTAAAAAGATTGTGCATAGCCAAGCTCGGGAAGTCATTTCTAATGTATGTAAATTTATGGAAAGTGAAAAAAATGGAATTAGTATTCCACTAAAAAAGGTTCAAAAACGAATAGCGTCAGCAACAGGAGTTACTGAAAGAACGATTCGCCGTATTAAAAGTGAGGGTATAACAATAGAAAATGAACAGTCACCACACTTTATAACACCTCGTAAAGAAAGAAAGAGGAGGTCAACAAAACCTAATATTGATGATTTTGATAAATGTGTGATAAGACGAACAATTTACAATTTTACGACAACAGAAAAAACATATCCTACGCTACGAAAACTTCATCAACTTCTGAAGTCTAGTGTGAACTTTCAAGGTAGCTTATCATGTTTAAGGAAAGTTATTATAAACTTAGGGTTTAAGTGGAAGAAGATTAGAAATAATAGAAGTGTATTAAATGAACGTCAAGAGATAAGGGCAAAAGAATTGAATACCTTAGGAAAATAAAACAATTCAGGACAAAAAACCGGTCAATCGTTTACACAGATGAGACGTATACACACACGTCTCATGCAGTAAAAAAGTAGTGGTACGAGGAAAGTGGTGAAGGAGCGAGTGTACCGTTAAATAAAGGAGACAGACTCATAGTAGTTCACGCGGGTACAGATCAAGGGTTCATCGATGGTGCCTTATTGGTTTTTAAATCGGGACAGAAAACAGGTGATTATCATGGGGATATGAATAGTACAAATTTCGAGAAATGGGTAGTTGAAAAGCTAATTCCGGGATTACCAAAAAACTCAGTGTTAATATTAGATAATGCACCATACCACAATTACCAATCTGAAAATGAGTTAATGCAGTGGTCATCTAATAAAAAAATTCTTTTTACACCTAATATGTTTAAACCAGAGCTACATAAGTTGGTAAAAATGAATAAACCGTTAGAAAAACCCTATAAAATAGATAGTATTTTAGGAAATCACGGCCACACTGTTATTCGTCTACCTCCATATCATCCTGACCTAAACCCCACAGAACTTATTTGGGCTCAACTTAAACACTCTGTTGCAAAAAACAACACCACTTTTGATAATAAAAACATAATAGATTTAACTAGGCAAGCATGCCAGTCAATAGAAAAACAACAATGGACATCAGTGTGTGAACATGTAATTAAAATTGGAGACGAATATTTGGAAAGAGAAGGATTAATAGATGAAATGCAAGATAGGCATTAACATAGGATTAACTTAGACGAAGATGATGATGACGATGACGACGACGATGACCTATCAAGGGCTGAATCTTCTTCAGATGATGGCAGCTATATCTCCGGTGTTGAAGCAATTTTGGACAGAGAAACATCGCCGGACTTGGAGAATGATACTGAATTCCCAGTTCATTCTGACTTCGTATATACTTCTTTATAAGTCGGTAAGTTACTTACATTCATTACTTACATATTAATTTTAAAATTTGTATTAATAATTGTATTAAATGCAAGAAAAATTAATGGGCTCGATTTTATGTGATATTTTATATAAAGTATGCATATCTTTATACGTGGTTACCCACTTTTACCCACTTTTTCGTTTAGGTCCTATTTTAGCAGCACTTGCATAAAGCATATTTATGGTCATTTTAGATTTATATTTCTCTATATCTTCTATTAGTATTCCACTTGCTTGCTTTACACTAGTAATTATTTATTATTTACATTATGTAACAAATAACATTGTTGTGGTATTACAAATACATATTTGATACAATTTCGAGTAATACTGAGTAGAATTATAAATAGTAGTTGGTTGAATGAAATCCGGAAATGTCCACAATGTGTAAAACCCGAGTTGTAATAATTAAATAGTTAAGGGCACCCATACAGCCGGCTGTAGCAACAGTAAGACGGACGTTTTTGAAATGAAGTGTTACAACTTAGCACACTGAGTCTCCCCACCACCCCCACTTTTCGCGCAGCTATGGAGAGGCCACCGTAAAGTAACGTGATTGTACCGTGGAGCTTTGGAGCCTTACATTCTTCGGTGGTGGAAGCATTCTTCAAAACAAAACAAAATAAACTAGGTTTCATTAAAATGACAATTTCCCCGCAGTGATGATTGTACCGTTGGTTCAAAATAAAAAATCCCAAATAAAAAACATTACGCTGAAAAGATAATATTAACATTAATTTTACAAGAAAATGGATTTGGTTTGTTTCTAAGAAAAAGTATGTAGCACATACGTTTCACCCCATGTACTGCTAGTTGATCCAGATATTGGCCATATGAAGAAAGGAAGCGGAGGTATGAACAAATTGTAAATATATGTGCATTGAATGGCGCGGTATGTTTAGAGATCTACGGTATGTAGCGTACAATGGGCCTACAGTTGCCAGGCTACACGAACTGTTCACCATAATTTCTCTAACGGGAAAGTACTTTCGTTCTAAATTTACCTACATCGATCTGAGATTCCACTTCAGTGTAACACGCGTTTAGACAAACTGCTAATCGGTATTTGTGGATTGCCAGAATGTTTGGGAAGATCTCGGGATAATCTGCCACAAGAACATGCGTAAAAACAAAAATTAAACTGTCTCGTACAATTAAATAAAAATCGTTATGGAGAACCATACATGACTTACATGCTCTAAGACTTATATTTAAAATCATTTACTTGAATTCGGTTCGACAGTTTCTGAAAAAATATCCTCCACCCTCAAACTATTTTCACTATTTATAGATATTTTTGTTATTATGGGGTAATCGTTTAATATAATGTTATTTTCAAGCCACTTTATCTACAAAAATGAGGTACTTTATTCTTATAAAGAAACTGAACTAAGCAGGTAACCATCACTCCTCCGCAACCGATCTCCACCATTAGTGATATTTACACTTGTCATTTACTAAATCGAAAACTTGAGTAGATCACGTATTCGACATTTACATTATGGATGCTAGAAAATGGTGTTTTATCACGACGTGTGCGAAAGGGAAACTTGCAAATTTAAATAATTTTATACATAAACAGACTGGGACTAACTTACAACTTCTAACAGCCTACTTGTTTCTTATGCAGACGCTGTGCTCTGGAGAAACCTTGTTATCACATCACAGTCACTGACCGTGTCGATTATCTCCTTAGCTCTTTGAAAACAAAAAACTGATCAGATGTAACCGCAAAGAAAACGGTTGGTCAGGTGCTAACGGCTGTGGTTTTGTATTATCGTAATGTTTACTGTGCTCTGTTGGAGATGAAGAAATACGGTGATGCCTTCCAGCCAAGAAATCGGGACGAAAAATTTCCACTGGAAAAGAAAACTTTCCACGCTTCCATCACAGAATCAACTACTGATGCTGCTTCTGTACTCGGCGATTTGTTGAATTCATAATAAATGAGTGACGTATCTTATGTTTGATTCGTACAATTAAATATATGCAGTCGATTATGTTACTACGGTTGCAACAAACATTCTGCTTTTCGAAGGTCTCTTGAAATCGAGCTGGCCTCTTCTTTCTTCACACACACACACACATACACACTTTTCTCAGTGTCACAACATTCCATAGCCTGTCACCTTTGTTCGCGTACTTAGTAAGCGATGTGTTAGTTAATTATAGAGGCGATTAATAATTTTTAACTGCGATCATTTAACAATTCTTTCTCTCTAGTCGACGTAGAAACAATTTGGGTCATCTTTCCGAACGATTATCCACTACTTTACACATGTAGAGCTCAGACGTGCCTCCACTTTTTGCTCTTTGTCTTTCGTGTGTCTGTATAGCACAAGAAAGTTATGACGTTCGGTATGCAAGCCTTACGTTACATGCTGCTTAAAACAACGTGCTGTCTAATACTGTAGAGGAAAGAATTTACGTAATTAACAAAACACTTGCAGTGACGAAGTACTGTTAGCTAAAATATCCGGGTCTAGACGTTTTCCTTGTGTTATCGCTTGACGGAAGAAACAAACCTGAGTTTTACATACACTAGATAAAGTGGTATCAGAACCATGTCATTAAAGTAATTTAGAATAATTGTTTTAAATACACAGTGCAGCAGTAATATCAATTACATGTAATGCTTGTTTATCAAGAACGTCTGTTTACGTATAGGCCTATCACACGCGCACACACTCGTTCATACGTTTCCAGGTTACAGTCAAGAATGGTGACCGCGTTTGTGCCTTTATCTGTTTAAAAAACTGACACATAATGGACGAAAGTATAGTACAGAAATGTGTGAATGTTTGAAAATTATCCTGTCCTAGACCACTGGTGGCCTACCTTTTATACTTTGTGACTGTCACACCTCACGAGCGAATTATTTCTTATAAATACTCCAGACCTATAAAAAGAGACATAAAGTGTAGGTGAATAGGCAAACATTAAACTATGTTTAACTATGCATTGTTCAGACTCTACCAAAACCAAGATTAGGCCTAAATGTGAGCTACTGATTTTAAGCGTTCTTTATTTTGTAACAGCTTTACTTGCAATTTTCTCAGTATTTTTCTACTTCATTTCTCAAAACCCAAGACGATATTATGATTGTGTTGTGGACAAGCCGTGTAGTGACAGATTTTACATTCGTATTGGGGTTCAGCGGCCCTTAAGCAACTAAATTTCGTATAAAATTTCAAATAAACAATATTTTCGCTTTCATAAAAATATTCAAATGCATCAGAAATAATTAACAATAAACAGTCTAGAAGTATTTTGTTTTATTCTTAAATAACTAAAATATATACAAATAAGGAAACTTTAGTTTCATTAATTTATAAACAAAGAACAGACTTACATCTATCAATGGCACCTCACATAAGAAGATTTCAGCTTACTGTACCATATTATACTTCAAATAATATTTTGTTGTGGCGTACAGATTTTCGAGTTTTTAGTACCTATTCAGTTGCGTGAATGTTAGGGTTCAAAATTTATTATAAATCAATTAAAATTTTACAAAATTTAATAAGATTGTTACGGTAAGAATTTTTTTTTAATAACCGAGCGCCACTTATCACATCTCCTCATGTCGCGAGTCGACATCCACCGGCTTAAAGCATACGCCTAATTTGTGGGACTGCAGACGCATTCTCAGGGTAGGGATGGGTGGAACGAGTAATTCCTTATTACGTGAACTGCAAATGAACGACAATTTTTGTTGAAAAAGATTAATAAGGCATAGCTAACCTACTTTGGAGTCGTACTAGGACAGGCGAAATGGGAAAACTTAATAGTAGAAGCCAAAATGAAAAATAAAAGACGTAATTCATCCGAAAAATTGCATGTATTCTGAAAATATCTTTGGTTCAGGATTCCACCATGTAGCAAGATAAGACGGTTGGCGGGACTGCCACATATGGCATAGTAACAAACCTGATTTTATTTAGAAGTTTCCTAAGTGGGCTTTTCCTCCTAGGTAGATTTCACTGCAGTTTGCACGTGTTCTCTGTTATTGTCATTCTTTCACCTTCTGGACCAGTGAATTTATAAAACCACATCTGCTCCATCCACCGTTGATCTTCGCCCGTACCCTAAGCAGGAGTCCTTGTAGGGTGCTGACATCGCGGCAAGAGGATTTTCCTCCACATCCCTTGTGTGTCACGACCCTAGGTTTGTGACTTGTAACACAAGCTTGGTGGCGAGGGATAACACATGAATGGAGTGACTATGCAAAACACAACTGAAATTACAAAATAAAAAAATAAAATTGTAGATCACACACAAATATAGAAAGAACACATGGAAAGAATGGGTAACGAGAGACTGCCTAAACGAACTCTGACATGCAAGGAAAAAGGAAAAATCAATGTAGAACGACCAAAGAAATGATGGTCAGGCACTTAAAGTCGGAACCGGCGGTTGCCTAAACCGTACAGCGAAGATGATGAAGGCGTAGGAACAGATATGCAGTCAGAAGAGCGAATAGACATAAGGAAAAAAGGTACGTTTACCACATGAAGCAGTTGGCTCGGAATAGAGACGCCATAATACCGCCAAGGGTACAAGGACAGAGAGCACGTGCCGCGTAGTCTGCAACATGGTGTTAGGCCTAACTCGGCATCGGTTGACCCTGACAAACTATACCGTTACGTACAACGTAACCTTTTTGTGCATTGTTTAATGGCGCTGCACACGTTTCTAAAGATTTTCTGCTCGAATAAACATGAAGTAGATAAAAAATGTGGTTCATAAATTTGATTGCTACAACAGTGTACGGAAGTAGGTACGATAACGCAACGTCTCGTTGTATCAACTGGCTGCTATTTGTTGCGTAATTTATTGCGCTCTATTTTCTATTTGTACGTTCAATACTGTATATAGTTGTGCTGTCTGTTGCTACCAATACAGTCAGCGCAGACATTACAAACGACAACCTTAGATATCGCTGACAAAATACGCTTGAAGCCAGAGATGGCTCGTTGCGTCCTTGACATTTGTCCGTACAGTTGATGTGCATTTGCATTCATCAGGTGACATGCGTATTGGAATCCAGCTGGCGAAACCTGTTGCGTCTGTTATCAAAAGTGAATTGATTTACATAATATGTGTGTTGGGATACGAGAAGTACCGATTTTGTTGGATCAGCCCTTTAAAAAAAAAACAGTTCAGATTATCGGTCAGAATTGAGCGAAAATGTATCTCTTATATTCTGTAGTAGCCTACATTAAAAATTACTGAATCTCCGGATAAAGGAACACAGAATTCATCTGTACTAGCGGGTGGCTTGTACGATTTAGATGAAGATATGAGAAGACTGGGGGTCAGAAGGTGTCGAAGAGTCGCACAGAATAGAGAGGAGTGGAGGCACGTCGTTCTGGAGGCCAGGGGTCTTCATGAGCTGTAGCGCCGTGGAGTAGTAGTAGTAGTAGTAGTAGTAGTAGGGGTAGTAGTAGTAGTAGCAGGTAGCTTGTAGTTCGAGGGCATATTGAAAACACGTTACAAGTTAAACAAGTGGTGCGAAAACATTCTACTTTTGATCCACAAATTAAAATTATTAGCAATAAATAATTGACATATCTCAACAAACAAATTACTACTGACTAAAAAATCTGAAGCATTAATAACGGAAGTTGAGTCCACGTACGAAAATTTGTAAAATAAGATAAATAAACTGTAAGGTAACCGTTGCGGATCTAAATTATTAGAACCATTTTGTATAAATCTTTAATAATTATTTTTGCCAGCTAAAGTAGATTGACATTAACTACGTTGGTATTTGTCCTCTTGTCTTGTTCTGATTTTCCATCCATTATCTCTGCTCTGAATTTTATGTTCTTAAAATGTGCAATCTTAGTGTCAGTCTAAGCACCCCCCGTAAGCTTTCATATATTTTTACTACTGTAATAACAAATGGTATTATAATAAAATATACAATTAATTGTAATTTTACTTACTGACAGGTGGTGTAGAATAGCTAAACAATAAGACCCTTACTATCATAAGCACACCATGCTCCGTTCTCATTTCCTTCTAGTCATACCTTTACTATATGAGCTTGGATGTGTCACGAGACATAGATTCCTGTAGAAAGTGTCTCTCTCTGCACACCAAACATTGAATATTGGGAAGAACGGTGGCACGCTTAGGCTACACTCTGGTTTGCACCACATATGGTAAGCTTGAATGTAATTGACCATAAATTTGATGACATACGTACATGTTGTATGTAACGTGTTATCTTTTTTCTGACTTGTGACAAGCTTTAATATTGGTAGGCTAAGCCACAAGTAAGTTTAATATAGTTAACAGCCAAAGGATGTATGTTAAAGCGCAGGGATGTAAAGGGATGTAATGTAATGTATGTTAAGGCGCAGGCATTATGATGGTTTTAACACTTATAAAACAATATGAGATACCTAATTTAATAATATAAAATGGAAGACACAGAGAAAGAGACTCAAAGAGCAAGGAACAGATGGGAAGATCACGTACTTGAGGAGTTGAAAGGTATTGTTACGACGGTCTCACTGATCGTCGTACTCGTAGGCCTACTATGAATTCACGGGTGGACTGAACCAATGTAAGACACGTAAAGATGTCGAAGAGGAGACAATAAACAATGCTACTCTTTGAAAGAAAGGAAAGAGCGGGACTTACCACTCCCACTTGTTTTCATGAGCCAGAAGAGCACGAAAGAACGGTTGTAAATTAGTGAGAAGTGTGTACAAACGATACCGCCATACTGGCGTCACACGACAGCCAAAGTACTTCTTCCAAGGACTATCTGAACTCTACGAATCAAAGTCAGTGTGAGTATATCAGCACATGTGCCTTTCGCACTGAGGCATGGAACGTTCTCAGAAACCAGTCTCATGAGGTTATCGACAGTTAACCCAAATGGAAGATATCAAATACTTGGGCATTCATCTATACCATCGACTCACCTGGCGAATGCATATTGTTACCAAAAACAAGCAGCTTAAAACTAAATATAGAAACTACTATTGCATGCTGGGACGAATGATGAGTGACAGATGCCACTCACGATGAAACTGCTGGTTTACAAGACTATCTTCAAGCAGGTATGGACTTACGGTATACTGCTGTGGGGGACGACCGGCAAGTCGAAAATAGAAATACTGCAAACATTTCGAAACCTGTTTTTTAGAACTATGAAAATTCCCTGTAGCGTGTGGCAAATAAACTAAAATTTACAGGGATCTGCAAATGAACACATTCAGATAGGAAATACATCACCGCATCGTACCGTCTAGGGTCTAGACAGGGTCCGAATAGATACGTTAATGTATGTTAAGGCGCAGGCATTAGGATGGTTTCAACACTTACACAAACAATATGAGATATCTAATTTAATAATACAATAAAATGGAAGACGGACCTCTTCAAAAACATGGGTTCATCTGGCTCCGGATGATAGCACCCAGTAAGGGCTCCTGCTTAGGGTTACAGGTCAAACCCGGTCAACGGTCTCAAAGGCGGATGAGGCATCTCAGTTCCCAACGGCAGAGAGAGCGGAATAACCTAGTGGAGTAAACCACGAAAAACAATCATTTCGGACTAACAATCCGATCTTATCTCGGAATTTAATTCCTATTTTGCACTCTATACAATTTCAATTGCAGTATGGAAACTTATTGGAGAAAAAGAAAAGAAGAAAGAATAAAGAATTGAAATTGGCATGTGGTCCTTAGATGGCCGATACATTAAAAAAAATGGAAGACGCAGAGAAAGAGACCCAAAGACCCAACAGATGGGAAGATCACGTACTTGAGGAGTTGAAATTTGTGTAGAGTTTCCCAAACCGGATTTTGAACCCAGGCACCTAAAAAGCAACATAGTATAATTAACAGACAAACATTTATAACTAACATTGTATGGTTAACAGACTGTGCTAAATCATTATGGAGTGGTCTTTAGATTGGGCTCCACATGCTTTATTTAATAACCAAGAATTTAATAACCACTTCTTTTACTCTTGCTATGTACATATTGTATTAAAAAGTACAAAAAACAGTAAGAACTGTACAGTTGTCATCGTGTTAATGATAGGGCAAACTCATACTTAGAGACAGCGAGAAGAGTGTAGTGAAGGTGTTACTCCTACACTCCTACATGTGTTAGAAAAAGGTGAAGACAGACAGTGACAAATAAAATGGGTGTAAGTTTATGTCATTATAGCAGCGTATTCATAAATTCATGGCGCTCGCTTTGCATGTGATATAAACCATATAAAATGAAACGGACATAGTTTACTAACGTATTGATTTGTATACAGCCGTCAATAACACATGACACAATTCCAAGTGTGTAAACACACAGTGGCCCAATGTAGCTTATTTCTGCTATACAGATTTAAAACAGCGTTCACTACGCGAAAAGACGGCATGACGCCACGATCAGAGTCAACTGTCTTACTTCCTAAGTTATTCATATCAGCTCGTCGTATAAATAAATATATTGACGACGAAGGTAGTGAGGTCATTTTCCTCCCACCATGACATTTTCAAAACTTAAAATTCTTGGTATGTTATATATATATATATATATATATATATATATATATATATATATACTAATACTTGTAATTAAATATATTTGGGGTTTTGGAGTTATGCCACACAATTCGTGCTATAAACGTAGCCTCGAAAGTGTTCGTTGTGCCTTCCAAACGTATCCAATGCGAACATCACTAAATCAGAAAAACGAAACGGAATTGAAGTGTATTCAGAGTAACACGACATGCCGTTGTTTATCCAGTTGGGTGGCATAGAAAACAACAACGTGCGCAGTACTTTCAACCGACGATAAATTGTGCAAGCTTGGAAACGTGAGAACTGTAATGACGTTACTGAAAAAATTTGGAATGGGTCGCCCGCACCACTTTCTCTCATTCCCCTTTTCTTTAAATTATAAATAATAATGCCAATTTAATTTTCCACTCGTATTTCCGGATGTTTCTTTGAAAACAATTAAAATAATTTAATAAATTTTCACTTGCTTCGATGAGCATACAAGATGAAAACTAGAATTATATATTTGCAATAATTCCAACACTGGTATTCTAAAACCAACGTCTTCTAAAACGTTTTTGAACAACACATTCATTTCATTGAAATGGTAAAATATCTATTTGTATAACGTATAAAAAAATCTTATTATAGGCCTATAACGTTGCAAAACAACGTGCACCTATATAAAATAATTCTGTTAGAAAGGTGTTTTATATTGATATTCTTAAAATGTATATTAACATTCTAAAATTTTAATTTTTGTAATTTTTGTTTGTTATACAATAGTTTAATTTAGAACAAAAGGAAACGCATGGGAATCTCACAAAAATTCCGATGAGATCGCACCTGTTGCGAAAATTCTGTGTGAAAATCATATATAAATATATATCTAAATGCCTTAACATATCGAGAAAGTTGCAGTGAATGAAACGTTTGAAGAATAAATTAATCGCAGTAAACTAAAAGTTCCAAGAATAAGTGGCACTTCCACTGTGAACCATTGACATTGCTAGTAGGCCTACTTCGCCTTGAAGAACTAGCCGAAGCAAGCAAATTGTTTTTCACCTTTTCCATAACATTCTGTTCATACGTAACATTTTCTGAAGTATACTCGAATGGCAGGTTTACTGCGTGTTTCTAATCGTCGTATTACTTTTCGAAGTCACAAAAATTTAAAAAGAAGCATACATACAGTATGTGGGTTACTAAACTCAGGGATTAGCTAGTAATACACCTATCGGCTTCACAAAACTCGCCATATTAGCGGCCTCGGCCGCTGACCGTGAGACCAGTCGAGCTGCCCAGGACTAATAGCTCGGAGTACCTCGGGTTTCACCTAGACTCCCGACTCATCTGGTGAACTCCACGACAACGCGCTTCGGCCCAACCAAGTAAACTTTGGCCCGTGCTTTCCAGTCCGGCGATGACTCCCCGGCTAGGTAAGCTCCTAGTCAACACTTGTGTTTCCAGTGATTACCTACGCCTGTCCCGTTTGGGTATATCTGGCCACCTGCCACAGAAAGTCGCTCCAGAGCGTTCTCGACCGGGGACTTAACTTCGCATGCAAAGTCCCCCACAGATTCTCTTCCCAAGCTCTACGAAGAGGACTGAGTGTCCGCTCTCTTGACACCCAGAGACGCCTGGCGCGTAGATTCTATGGTCGCCCAGTCAGAGTCCCCTAATCTCCGGTGAGTCTTGGAAGTGACCCCGTTTATTAGCCGTGGTAGTATAGTCCACCACTCGAGGGAAGCTTCCGGCTCCCCCACAAATAGTAAATTAAATAAATAGAACTCTAACTGACCCAATGGCAGGAATCAACTTGGAGGCTCGGGACACTGCACAACCCGCGCGCGACCTTCCAATACCTGCCGGTATATTTGCTTTACTGCTATTTGCTACCTTTATAAGTTATTTCGGAACCTTGTGCTTAACATATTTCCTACTAGGAACTGGTTTCCATAATAATTGTTCTGACCGTATGTTGTCATTTCTGAAACGATCCTTTACCCTGCAGTCCATATTGTACGCTAGAAGCTTATGTCAAAATCATTCCTTACGTACTTTGACAACTCATGTTCTGGTCCATTTGAAAGTCGATGACCTTGTGAACCTCCAGCTACTGCCAGAGCTGTTGGGTTGCGCGTCGTGAGACGACCCAATGGTTTCCTAGTATCGAGCCTCCGGTAGGGGCTCCTGCCTAGTGATCCTGTCCAGACGGAATATTATTTAATTATTTAATGGCCGCTACAACGACATGCTCGTACTAGGTAGATTAGTACAGTATTTGTCGAGGCCGTTTCCAAGAATCACCTGGACGTGTTCGGTACTTGCCAAGGCCAGCTATAAGGGGGTTTGTCTGGGTCCTCGCAGCTAGGACGTAAAATTTACGTGCAAGTCGCCTTGCGGTGTCTTCCAAGGAGCGGACACCGAGTCCTCTTCTCAAGAGACGAGAAGAAAACCGATAGGGGGCTTTGGCCGCTAGCCGAAGGCCCCTATCGAGAACGCTTTGCAACTTTCTTTTATGAACGGTTGCGAGGTAGCCCCAGACGGGAATAACGTAGGTAATGATCGGCAACAGATACGCGTTGACGATCAACTTACCCAGCTTGCGGGTCATAGCCTTGTTGAGAAGTATCGGAAACAGTTGCGCGAGACGAGCGGAGGCTCTCTTTCGCATCGTCTCAGCGTGGGCACGCCAGGTGAGCCGACGATCAAGGTGGACACCGAGGTATTTAACCTCTCTCGACAGAGCAAATACGTTTTACCGAGTCTCACTCGTCCTCGTGGTTCTTTCCGGCGCTTTGAGAATAGCACCGTGGAGCTCTTGGTTTCGTTGACGGCAACTTTCCAGCTTTCCGTCCACGTCGAATACGCATCGAGTGCGCGCTGGAGTCGTGGGATAGCCCTGTCAGCATTCCGATCGACGGTATAGACCGCCGTGTCGTCGGCAAACAGGGCCATCTGGACTGCAGGCTCTCTGGGTGCGTCGTTGACGTACACGGAGAACAGAAGAGGCCCTAGCACGCTACCTTGAGGTACCCCGGCTGTAATGCGTCTCTCGGAAGAGACATGGTCATCTATTCTCACGGAGAAAGTCCTCTCCGTCAGAAAGCTAGCAATCAAGCGAAGGTAGCAATCTGGGAGCTGGATTTCCCGGAGCTTGGACAAGAGCCCGTCGTGCCAGACACTATCAAAAGCCTTCTCCACATCTAGGAAACAGGCGACAGTCTGCTCTTTCCGACAGCCGGCGCCCGTGATGTATTCCACCAGTCTCATCAGCTGATGAGTGGTGGAATGCCCCACACGGAAACCGAACTGTTCGGGGACCAGTACATCGAAGTTTCGTAGATGGTCTAGGACTCTCCGTTGTACAAGACATTCGAGAACCTTTGACGTGGCTGACAGTAGACTAATGGGCCGGAGGTTGCCGGGACGGGAAGCATCCTTTACCTGCTTCGGGATCACTATGACCGTCGCCTTACGCCATTTCTGTGGAAAGTAGGCCAGTCTTAGACACGCGTTGAAAAACGCAACCAAGAAAATTACTCCTTGCTCCAGGAGTAGAGGGAAAATGCCGGTTCTGACTAACAAAGGATGCCGCCTTTCCCACGGTCCAAGATTTTTTCCCACGCTCTCCCCACCACCGCTGGACCCGCAGCATCCGCGAATTTCCGCGAATATAATTTTTTATTTTTTTAATATAGCTGATTTGCATATCAGGGGTGGGCGGTGGGTGGGGGGGAGTTCCAACTTGATGCATTATAGTGTATATATTAAAATATATGGTCAGAGTTACCAACCTTGCATGAGTTCAAATTTGTTGTGTGTTATAATGTATATTAAATCTATATGATCAGGTTTACCAACCTATGCATGGGTTCAAACTTGATATGTGTGTGTTATATAGTGTATATATTAAAATATATGATCAGGGTTACCAATCTTGCATTATTGTGTATAGAACAGATCTGCCAACATTTTTCTGTGGTGGGAAATTCAAACTATATGATCATGATTGTTGTCGATATCAATTCTCTCTTTGAATGTAAGTAACTCTCCCTCCCTCTCTCTCTGTCTCTAGACACAGTTATCCATCACGATATAAACTCTCTCTCTCTCTCTCTCTCTCTCTCTCTCTCTCTCTCTCTCTCTCTCTCTCTCACATTTGAATGTAAGTAAAACTATCTCTCTCCCTCCCTCTCTCTCTCTCACACACACACACACACATTTAGTAGATTACTGTTGCCTGTTGCATCTCTCTCTGTGTGTTTATGTAACGGGTCTCTCTCTCTCTCTCTACGCCAATCTCGGTTCTGCCAAGTCTGTGTGGTAAAGTGTTACGCATAAAAACTCCTTGAAATAAGGTATTTTCAAAAGTTTTGTGTACACATACAAATCGCTGTCGGACAATGTACGCACTGCTCACACACACACACACACACATTGTGTATATCTCTCTCGCTGCAAACGTTGACAAGAATTCCCTTATTCAAAGCGATTACGGTGTCACTGTACACAAACTTAAATATGGTTTACAGACCATTGTAATTTTAAAAATTCATTTTTGCATTAATTAAATATATATCGTAAACAATGAAATAATAATATTTCGTCATTGTAAGATTTTAATAAAACAATTATCAGTTTAAATAATAATTTTCGTGATTGCAAGATACAACCTGCGACTTAAAATATAGTTTACCGCTGTGGTAGGAAATTCAAACTATTAAATTGTCTCTCTCCCGCTCTCTCTCTCTCTCACACATTTCTGATTACTATACAAATAATTGCATGCATGTTCAGAGGTTTATAACGAAATAAATTAAAATAAACCATTGTGTATTCGCTAACTTAAACCAGGGGTCACTGACCGTGTGCACATCGTCTAAATCGGTGTGTCCTACTTTCTAATTTGACACATGACAGTCATTAGCAGCAGCGTAATTAGGAATAATTATGGATTAGAAAGTGTTTACTCCAAAAACGGACACACAAGCTTTCCCCACTACCAGAGTACAATATATACGCGAAGAAAATTAGTTGCAAATTCTCATTTGACCGCCTGCGTGTGCTGATACATCGTGAAATCTATCACTGCATTTTTAATAGTTGAAAGACTGTTTGTATTATTGTACGTCTTACGAGTCTTCAGTATACACAACTTCCATCATTAAGGGTGTGTAGACAACACATGCTAGTTTGGTAAGTGTACATGAAACATTTTGAATACGTTAATAAGTGAAAAATTATTTGCATTAAAACATTATCAAGCGCATTATTTATTGAATTTAATACATGTGTGTGTGTGCGTGTGTGTATGATCAAATTATTATGTCTGTTACAATTTTCTGAAATATATTCTTACCGTACTTTTATATTACACTTCTAATTGAAGATATATATTTGAATTTAATACATATGTGTGTGTGCGTGTGTGTATGATCAAATTATTATGTCTGTTACAATTTTCTGAAATATATTCTTACCGTACTTTTATATTACACTTCTAATTGAAGATATATATTTTAGGTATAGCTGAATTTTAGCGTGTGAGCTTCAATATACACAACGTTAGTCATTTTTTTTTTTAAGGGTGTGTAGACAACGTACGCTAGTTTGGTAAGTGTACATGAAACATTTTGAATACATTAATAAGTGAATATAATTTTTTATTGTATGTACAGATTTTATTTAAACGTAAAAAATTATTCGCATTAAAAACATTATCAAGTGCATTATTTATTGATTTAATACATGACTCGTTCAAATAAGTATGTATGGGTGTGTGATCAAATTACTATGTCTGTTACAAAAATTCTGAAATTTATTCTTGTCGTGCTTTTATATTACATTACATAATTTTATTGTATGTACAGATTTTATTTAAACGTAATTTATATATTACACTACATAATTTTATTGTATGTACAGATTTTATTTAAACGTAAAAATTATTCACATTAAAACATTATCAAGTGCATTATTTATTGAATTTAATACATGACTCATTCAAATAAGTGTGTGTGTGTGTGTGTGTGTGTGTGTGTGTGTGTGTGTGTGTGTGTGTGTGTGTGTGTGTGTGTGTGTGTGTGTGTGTGTGTGTGTGTGTGTGTGTGTGTGTGTGTGTGTGTGTGTGTGTGTGTGTGTGTGTGTGTGATCAAATTACAATTTCTGAAATATATTCTTACTGTACTTTTTTTATTACACTTCTAATTGAAGATATATTTTAGGTATAGCTGAATTTTAAGCGTGCGAGCCTTCAGTGTGCATACAACGTCTGTCATTTAAGGGTACGTGTGTGGACAACGCTCACTAGTTTGTTGCAAGTAAGTATACATTATGGGGTGGGTTATACAAATAATAATAAAGTGTGTACTATATACATTTATTAAAATACATACACAGCTCCAAGATTATATTAAACTAGTTTTACAATTAAAATACATACACAGTTCCAAGATTATATTGTTACAAGTATTAAAATATATCTAAACTAGTTTTACAATTAAAATACATACACACACACAACTCCACTATTATAATGTTAAAAATATGAAAATTATATATTTAAAACTAGTATTTACAAAATATGTATAAAATAAGACTTAAACACGTCTATGTACTGTGTTGGACAATGGCGTATATTCTACAAGCGAATCATGTAGTATCATACAGTAGGCAGTCGTCTGTGTAGGAAAATTCATTGACGATTCAAATTCTAAACGTACATCAACTGCTGAAGACTTAAGCGCATCGTCTTGTTTGCTACAATCGAATACAAACAGCGGGGCTTTTGATTTGAATAATTCTGGTGTCAGTACTGGGCTGACGTCTAAACGGTGGTAATACGAACTTTGAAAACTGGCGTACATATTGTACAATAATGCAAAACGGTCTTTCCCAATATCCAAGTTTAAATTATCGTAAGGATAATACTTGTCGTTTAGAAACAGTCTCGCATTGATCACGTTACAATGATCAAATTCATCGGCGTGTGCTGTCAGTACATTCTTTCTTGCTGTCTGAAACGCTAACACAACAAAGCGTGGTTTTTCTAGCTGACTCGAGGTCTTGACAATCCAATTCTGCCTTTTAGTCTGTGGTAAGGCAGGATACTCGTGCAACTCCCAGGTCCTAAAAGGCATAGTTATCGGGTGGTCTTTCTCTATGAGTCGTAACAGTGGTAATCTGTACGCATTAGCTACATGTACATAAGGCATTTTCCAGTAAACTTTATCTAGTTCAAGAACACAATTAGCAGTCGTTTGTCCGCTTGCTAAAACCATAGCGTTTATGTCGGTAGATGTGCGTAGGAGTATAAGTTCTTGTTTCACGTTCAGCACGATGCGTGTATAGTCTTCTGCGAATCCCATTAGCATTTTCAGTGGAATACAAAAGTTGAATTCACCGTCATCATTCACTTTTAATACGTTCGCGGTCGGCGCCACCCAACCCGCGTTTTCCATTGCGTCACGTGTGTTGTTGTTGAGTGATAGAAAAGTTTTAATAGTTGACGTAACACCGACGTTTCTGGTATGGTCCACTACCACTCCGGCCAACTCGTAACGAATCTCTTCAAAGAGAAATGCTATAGCATTGTTCACCAGTTCCACATTCAGTGCAGTATCTGCAGCCTCACTAGGGTTTTTAACCAACTTGCCTTCGATGTAGAGGAAACTTTCTGACGGCAGTGTAAAGACGTCCTGTTGTTGTATTGGCACACGTATTTTATCATTGTTTCCATATCTTGTTGTTGCGTACGGTGCGTGTGAATGAAATGAAAAGTGCTTGATACTGTCTTCAAAGAACGGTTGCTGCTCGACAGATAATATTCCACTCGCCATGTTACTTGTTTACAACAAAACCCAATGAAATCAGGAAACGACGGTTAACTGATGTTAATCGTTTCAGTTTCGAACGAGTACTGATGCGTTTCTTAACTGATCTTTCTTCTTCTTCTTTTATTTGTGACGACTGTGGTAGCAGCGGTGGCGAAGAAACAAAGTACGAGCCCATGTCTATAGTCGTTTTAGATGTAAACGCACAGTGATGACTTCTCCGCGAAAATCTATTACGTCACCGTCCTGGTCGTGTAAAGATAATGTTATGTTGTCCAAACGACTCACATTCACAGGTAGGTATATAACGTTTGTAGGTGATTCAATTATTTTGAATCCTGGTTCGACTGACGGATAGAATGAGTGCAGCGTGTGCTCGTTTTTACCGTTCTTGTATGATCCTTGCGCTATATTACACCTTATCAGTATACTGTTCACTTTTATAATGTTAACTGTGGCGTCAGACGTGTGAGTTTTATTCGCTTCAAGCAGACGCTTTTCCTTGAAACCCAACATATCACCGATACCGCACACTGTTTGTTGAAAGTCAATATCCAGTGCACAAGTCAGTTCACATTTCAGTGTATTGTTGTTAGGACGTAGACTAATCTTTGAGTCTCCTAACTGCTTTTTGAGGAAGGCTTCTATGTCACCGATTTCATAAGCACCTGTAGGTAAAGTTATCAAGTCCCACGTTGTTCCGTCCCGTAGTACTGGAAACACATTGTTTTTTCCCTCAACCACGTTCGGTATACTGTTGTATGTAGTTAAGTCCAATAGGCTATACCATTCGCCGTTTGTTAGTTCGAGTGGCGGGAAAAAGTCACATACAAGAGCGGCAGCATTCGTACCTGTTAAGGTGACCGACAGCGAAGACATCTTGTCGCTTACTGGTCACTCACGCGTTAAGAAGTCCAAACATAAATGCCCACAGATGACTGTGTGTGGTGGCTGTTCACGCTCGTAATTGTAGTAAATGTCAGTGTCGGTTCCAAAATACTGTGTCAGCTCAAGAGGTGGCCGCATATTACCATACGCATCATAGTAGTAAACTTGATTGTTTCGCTTCTTGTAGCAAACCCAGTGCGTACCAGGTCCTTCTGCACTGTCCAGATTAACAACCGCACTCTCATTCTTCTATGGTCGTCTGTGTGGTAAAGTGTTACGCATAAAAACTCCTCTGAAATAAGGTATTTTCAAAAGTTTTGCGTACACATACAAATAACTGTCGGACAATGCACGCACTGGTATGCAAATTAGTTTTTTTGTCTGTAAGGACGTAGGTATAGACCTGACGCTATTTTTTTATTGTTACGTTTATGCCTTCAGACTGTTTTGCGTTTGCAGGTCGTTTTGCGTTTGCCCGCGGATTGACGTTTAATTCCTGAACCCTTCTTCTTCTTCTTTTTTCTGCAACCACTACGTGAGCTCCCTCCACCCACTGCTGATTTTGCTTTCATTGCGGCTGCTACAGCTGCAGCATACACTCTTTCACTAACACCGGAATTCCAACCTTTCACTCGTTCGCACGCTTTGTCAGCAAGAACGCGATCAGCTATACGTCTTCGACTGTTGTCTTTGTACCTTGCGTAGGCGATATCGTGTTCGCGACAGGCTTCGTCCAGCTCATTGATTCCGCGCTCGCCACGTGCCAATCTCTCTTTGAGTTTTGTTCCGGGTCCACAGAATCGATAGCCGGGTAGGTGTAATTCTACTGGTAATGCGTCCACCGCTCGATTAATCAAAGTAGGTACTGACGAAAAGATAGCGGGCACAGTGTTTTTAAGTATTTTTCCAATTACACCACGCCCCATTCTTTTCTTACGAAGTACGTGCATTCTTGTAAACAGATCTCCAATCCTTGATTTCCGTTTCCGTATCGAGAACGTCTATTAAACGTCCCACCTCTTCAATATATTCAGACAGGACTGAACGCTGTGTCGCGCTGTCTTGATATTTGTAGACAAACTTTATTAGATTGATTATATGAGCATGAAATACCTGAGTGACCTTGTACAATTCAGTCTTTATATGTAATTTTAATTCGTGCATTTGTCGTACAGTGACTGCGTCTGTGTCAGCTACTCCGTCCGCTATATTCGTAATTTTTCTTTCGACAGCGTAGAAAGCATTGCTTTGCAAACTGATTGTGTTGTCGTATTAAAATTCCAAATTCACAGCGTCTTTGCTGGCGACTGGCGCTTGCACGTGTGTTAGCCGACAGTAATCAACGATTACGTTACCTGCACGATCTTTTCTCAAACTCTTTGCGTCTACGTATCGTTTTGTGGCTGCATCTCTTGATTTAAGCGGATCGTTTAGCATTATTATTCGATGATCTTTTGCGTCTACGGTAGCATCGTTCTTGTACTGTAAGCATGCGTCCTTTACGTACTGTAAAGAAACAACATCGTGCAGCTCTTCAGGATCACCCAAGTTGCGTATCTTTTTGTTTTTCACATCAAAGTGACCGTCGTTAGTCACTCCTAAACCGATATCCTCACGCAGACTTCGATGAGTTTCTTTTCGCACACTTACAGTGCTGTCGTGTCTACCGAACTTGTCTACACTCATATTTATGAAGAACTGGTGGTTATAGAACGGTGCGTCTGCTTTTATATGATAATAACGGCTTCACGTAATTCTTCCAATATCGAAATGATTTCATTCCTATGACCAGTATGGCCACTACTTTGAGAAGCCATTAACATTCTCAATCTATTAACCAACTCGTTAGGATCATCCCAATGCACGTAATCGATTGCAGTGTTCGGCTTCATCTCCATATAGCCACTCCCTGTACGTTTTCGTGCACTCGATGCAAACAATTTAGATATTACTAGTCGGTACTTGACGCCACTGTTACTGTTTATTCGCGTATTGTGTTTATATTTTTGTTTGTGTCCGTTGGTTGCTAGTAGTATGGACTTGTATTTCCTCATATCGTCCTTATTGTATTTTTTCGGTAGTTTCATGAACAAAAGTTCATACTGACCGGGCGTACCCTCGTAAATTTTTCCTTTGACATGAAAGTTGTCGTTATCATCGATTTTCACATTTGAGTCACCTATCATAAATTTACCGCCCTCGTATCGAACACCATATGTAAGATCTATAATCCGTTTACAGTCAGCCGATTCGCACAAACGCATATATATGTTTGCTAATGAATCGTCACTGAAATGTGAAGCGTTAGGGTTCCATGCGCTATCGTCACTGAAATGAGAAGCGTTATGACTCTGCGTGCCACTTTCGTTTTCAGTTATTACGTGTTGTGTAGGCTCTTCTTGTTTTATCTGCTGCTTCTCCTCCTCCTCCTCCTCCTCCATCATATCATCACTTAACTTTCGTGAAATAGCTTCTACGGTTCCAGAATCGGTCTGTAATTTTTTCTGAACTTCTCGTCGCTTTCTCTGATACCGTGTTGTAATGCATGATATTTTTTCCTTATGTTGTCGCTTATCGTATCTATATCATACGTAAGTCGTTCCTCCTTATTCATTGCCATCGCGTGTTAGCAAGAGGACTGATTACATTACTACAGTGCAACCACTTTTATACTTCGCTGGAAACAATTATGAATCGATCAAAGCTGATTCTATATCTACCTTCATTTATTGACGAGTCTTTGTCTATGACTAGAAATCCATAACGATCCTTCCACGCTTCCGTGCAGACGTCTTTGAAAGCATCATATTTCATATCCATGTTAACATGATCATTGTATGCGTGTCGTAAATTTAGATCGTCTTGTTTGAACAATATCAACAAGTTAGCGTTGTCACGCACCAATTGTTTCGGTATCTGGCTATATGTCTGACATAGATAGAATGTGTCCA
Source organism: Magicicada septendecula (assembly GCA_034769895.1). NCBI lineage: Eukaryota > Metazoa > Arthropoda > Insecta > Hemiptera > Cicadidae > Magicicada > Magicicada septendecula. The sequence goes on along the minus strand of CM068367.1, from coordinate 316,505,464 downwards.
CACCGATATGTCTTCCCATAGCAAAATACTTTCGAATATTGTTTTGTCTTTCACACGATACGTCATCGAATACGATAACAGAGTCGAGACCAGTGATTTCACTCGGTAGTGGGACTTCTTCGTTCTCGCTGTATGCATGATAACCTAAACCTTCATCAGCGAGTGATTTCATCACTGTTTCTAGCATTCTGTATTTTGGTTGAAATAATGATTTTGAAAACACGTATACGTTGCGGAAACGTAGACCGTTGGCATCAAACAGTAGGTTGAATAGCACATTGGATTTTCCACAGGAACTTGGGCCTGTAACGATACAGCGAATACTGTTCGGTAATAGCGGACCATGTTTACGTTTACCACTGCCTTCGTCACCAGCCAAAAAGTCCATATCCTTTATTGGTAATTTGTTTGCTTGCTGTACAATCTTCATCTTTGTGAATACCGAAAGCATACTGTTTTCAGCACGTGCTGTCACCTTTTTTATATTAGATCTTTCTTATGTATCCATGCATCGTGTTTACCATCGAAACCGAGCCAACGAACACGCACTCTGTCACCTTTGCGTTGTAACACCTTTTCCACTAGGTATACGTCACCGACTTTGGACTTACTAATCTCGTGCTCGTAAAAACCACCTTTCAACACTTTGTTTAGATGATCTTTTAGCAGATAAGTGACTGAGATGGTAGTGGATTGTACTTTATCCACAGTGAATATTTCGTTAGTCCAATTTGGCGTATAACCTTTGGCGAACGTCATTTTGTGCTTACTTATACGAACACGGTCACCGACTTTAAATTTGGGTGGTTTCGTTGGACTGATTTTAGGCGCTGTGTTCTTCCTTATTCGTTCCAACACTATATGTTCGTTGGCGTCATTCACTTCACTAGGTTTCATACCAATGGTTCTGTGTGTGGTATTGTTGTACGATTTCAGTAATATAGGTAGTAGATCCAACCAGCGGTAGTAGTGTCCTTGTTCGCTGAAAGCTCGATACATGTGTGTCTTGAGTGTGCGATTAAAACGTTCCACTATGGAAGCTTTTTTCTCACTATAGGTTGATTAATGTTTCACATTATACTTTTTTAGCAACGCTTGTACTGTGCTGTTGTAATACTCCTTCCCGTTGTCCGTCTGTAAATATTTCATTCGATTAGCAGTTAGTATAGGCTCTAGTGCGTGCTTTACTTCTTTTCCTGTCTTTGTTTTCAATGGTACAGCGTACGCGTACTTGCTAAACGCATTGATCACTGTCATCATGTACTTGTACCCTTTGTTCACTCGAGCGTATGGTATCATCTCCACAAGATCCGCCTGGTACAAGTCGTGTAGACCCTTCAATTCAACCGCGCGCCTAACGAAATTCCTTCTCGCTGCTCTGTGTAGCTCTAGAGCTATAGTCTTACGTGCGTTGTTCATGGTTTAAGATACACTAACATAATACCAACGTTAAAAATACTATATATATATCTATAACAGTTTCTTTGTTTTTCAGTATTCACTCTCTCGTCTGAATATCATCATCATCATGTCCGACCTTCAGCAGAATCCTGAACAACAACATCAGCAGGAACAGGAACATCCTCAACAAGGTAAAAATTTTTAAATACCAATTGTCTCTCTCTATAATTATGTAGCAAACCAAACTTGTTTGATATGAATTAACATATGATCCAACTCTGTCTAACATGTACAAGATAGTCTCTTGACGTTGTTTAGAAATTGATATGGCGGAGAAAATTTTTTATGTTCTGACATAGGTTTGTCACCTTCTCCCCAATGTATTGTCTCTTGACATCGTTTAGAAATTGACATGACGGAGAAAATTTTTCATGTTCCACCATAGGTATGTCACCTTCTCTCCAATGACCTAATTCAATTCCGCAACAAAAGCATTTAACTCTATCGTCTATGAATGACATACTATGTCCACAAACATCATAATTTACCGGATAGTAGTAAAACCCAGCAAACGCTAACTCGTCGGGGCTGACAAACGTCACTTCCCAATACTTGAATGATTTTCTTCTTTCACTTTCAATGCTAAAATCAGGAGTAGCTGCCATCTTCACAGTTTGCAATAAACTAACGTATTACTAACGTGTACTATCTATTTATTTACCACAAACATGAATTTGTGTGTGTGTGTGTGTGTGTGTGTGTGTGTGTGTTATTCATCATTCCTATTAGCTAATACATGTGTTTCTATTGTTTCAGTTATGACACGATTTTATATCGTACGAAACACGAGTATTAGAGGATCCCTCACAACATTTAATTACCTGCCCGTGTACACGGACACAGGAGATCGAGATATATTACCGATAATGACCGAGGTGCGACCTTTATTGTGCAAGGATATTCTGGCAGAACAAGCACGTTTACGTAGTATCAAATGGCATATTGCGTGCAGGATACGTTTCACTAAAACTGTGTTAGATGGTGACAGCGGCGAAGAAAAAGAGGTAACCAAAGACGCCGTCTTCCACGGACGTTGTCGTACGTTGCTCACGGACGACAACGACGAGTTGAACTGTCTACTAGACGAATCATACGACAAAATCATGAATAGCATATCCAATTTTACCCGTGACGGGAGCGGATGGTCGGTGGACACTGTACTGAAGCTGGAACTGGTTGTTGGACGGTACCGGCCTCTAGCAGCGTCCTCCTACATTCCTACCCCGCGAAAACTTGCAGTCACCAAGGCAGTAGTCAACATCAAGAACTCCCAAGATGAAATGTGTTTTCTATGGTCTGTTCTAGCCCACATACACCCTCAACAAAGGAATAAAGAATTTATTTCAAACTACATCTTATTGAAAAACACAATAAATATGTCCGGTATCGAGTACCCTGTTTCTATAAACGCACTTTCTAAATTTGAAACACAGAATCCCAACATTTCTATAAACGTTTTCGGCTATGATATAGAAGACAATATCAGAAACGAATCAAAAAATGAGGTTTATCCGTTAAGAATTACTCCCAATAAGGACAGATTACATCATGTTAATCTTTTACTTCTGTCCGATACAAATAGCCGAAAACACTACTGTCTTATCAGTAGCATTAATAAATTGTTATTTTCCCTAACAAAACACGATCATAAATCATTTTACTGCGACTACTGCCTGCATCGTTTCTCCACAGAACATGGTCTGTTCGATCAACTCCCCTACTGTACACCTTATGGTGAACAGAAAACCAAAATGCCCACAGAGGAGGAGAAGTTTATGTCATTTAAAAATTACGCACGCTGTCTCAAAGTACCCTTTACCGTCTACGCCGACTTCGAGTCCCTTATCACCCCCCTTCAATCGTGTTCACCAGGTAACGACATCCCGACGACAGTGAAAGATTTAGGTTACTTCTACTCAGTTGATAGCAGTGGTGTCCGCCAGAAAATACCTTCTCCTCCTGTATCGTCCACATCATACGAAGCGATGCATATTACCTCAGGTTTCTCCTATGCTATCGTTGATCACGCTCACAGCCTCTGGAGAGAGGTTAAAGTATATCGTGGTGAAAACGTTGTAGACACTTTCTTCTCATGGTTGATGAAAGACGTCGAGGATATGATGAAGGTAGTACGACATAACGTACAATTAATTATGTCCGATGATGACAATGTTGCGTTCACTAACGCCACCGTTTGTCATTTGTGTGAGCGCCCTTTGACAGACGATGACAAGGTACGCAATCATTGTCATCTTACGGGGAAATTCTTGGGAGCAGCCCACAATAGCTGTAATCTGAGCTACAAGATGCCGCATCATATCCACGTCTTCTTTCACAAGCTTCGTGGCTACGACTGTCACCATTTAATGCAGGGTTTAGGAAAATATAAGGACCAACACGTATCCTGCATCGCGACATCCAGCGAGCGTTACGTGTCGTTCTCCCTGAGTCCCTTGCGTTTCGTAGACTCTTTTCAATTTCTTAATCGCTCTCTGGACACACTCGTTACCAATCTGTCCACGTCCGGGAGCCAATTTCCTTTGCTTAGAGAGGAAATGCTTAGACGGGGTTTCGACGAACAGACCAATCTGCTCGTACGCAAGGGGGTATACCCTTACGCGTACGTTGACAGTATTGATCGGTTCAACGAAACAAGTCTACCGGCTCGTGAACACTTTGATAACCGGTTGATGGAATCATCTATTTCGGACGCAGATTACGAGCACGCACAAAACGTGTGGAGTGCATTCAATCTGCGTACGTTTGGAGATTACCATGATTTGTATTTGTTGACAGACGTAATGCTGCTGGCCGATGTCTTTGAAAGTTTTCGAGACATGGCCTTACGCGATTACTGCTTGGACCCATGTCATTTTTACTCGCTTCCCGGACTCGCTTGGAACGCGATGCTAAAAATGACAGGGGTCGAATTAGAGCTGTTGATAGAGATAAATCAACATGTGTTTGTAGAGTCTGGGATCCGCGGAGGCGTCGCGATGATATCCAACCGTCATTCCGTCGCTAACAACCCTCTGATCCCAGATCAGTACGATGTTTCGAAACCGACCTCCTTCATTCTGTATACGCACTGTAACAATCTATATGGTGCAGCCATGTCGCAACCACTCCCTTACGCAGACTTCCGATGGCTCGATCGTAACGAAATCGAGTCTTTGGACGTACGTAATGTGAGTGATGATTCCGACATCGGGTACATCCTCGAAGTCGACCTACACTATCCTAATACACTACACGACCTGCATTCCGACTACCCGCTTGCACCTGTGCGCCGGCGCGTAACACCCGATATCATTTCTCCCTTTTCCAAACGTTTACACGAGAGTATATACAGATCATCGTATAACGAATCAGGGTCATCCGTAGAGAAGTTGTTAACGACTTTGGAGGACAAACAAAATTACGTTCTCCATTATCGAAATTTGAAATTGTATTTAAGTCTTGGTTTAGAGCTGAAAGCGACTCATAGGGTGTTGTGTTTTAAGCAAAGCGCTTGGTTGAAACCGTTTATCGATTTCAACACCCGCAAGAGGCAAGCAGCCGTCAACAGCTTTGAAAAAGACCTTTTCAAACTGATGAACAACGCCGTACGCTGGAGAACGTACAATACGGCAAGTCGCTGGAGAACGTACGGAAACATATAGACTTTGAACTAGTCTCAGATGAACGACGGCTTCAAAAACTAGTTTCCACACCTAGGCTGAAACGTATGATTCGTTATACGAACGATCTGGTGGGGCTCTCACTCCATAAAAAATCCATCGTTCTTTCCCGTCCCGTGTATGTCGGCTTCACGGTGCTTGACGTTAGCAAAACAATAATGTACGACTTTCATTATCGTTATGCTGTCGGCAAGTACGGCCGTAACGTTAGATTGCTAATGACAGATACAGACAGTCTGATGTATAGTATTCAAACATCTGACTTGTATGCAGACATGCAGAAGGACCTACACGTTTTTGACACATCGGATTACCCTACGTCTCATCCTTGTTATAGTCTTAGAAAAAAAAAGGTTGTCGGACTGTTCAAGGATGAAACGTGTGGTCGTCCTATTAGAGAATTCGTGGGTCTCCGAGCGAAATGTTATTCGTTCCTTGTGGCCCACGAAGATCCTACCAAAGAGTGTCAAAAACGTGTATGTAAAGGTGTACCTCGAGTTGCGATTAAGAGGAGTCTACGACACGATATGTATCGCAAGTGTCTCACTGATCATTGTCAGTTTTCTACCAGTGCGCTTTGTTTACGTAGCGATCATCATACGCTGTACACGATGTGTGTAAATAAGCAAGCGTTGTCACCGTATGATGATAAGCGCTATATACTAAACAATGGTCGTGATACACTTGCATACGGTCATTATCGAATACGGCGCATCAACATGGAGAACGATGACGATACCTCCCCACCTGCTAAAAAAATTTGACTCCTTGTATAGGACTTGTTTACGACACCTCCCCCCCCCAACTTTCGTCAGTTGATGTCTCTCGACGCTTCAGTCCAGACGTCTGTAAACGTAAGTTCGCATATTAATATCGCAACGATATTTGTGTGTTTAAACATAATATATATAGAGTTTGTAATGTGTGGTTTCTTTGTCTTACAGTATTATGGATAACACTGCAGTTATAATTGACTTCCAGTGCTTTTTCGATGACAACGGAAAATATATTGTGAAGGAACTGTCAATCATGGACGTTCTGAGATTTGCTGGTAGACATTGGATTTTGACTCCGCCTGCTACATCCGTTACGAATCCAAAATACGCTAGGACAAACCACTGGTTAACGTCAAATTATCATAGACTTAGATGGAGCGAAGGAGAGACACCGTACGACAATCTTGTTTCATTGTTAACATCACATACACATATATATAAATATATGTTTGTGAAGGGTTTTGAGAAAAAACGTTTTTTACAATCAAAGATAATACACAATAATATCATCAATCTTGATGACTTTGGTTGTCCTAAAAACATACCGTATCTATTTTACGGAACAGAATGTCTTAGACATTTCAATTCTTCTGACCGATGTGCCAACTATAAGGTGCATGCTATTCGGGAATGGATGATTCATGATTTTTGCTTTAAACGAACATTTTTAATGTGACAAATTTAGAAAGTAGGTCACAACGAATGATGACATTTATATCTCTATATGTTGTGGACATGTACACACATGCATAGCTGTAAGCGGTGACTATTTCCTTATGAAAGTGGAATGTGGACTTTCCTAATGACATTGTTATATTTTTGGTGTCTCTAATTTCGTCTGGTTGGGGACATGTTCATACATGCAAAGCATTACAACGGTTTGTAAACTATATTTTAAGTTTGTGTACAGTGCTGTAAATATATATTTAATCATTTAAAACAATATTATTATTAATATTGTATTTATTTTATATAACAATGTTTGTAAACTATATTTTAAGTTTGTGTACAGTGCTGTAAATATATATTTAATCATTTAAAACAATATTATTATTAATATTGTATTTATTTTATATAACAATGTTTGTTTGTGATATATATATATTTAATCAATGTAAAATGTATTTTGAATAATTGTATTACAACGGTTTGTAAACTATATTTTAAGTTTGTATACAGTGGTGTATATATATATTTAATCATTTAAAACAAATTATAGTTTATTTTAATTTATTTCGTTATAAACCTCTGAACATGCATGCAATTATTTGTATAGTAATCAGAAATGTGTGAGAGAGAGCGAGAGAGAGAGACAATTTAATGGTTTGAATTTCCTACCACAGCGGTAAACTATATTTTTTTAAGTCGCAGGTTGTATCTTGCAATCACGAAAATTATTATTTAAACTGATAATTGTTTTATTAAAATCTTACAATGATGAAATATTATTATTATTTCATTGTTTAGGACACATATATAATTAATACAAAAATGAATTTTTAAAATTACAATGGTCTGTAAACCATATTTAAGTTTGTGTACAGTGACACCGTAATCGCTTTGAATAAGGGAATTCCTGTCAACGTCTGCAGCTAGAGACATACACAATGTGTGTGTGTGAGCAGTGCGTACATTGTCCGACAGCGATTTGTATGTGTACACAAAACTTTTGAAAATACCTTATTTCAAGGAGTTTTTATGCGTAACACTTTACCACACAGACTTGGCAGAACCGAGATTGGCGTAGAGAGAGAGAGAGAGACCCGTTACATAAACACACAGAGAGAGATGCAACAGGCAACAGTAATTTACTAAATGTGTGTGTGTGTGAGAGAGAGAGAGGGAGGGAGAGAGATAGTTTTACTTACATTCAAATGTGAGAGAGAGAGAGAGAGAGAGAGAGAGAGAGAGAGAGAGAGAGAGTTTATATCATGATGGATAACTGTGTCTAGAGACAGAGAGAGAGGGAGGGAGAGTTACTTACATTCAAAGAGAGAATTGATATCGACAACAATCATGATCATATAGTTTGAATTTCCCACCACAGAAAAATGTTGGCAGATCTGTTCTATACACAATAATGCAAGATTGGTAACCCTGATCATATATTTTAATATATACACTATATAACACACACATATCAAGTTTGAACCCATGCATAGGTTGGTAAACCTGATCATATAGATTTAATATACATTATAACACACAACAAATTTGAACTCATGCAAGGTTGGTAACTCTGATCATATATTTTAATATATACACTATAATGCATCAAGTTGGAACCCCCCCACCCACCCACCGCCCACCCCTGATATGCAAATCAGCTATATTAAAAAAATAAAAAATTATATTCGCGGAAATTCGCGGATGCGGGTGGTCCATTGAACCCCACCCCACCCCCCACCCACCCCTTGATATGCAAATCAATTTAATTTAAAAAATTAAAAAATCAAATTAAAAAAATAAAAAATTTTATTGGCGGAAATTCGCGGATGCTGCGGGTCCAGCGGTGGTGGGGAGAGCGTGGGAAAAAATCTTGGACCGTGGGAAAGGCGGCGTCCTTTGTTAGTCAGAACCGGCATTTTCCCTCTACTTCCGGGAGTCGAGTTAGAGCGGCGTTCGAGACGCCATCCGGGCTAGGAGCTTTTCTCGGTACGAGTTCAACGAGCCGATCTGTGACCTATTCCCTAGTAATGGGTTCGAGCTCCGCAGTGATCGGAAGAGACAGAAAGTCTTCCACTTCATTCTCGACTTCTTCATCGACGTCCCAGTCCATGGCCGGGTTAGGAGCGAACTGTCGCTCAAAACACGTGCCCAAGTACTCGGCCTTCGCCTCCGGGGCCAGCCAGGATTTGACCGAAAGGTCCAGCAATGGCTGGGATATGAGGTCGGCGCCTCTTCCCTACCAACGCCGAAGGTATCCGGTAAGGGCTACTTTCGTCCGATCCGTCCCCTGCTTGGGCCACGGCGAGTTCCCAACAGCGTCTCCGGTAGGCCTGCATTTCACGACGTAAAATGCCGGTTGCCCGGTTGTACGCTGCCATGTCGGCCGGATCACGGGTCCGCTGCCAGCGTCTCCGGAGGCGATTTCTCTCGCAAGCGAGAGCACTCGTCTCCTCTGGGATCCGCTGCCAGTGGGGCGTGACGCCAGGCTTCATCCTGGAAGACGTGTCGATCGCAGAGACGACAGCCTCGTCAAACGCGGCAAATGCCTCGTCGACTTGGCGGACGGTTTCGAGTGGTCCCGCCCCTGGCAATCGGCGACTTAACGCCGGGCCATAGCGGTCCCATTCTACCACCTTCCTGACAACTCTGCGTACGACGTGCTGGGTAGCGACGTGTAACAAGATGGGGAGATGATCGGACGATAGTTCCGTTAGCGCTGATACATGGACCGGGCAGTCAATTCCTTGGATCACCTCTATGTCCAAGACATCGGGAGCCGCGCGGAGTTGTGAGGGGTAGAACGTAGGTTGGGCGGGCCCAATCACTGTTACCCTGCGTTAATCAGCAAACCTGCGTAAGCGCTTCCCGTTTGGGGCAGTCAAGCGACTGTTCCAATCACGATGCTTACGATTCAGGTCGCCGGCCATGATGACCCTCCTGTGTGCATCGAACGCGACAGCAAGATCGGGGTGAAGGAGCTCTTTTTGCGGCGGTTTATACGCCGCTACCAAGAGTACACCGCCTAGAGTATTCAACATCTCCGCAGCGGTAATTTCCAGGTGAGTCGTTGCAGGCAAGACGACTCGGTGATGATCAAGACTGAGCCTCACCGCGACGGCAGTACCGCCACCAGCAGTGCCCGGTCTGTCGTTTGGATAGCACACATAGCTCGTTTGGTTGGCCAGTCGTAACCGACTCGCAGGGGTCAAGTGGGTCTCATTGAGAAATACTACATCGGGTTTGAGACGGGCCAGTAATTCTTGGAGTTCCTGGATCTTGTTAGCCAACCCTTTGGCGTTCCGGGAAAGAATGGAGAGGTCACGTTTGAGGACCCGACTCATAGAAGTCCTACACACGTGGCGGCTTCCACCAAGAGCATGAACCTCTCGGTTATATCAGCAGTCTCCAAGCGGGAGACTCCAGGTCGAATTCCGCAAGGAAGTCTTTGACGACCTGGTAGTCGTCAGGTACGGCTTTTGAGGCAGAGTGCCCGGAGACTGTTTGCGCGTAAGAGCGCCGAGACTTATCAATCGGGGGATTGGTGGAAGCCAAGGGTGTTTTAGGGCCAGGTGTAGCGCCTCTAGCGGAGGTGCTAGGAAGAGGGACAGATGCGATTTCGTCGGTCTTAACGCGATGCGCAGGCTGTCTAGACTGTGCGGCTGGATTGGCAAGAGCCAGGGAGCGAGCGCCACGGGGCTTACGATGCCGCTTCTTTTTGCCTGCATTAGGAAAACGCGGGGGCGGGAGGTCAGGCGAGGCTGCTTCTAAAGCAGGGTCAGGATTCTCCGGTGTTGGGGAGGGTTGAGTTGTCTCAGGCTCCACAACCGAGATGTTTTCTGTAGGTTGGCTTGTCTCACTTTTGGATATCGCGAGGTTTCGGCGCTTTTTCGCCTGAGGTGCGGCAGGGGCCTGGGAAGGAGCCTGAGTTGGGGTTGCCTGTACTGCAGGTGTTTGCTTCGGGCCTTTGCTACGTTTGTGTTGCTTATTTGAAACTGTGGCGAAAGACACGGCAGCCGTAGCAGGAGGCGAAGGGCCTGGCTGCTCGGTTGCAGGTCTAGTACCAGCTTCCGGATGCCTCGGTGGTGGCAGGCTCCCTTTCGGCTTTCGCTGCTCGTGCTCCCGCTGAAACACCGGGCATGCCCGGTAATTGGCGGGGTGACTTCCGCCACAGTTAATGCACCTTTTGAAAGCAGGTGCATCGCAATGTTTACTGGCGTGAGGTAAAGAGCACCTCACGCACGCAGGAGCGTTTGAACATGTCTCTGAGTGGTACCCGAAGCGTTGGAACCTGTAACACTGAGGCAGAGCCCTGGGAGCGCGGCTTCTTTCCACTTTAACGCGGAATCCAAAAAGCCGCGTAAGAGAGAGTAGGCTTCTGCCTGCCTCGCTATTCTCCGCCATGATACGGACCAGGGGAATTGGACGCCTTGGTCCGGCTGGAGCAAATACTCGATGCACCGAGCGAACCGGATACCCCAGCTCGCGCAGCTCATCGAGGATTTCCTCGAGAGGAGAGTCCACGTCCAAGCCTCTGAGCACAAAAGACAGAGGCTTCACGTGTTTGGGGGAGAAGGTGTGAAACTGCAGGTTGGCGGATTCGACGAACGCCATGACACTGCGGTACACGTCCAGACCTCGGGCAACGATCTTGACTGTATCGCCCCCAAGGAGCTTCAAGTCAACGTTGGCCGGGGAAAGTCCGGGAGCCGCTATCAGTCGCCGGTAAAAACCGGTGACGTTGTTCACGCCGTGAACGAACACGGGCTGGATGCGACCAGTGGCCGGCGGTGCTTGGGCATCGGCGGGCACAGTCGGTCCCGTGCCGGATTCGCCATCGGCGGGGACAACTTCCATGGCGGACGCCGAGGAAGAGGTAGAGGAGGACCGGTTCCGCCTCGGTTTCTTAACCGAGCGCCCCCCGTGACCCAACCGCCACGAAAGCGTCAGTCTCGTCACCGGGCAGCGGAACCGTCCGGGGATCAACTTGGTCCGCAGGCATGAGCGGAGAACTCGGCGAGTCGCTCGAGTGGGGCAAGGAAGTGGCGAGTGACTGCGTGCTCGTTGCGTTGACTCGCCCGTACCGGGCATATCCGTCAACGAGCGGGAGGTTCGCCGACCAGAGGCAGCCAGGCTGCCTCCGGCGGTAACCAGGGACCTAGGGTCCGGCCCGAGCCAGACCTCGAGTAGGGGAACTGAAGCGCTCTGGCTGTCTACTAAAGCTGGGCTAATGACCGGCTTCGTTGAATACCTCTCCTTACCAAGAGAGGTGTCCACCGGCCTCTTTGCCCCGGCGATATCCAAGCCCGCTTACCACTGGTGGAGGCTCGCAAGGATCGTCCGGGGCAGCGCTACCTAAGAGCCTGAGCGTCAGCGATTAAGATGCGCTGCGCAAATAGAGCTCTGGCAGGCTATGCTTCCTCTTCAACAGGCGAGATGTTGGTCCTGAGAAGGGTCGGCTCGGCTGGTGGCCCTTAAAAGGTCCGACGACTCAGCTGTTCTTGTGCTGGCTACTCAATTCACCAGCCAGCTGAGTTGATGTCTTCTGTCTTATTTGGGCCTGATGAAATCACAGCAAGCAGGGCAGCATATGTAGTTGACTGTCCTCTTCAAAACGAAGGCAGCAGGGCAGCAGCTGAAAACAGCGAAATCGCTTCCGATAATGTCTGACCTCCAGCTATGTCTTTCAAGCCCGTCTCATGTGTTCTTCTTATGGTACCATGTACAGCAAATTTTGTGTCCTCAAACCTTCGTAACAAAAGTACACGGAGAGTGTAAGACACTTGTGCCCTATAAACATTCCTGCTGCAGGTTACCATAGATTCTTATAAAGGTTTACGTAACACGTACTTAATCACATATGCGGAAGCGAGCACAAGTAATTAGTCAAATCAGCGTGCAGTTAGTCAGTACAATCAATATTGCGTGTGAAGTTTGTGAATCAAACGGGTAGTCTGTTGAACGACAGTTAAGTGCCTGCGCCCACGTTATGCAACTTACGGAGTCTAGGCCTACGTGTTAAGCTCGGCCAGCTCAGTAAAGCGAATCCAATTTGGTACGCTTCGATGCTCAAATGATCTTTTGGATCCAACTTATCCAAAGCGACCGCTCTTACGTACTTATTAGTCGGACATAAAGTTTGTTTACATCACACCGTCTCACCGAATATCTTATTAAGACTCGCATACAACGCAAACGTATACAACATACAATTGAAGAATATGCGCTACAGAAAAATTCTCTTGTAGTTTCGAGTTAGCAATATTTGCGTTACAATTTCAGGCGAAAATAATTTATAAGATAGGTTACTTCTGTGAATACTTAATAATTTTGGTATTAGTGTTGAGCGTAATTGGTTAATCGTTACACACTACATTAACGATAAATAATTTATACGGGCGCTAAACTCGTTAAGACACAGAGGAGCGCTCGTGGGGCACAAGTCAAACGTTAGCCAACAGGAGAAGCTGCAATTAATCACTAATTGTACTGTGGAAAATTTTTCTTGGGACCCCACTCATCGCTCGCGCGCGAATACAAACACAAACAAACACACACATGTATCTATATTTATTTCTGACATGCACATAGTACGAAAATACATTACTGTTATTTACATAATTAACTCGAATATAATTACTTGTGCTGAAGCACGGTTATTATTCAGTTTAATCAATGGTTTCCTTTATTTTATAAAAGAAAATATATATATTGATTACATAAAGATATGTATTTATTGCGGCTAAAATGTGTAGGCTTGTGGTGTAAATATCCGTAACACACGATTATTCTCCTCTAAAAAAGTAGACTTTTATTGAAGTGTAAAAAAAGCATTTTTTCAAAGTCACTTCGAAGTGCATTTTTGATGATTGTTAATGTTTTACCTTCTTCAAACCTTGTCAAAGTATTTGATTTACACCCCTAGACAATTGGCTAGGAATGTAGCCAAAATTTTGTTTGGGGAGGGTGTCCAGGTTGGATTGGCGGGGTGGAATCAAAAACAAGAGTACCCAAGTACACATTTCGGGATATTTTCTTCTAGAAAATGGGGGTCCAGATTTTCCCCCGGAGCAAGATAGAAATGAGAACCCTAAACTCGGATTTTATGACATTTTGGAACCCTGGAATTAAAACAGAATAAAAGCAACTTTACAGTCGTTTTTCCAGACTTAAATAAACAAATGTGAATATTAAAATTTGAATTTTAACTTATTCAGTCCCTATAATCTACGACACAATTCCTACTACAAAAGTCTGATAAAGCATGTCGCAATGTTAAATAACTATTTTTGTCATTTAAAATCAAAAAAGTTAAAACGACCTTATGTTTCTAAACTGTACTTCTTGAAAACGAAATTTTTGCCTAGTGGTACCCTGTAGGCTTGTAGTGAAATAACATAAAAATTGTATATATTGTAAGTGAGATTATCCTGAATCATATCTTTCTATGAACGACACTGGCTGTTTAACCTTAAGTGTTATCGGCATTTATCAGTTTTTTGGATTTGGGTTTGGACCCCTTGGACCTCCCCCCTGGCTACGACCCTGCTCCTACAGGAATGGGTTAGCTACGCTGAACCTGATAAAGGATTTCTTTATTAGTAACTGTAGGCCTATTTTTTGCCTAATACGAGCAGAAGAGACAATTGCGACTTACCGGTCACATCGAATGAGAACTACAATGTTACATTTTATAGTAACAATAATTACAATATATATTTTATATTCTAAGTTTTAATCTGTTCGAAGACGATCATCGAACAGTTGATCATAACTAGCTTACCAGTAGAGTAAACTACTGTTATTGCTTTTACTGGGTTATTTTTGTGACACACTCAGACATCATACTCAATACGCTTTAAGATACAAAAATCATATAAATAAAAAAAAATTCAGTTTTCTGTAGACAGATCTCTCTAGCTCCTTCGTATGCCACAAACCTGTCTTTTCTCTTCACACTTACTTGTAGTCAAACATGTGTACTTGCGTAAGTGTAGGTTGACTTGAGCTACTACATTGTTGTAATCAGTGGGAGTCATAAACCCATTTACCACACATTTTATTAAAATTGCTATACTTTAAAAAAACTCAATGTTTATTGAATACAAAAGAAAAAATAAAGCAGAAGTCTGATAGGATTCATTATAAATTGTACAGTAAACAAGCAAGTCCAATTTGAATCTCTAAAACAAAGTGGTATATTTTTTTCTCGTAAAGTTTTCAACGTGCCAGAGTAATGAATAATTCAAGAAGTGTACTAACTTAACATCTTTGTTTTTTTTTCATAAACCAAAGTATCTGAACACTGCAAAAAAATTCTGATGTTCTCACTGTTGACTCGTTCTCCCGTACTACAGTCCACCAGAGACTTGGCGTCTGCGATTTCTTTCTCAACTTCCTTCACAATCGATGTTGTGTTCTTCAACTGTCCTGAATTTCATCAGCCATTCTTCGTGTCTCCATCCTCGCGCCCAGTTTTGTTCTTGCTTCCTCTCTTACTCCATCCTCTTCTAGACCTACCCACTGGTCGAATTCCTTCCGTTTCCCTTTCATAATTATTTGGGATTCTGTACTCATCGATTTGTACTACAGCCGCTTATAATTTTCTTCGGTTTGTATGTCTCGACATGATCGGTTCTCTGCATTGTGCATATCTCACCATCACACTGCTAATCAATGACTCAACAATTAAAGATAATTATATTATACCTAAACATTATAATATACAATCGACTAGGGGTTTTCGTTTTATAAATTTATTATAATCGTATGTTTATTATTATAATCGAATTTACGTTACGTTTAATTAACTTGAACCAAAATAAATAAAAGAGTGGTTATTGTTTAAATTTAAATTTGTGGTTAAAGTATTAAAAGTCTCCTTAAAACAAAAGTCATCTATGAGTGAAGTGTTCCTTGGAGATAACTCAATGTTGAGAATGGTTGTTTCTACTTGAAGGTGACCAATGTAGTAAAATATTTTACCATACAACATTCAAGTTACTCACAGTGTTTACAATGGTTTGAATACTCTTGTTTTTAAAGAATTCCCTTGTATTAAACAAAAAATAATAAAGTTGGTTATTTTTTGAATGTTAGATTATCTTAAATTAAAACATGAAATATGGCAGTTGATTACTTGATAGTAGATCTCGTCTGGTTGAAACTGGTTGTAGAAACTTCTTCTGATTACAGGTAGTCTGAGTAAGTCAAGTCCTGTAAAGTCTGGACAATATCATAAACAAACATATACTTTTACGTACCTGATTGCGTTTACTTGAAGCTCACTAAACTGTCAACTCAGCTTACATTCATCAACTCCCTTTAGTTGCAAGGTTATGTCACCTTGTTTATTAAATTAATGGGCGCCACACAGATTTATTCAGGGAAAATCCCGTGTAAAACCCGTTCAAAAAAATTAATAGATGAAATGAAAATTTAAAATAGTTGAATACCACTTTTTGGCTATGTTATTCCAATGTGTCAAACACAACAGAAGGTTGTTTAAGTTTAATAAAAGAAACTATTTAATTATTCAGAAAAAATAAAATAAATCAAATCAGGTGATGCTGTTAATAATGGGTTTATTTGCACCCTTCTAGTGAATTCAAAAAATACACATAATATAACATATAAAGTTGTACAATGAAAACTTAATTATTATATGCCTCATACGGCTGGCTCAGAACATGAGTTATAAATTTGGTTAAGTCAAGATACTATTTATTGTAATATAAAATTATTATAATTGTTAATATTAGTATTATTATTGTTATTATCGTTATTATTATTATTATTATCTCAGTAGTGAATTCTTTGAGACACGAAAGAAAACAATTATGCCTACACAGTATCCAATGATACAATTGATCAAAAAAGTTGAAGTTACTTTGACCAAGTAATTAAAATAAAAAAACGATCTATTGTAAGATCGTGCGTTTCTTTAACGCTTGCTTTTCTAATGACAATATTATTCAATTGAGGACCCTTACCACTAACATATAGCTTACTTACTAATAACAAATTTGAATAAAAAATTGAAACGTGGTGTAATCGTAGATACTGTTTTTGTGTTTTGCGTCAGTACAGGTTATGGTAGCAAAATACAAGTTATTGCGCTCAGATCAAGTATAATAATGATTGCACTTTTACCTTCGTGGTTTTAATTATTTTAATTAAAACCTTTTATCACTTAAGTAATCGGATTATAGAGATTACTTTCTTTCAGCACTAATTCGCACAAGAACAGAAATTCGATCCTCTTCTGATAAAAATGGATCGTGAATACTGACAATAAATTCTTTTCTGTTCGTTATTCCCGCACAAAATTAAAATAAACTGCACTTGAACACTGTAGATGATTGATGATGCACTTGAAGTAAAGTTTCTCGTTGTTAACTATTGGTTCCAGAGTACAAGGTAACTGATGCTATGTTATAAGATGAAACATGACGGAGACGAGCGTACGTCTGTTCAGCTCGTTAGATGATAAAGGTCTCCCTCAAAATTCGCCGGTCTGTCTTTTTATACCCACCTGTTGGATTGGGCTTAGGTAAAATTATCATTTTATAACTAATTTTCCTATTGGTCCAGACAGGTAAGACGAAAAATTACGTATCACTTTTTGGCGGTTGGTAACGGTTTTCCAACCGTCGAATGTTGAGATGATTGACAGGTCGCGTCTGTTGTCATTGTTATTATTATTGGCACAAGATTCCTGATATACATTTATAAAATGATGCTAACAGTTGTCATACACTTAATACCGTCACGATTGAGTTGATATTATTATCAAATTAAAGATTGTTTTGTTTCCTTTAAATTGATATCACTCGATCTCGGATTATCTTCACCTTAACCGACATTGTTAGGAAATCAATGTTCGGGTACACTATTCTTACTGTCGTCTGCTCTTTATGAGTCGCCGATTTTACACTTTTTAGTTAACCTTTCTCGTTTCCACATAACATTTTATTAAACAAATGTTTATGTGTGGACTCCATTAATACTGTACTGACATTTTTTTTTCACTGAACTTTACTTTTACACCTTAATTCTATACATAGTAATAAATGAACCTACTGACTAATGACATTTTGTTTACTGTTAGTTAGTTTTGAACTACTATTTACAAATAAAATCGTGGCTAAACCTATCGTTTTAATATCATTTTTCGTTATGTTAATGCATAACCATTGTTCTGGTGCATTTTATTTTGCACTGGTGATAATTATTAATAGTCACTTTATTGACTGATGTTTGGTCTAAGTTTGTTAAGTGTAGAATATCGCCTACACTGAAATTTGGCCTTTATAATGCCTATGGGTTCTCAATTTGGTAAATTACAGAGACATCTTATTGGTATAAGATTCTCTTATATAGTTAGCTCTCTTTTCTGACAGGTATATTTGATGCAGAAATACATCTTAGTTCCTACAATATAGCCATTGTTAACATTGGTTTTGGCCTTCATTATCTACTGTTCATAGTCACATTTATTATCAGAAAAATGCTGATTTTGCTTTCACAGTATTTAACTGCTAATTCGTCTGTTTTTTGTTTATAAATGACATTCGGTTTACATTAACTATTTACTGAATTGACAGTTGAATTTAAATCTATTCTGTCCATTAGTTCGTTTTAGTCTCAGTCTAGTTGTAGTGTCAAACAGCTATTGTATCACTGTTTCCCATGGCACTTCTGCTTTATTCTTCTCTCTTGGTTTCTTCTTTCTTGTTTATTTTGACTAGTCTATACCTATTTACATGTTTATTTTGTTTTATGAAATCTAATAACATACACTTAGGTTAGGTGACATCTTGTGATGTTACATAATACACCCTCTTTAAAATTGATCATTTGAAAAATTTATATTTTGTAAAATTATCAATTCATGTCAGTTTCTTAGTATACTTCAATAAAGATATTTTCTCTTGTATTCCTAGATTTTTTAAACATATTATTGGTGTCTTACTCTAAGTTGGCTTTTTATACAATAGTACAATTCTTAATTTACTAGTAATTTCAAGCTGCGTACTCTCTAAATCATTTAACTATAATGGATCTTGTTTCTCAAGTTAATTATTCCCTGTTTTATTTACATTCTACTTTCTCAATACATATCTTTGCATTCGTGATCATTTGATGGTTATAATAATTTATACCTCACAGATTCTTTTATAATATTCCTTGATATAATAAAACAATATAATTCCCTAACTGTAGTAGAGGTTCTGGAATCAGGGTGGCTCACTATGGCTAACATCCTCTGCCGTTCCTCCCTACACATTCTCAGATTCAGAGGCATTACTCTTCTCTGTCTGAGTAAAAATAAACATTGCACCTGGCAATAGTTGCACTATCACAACTCAAAAAAAAAAATCACATATCTTTTGTATTCAATAATATAATATATTCCCTATAATATACAAGGTATCAGAGGTTTTCATTTAGATCACATTTCTATCTTTATACTTGCTAACATACTTTCTTTTTTACAGGTAATTACTTCCTTTAGACTTGGTGTTTTTTAGCTATGCTTCTATCAGCTATATAGTTACTTATTTACTAGTTAACAATTTGTTATGGTTCATTTAAATATTTTTTAAGATTATACACTTGTTTGGATGCTTATAGTACTTAGGCATCTGTTTGTTCTATCTAGAGTTCACAATATATTTCTGTTTTCACTATAGTCTATTAAATCTTTCTTAACGAGTTATATTCCTCCTGAATTATCAGGCTTACATTGTTTGTATACTAAATGGTTTTCTTTTTTTTTTCTGATGTTCTCTGACATATTCTTATGATGTATCAAATTTGATAATTGACAAACATTTTTCTTTCCTTTCATTTCATTATAACAATAGTTATTCTTACAATTAACACTCTTGGTTATTTTTCTTCTCTACTCCTTCAAGTGATGGTGGTTTTCACTTATTCTGGACGATTTTATACACTATATACTATACTGTAATTACAATTTTATTTAACAATATTCTAATATCTAATATCTAATTTCATAGACATGCTTGGGGTTTTCATGGTTGGTTTCACAAATATTAATTTCTCTTTCCTTACATTCCATAATAATGTCCTTCTTTTTATTTTACACACTTTGTTATACTGCCTCTCTACTCCTTCAAAGGTTAGTTGAATGAACCTTTATTCTGGACGATTTTATACACTTTATACTTGAGTTTTATGAGAGGTATACTATAATCATTTTATAAACATTATGTCATATAGAATATTCATCTGGATACATATTTTTTCTAGGTATAGCACAGTAATTGCATTTTCTTATTAAATCATTTGATTGACCTTATCTAATATTCTATCCCCTAGGGTAATAGGTTTTGTACATTTTCATCATTAACAAATGGTTTGGTTTACATCTTAAGCCTACACACTTTTGTAACTTGGTAAGGTAGATTGACTAGTTATAGCTAATTGGTTACCTTCAATATTTTTGGGTAATTTAACAACAAATGAGTTTGTTTATAGTAGTGGGTTTTTTTTTAATATAGATCTTTTACTTTTTTTATAACATAAACGTTTGGGTGAGGAATGTTGCTTCCTATTACATATTATCTCTCCTTAACATTCATCATTTCTTATCCGTCGATATTCATGGGGTTATTTGTGCTCTTCCACTCTATTGGGTCTATAATTGGGATATCTGACATATGTTCCGTACTAGTGGTTTTGGAGATACCTTACTATCAAGCGGTTCTTCCACTTAGCGGCTACCAGATAGTCATTGGCTCCCCGTTTCCTTGCCTTCCTCCTCTCATCATCTTTGGTATTATTGTGTTCATTGTACTCCGGGCCTTGGCTATTATTGATATCTAGCCCTTCTTCTAATCCGGGTTGACCTTTGTTCATTTCCTGGTTGGATTCTTCCATTGCTTGGTCCCTCCTTTTCCGCATTTCCCTTATTCTTTGGGCGTACCTTTCAATAAGCTGGTCCAGTCGTTCTTGATCATTTTCCTTCTCCCTGTGAAGCCTCTTCCTTCTAAGAATATTCACCTTAAATACCTCATTGTTTATGACCTTCTCCGTCATAACATAGTCAATGGCATGTAACGTTGTTTTAATCGTTCCGTCATCTGGCTCATTAATTAAATGGTTTAATGATCGGTTATGCATTAAGGAATCGATTGATTTTGTTTGGTGTATTTTATTTGGTGGTATATTTAATTTAATTGGATTCTTATTTAATTTTTTACCCACGGTTTTATGATGATTTATTTTTAATATTTTTATGAAGTCTTGTTTATACTTCTTACCATTTGTCCTTGCTCTATGACGAATAATTGGGTTGTCTACGAAGTTAATTAATCCACTCCTAGTCATTTCTAATATTTCCTTTGTAATCCTTGTTTTCTTAGAGCGTATTATTCTTTTTATCTTTGTCTCTTTCTCTCCTGTCTTCTTAATTATCTTGTTCCTTACATTTTTAGTAATAGTTTCTTTATGCTGAATGTCCTCTTCATTCCTATGGTGTGTATCCTCATGCACCAATGCTTTCGAGTCTTCTTTATCCTCAGTTTGGTTATCAGTGTCTGCGAATTGTAGACTTACTTCTTCCATGGCTTCATCATTTGGTACTTCTTCTATCTCTGAGTCATTGTCGTCCTTTCCTTCTTCATTATTCTCCGGCTCTGGATTCATTTGTTCCATGTTTTTGTCCTCGGATACCTTCCGTTCTTCTCCCCACTTCCGGTTATTCATGTCATCCATTTTTTGGCTAATTTTCATTAAGGTGGTGTTCAATTCTTTTCTAATGGCTTGGCAGTTATTGTCGATTTTATTGTTCAGTGCGTCCATAGACTTATGAGTATTGTCAATCCTTTTATTTAGGTCCTCCTTCAGTGATTCCATATTCTTACTAAGTGATTCCATATTTTTATTCATTGATCGACTATCTTCCTTCACCTGTCCGAATTGTTCCATCATCATTCCCATCATTTGATCCCATTTTGCCTCTTCGGATGGTCTGTTTGGTTGTGGGAGTTCTTCAGACCGTCTGGGTTGGTTGTCAACAGTCACTTCTATCTCTGGTGCTACGTGAGGTGTTTCGTCATTACTAGTTTCGATGTTATTGATTGTAATAACCTCCATCTTGTCTGTGGGTTGCGCTTCGTATGTATCTACCTCCTGTTGCATCTCTCCTACCCTACTGTCCTTATATCTTGTATCGTACTGATGGGTGTGCGGCATGTTAATTTTTTCGTGTCTACCGGGCTAATATAAAATATAAAAAATATATTTATTTAATATTTTTTTAAGCCACACTAGTTGGTGCGCGAATTTATAATATTCAATCGACTAGGGGTTTTCGTTTTATAAATTTATTATAATCGTATGTTTATTATTATAATCGAATTTACGTTACGTTTAATTAACTTGAACCAAAATAAATAAAAGAGTGGTTATTGTTTAAATTTAAATTTGTGGTTAAAGTATTAAAAGTCTCCTTAAAACAAAAGTCATCTATGAGTGAAGTGTTCCTTGGAGATAACTCAATGTTGAGAATGGTTGTTTCTACTTGAAGGTGACCAATGTAGTAAAATATTTTACCATACAACATTCAAGTTACTCACAGTGTTTACAATGGTTTGAATACTCTTGTTTTTAAAGAATTCCCTTGTATTAAACAAAAAATAATAAAGTTGGTTATTTTTTGAATGTTAGATTATCTTAAATTAAAACATGAAATATGGCAGTTGATTACTTGATAGTAGATCTCGTCTGGTTGAAACTGGTTGTAGAAACTTCTTCTGATTACAGGTAGTCTGAGTAAGTCAAGTCCTGTAAAGTCTGGACAATATCATAAACAAACATATACTTTTACGTACCTGATTGCGTTTACTTGAAGCTCACTAAACTGTCAACTCAGCTTACATTCATCAACTCCCTTTAGTTGCAAGGTTATGTCACCTTGTTTATTAAATTAATGGGCGCCACACAGATTTATTCAGGGAAAATCCCGTGTAAAACCCGTTCAAAAAAATTAATAGATGAAATGAAAATTTAAAATAGTTGAATACCACTTTTTGGCTATGTTATTCCAATGTGTCAAACACAACAGAAGGTTGTTTAAGTTTAATAAAAGAAACTATTTAATTATTCAGAAAAAATAAAATAAATCAAATCAGGTGATGCTGTTAATAATGGGTTTATTTGCACCCTTCTAGTGAATTCAAAAAATACACATAATATAACATATAAAGTTGTACAATGAAAACTTAATTATTATATGCCTCATACGGCTGGCTCAGAACATGAGTTATAAATTTGGTTAAGTCAAGATACTATTTATTGTAATATAAAATTATTATAATTGTTAATATTAGTATTATTATTGTTATTATCGTTATTATTATTATTATTATCTCAGTAGTGAATTCTTTGAGACACGAAAGAAAACAATTATGCCTACACAGTATCCAATGATACAATTGATCAAAAAAGTTGAAGTTACTTTGACCAAGTAATTAAAATAAAAAAACGATCTATTGTAAGATCGTGCGTTTCTTTAACGCTTGCTTTTCTAATGACAATATTATTCAATTGAGGACCCTTACCACTAACATATAGCTTACTTACTAATAACAAATTTGAATAAAAAATTGAAACGTGGTGTAATCGTAGATACTGTTTTTGTGTTTTGCGTCAGTACAGGTTATGGTAGCAAAATACAAGTTATTGCGCTCAGATCAAGTATAATAATGATTGCACTTTTACCTTCGTGGTTTTAATTATTTTAATTAAAACCTTTTATCACTTAAGTAATCGGATTATAGAGATTACTTTCTTTCAGCACTAATTCGCACAAGAACAGAAATTCGATCCTCTTCTGATAAAAATGGATCGTGAATACTGACAATAAATTCTTTTCTGTTCGTTATTCCCGCACAAAATTAAAATAAACTGCACTTGAACACTGTAGATGATTGATGATGCACTTGAAGTAAAGTTTCTCGTTGTTAACTATTGGTTCCAGAGTACAAGGTAACTGACGCTATGTTATAAGATGAAACATGACGGAGACGAGCGTACGTCTGTTCAGCTCGTTAGATGATAAAGGTCTCCCTCAAAATTCGCCGGTCTGTCTTTTTATACCCACCTGTTGGATTGGGCTTAGGTAAAATTATCATTTTATAACTAATTTTCCTATTGGTCCAGACAGGTAAGACGAAAAATTACGTATCACTTTTTGGCGGTTGGTAACGGTTTTCCAACCGTCGAATGTTGAGATGATTGACAGGTCGCGTCTGTTGTCATTGTTATTATTATTGGCACAAGATTCCTGATATACATTTATAAAATGATGCTAACAGTTGTCATACACTTAATACCGTCACGATTGAGTTGATATTATTATCAAATTAAAGATTGTTTTGTTTCCTTTAAATTGATATCACTCGATCTCGGATTATCTTCACCTTAACCGACATTGTTAGGAAATCAATGTTCGGGTACACTATTCTTACTGTCGTCTGCTCTTTATGAGTCGCCGATTTTACACTTTTTAGTTAACCTTTCTCGTTTCCACATAACATTTTATTAAACAAATGTTTATGTGTGGACTCCATTAATACTGTACTGACGTTTTTTTTTCACTGAACTTTACTTTTACACCTTAATTCTATACATAGTAATAAATGAACCTACTGACTAATGACATTTTGTTTACTGTTAGTTAGTTTTGAACTACTATTTACAAATAAAATCGTGGCTAAACCTATCGTTTTAATATCATTTTTCGTTATGTTAATGCATAACCATTGTTCTGGTGCATTTTATTTTGCACTGGTGATAATTATTAATAGTCACTTTATTGACTGATGTTTGGTCTAAGTTTGTTAAGTGTAGAATATCGCTTACACTGAAATTTGGCCTTTATAATGCCTATGGGTTCTCAATTTGGTAAATTACAGAGACATCTTATTGGTATAAGATTCTCTTATATAGTTAGCTCTCTTTTCTGACAGGTATATTTGATGCAGAAATACATCTTAGTTCCTACAATATAGCCATTGTTAACATTGGTTTTGGCCTTCATTATCTACTGTTCATAGTCACATTTATTATCAGAAAAATGCTGATTTTGCTTTCACAGTATTTAACTGCTAATTCGTCTGTTTTTTGTTTATAAATGACATTCGGTTTACATTAACTATTTACTGAATTGACAGTTGAATTTAAATCTATTCTGTCCATTAGTTCGTTTTAGTCTCAGTCTAGTTGTAGTGTCAAACAGCTATTGTATCACTGTTTCCCATGGCACTTCTGCTTTATTCTTCTCTCTTGGTTTCTTCTTTCTTGTTTATTTTGACTAGTCTATACCTATTTACATGTTTATTTTGTTTTATGAAATCTAATAACATACACTTAGGTTAGGTGACATCTTGTGATGTTACAACATATAAAAAAATTAACAGTTTTGAGCCTTTACTTTAGAGTGTTACGCATCCCCCCCCCCCCACAAGGCCCCCTGTTCTTTACTATATGCTCGTGTACACATTGTATTTTAATTTGCACAACTTCTAAACAAAAATAATATCAAAATGTAATAAAATAATTTAAAACGATGGATTAAGTTTAACTGGAAACTGCATGTAAACTGTAGTATCCTTTCTTTATTTGTAAATGCACTGAACAGTTTTGAAAACTTTATTTATTCTCTTATATAGCGATCTGTTACAGTTTATACTCAAAATGAAATCACTTTCGCTAAATATTTATTTTCGAAATACTGTATATTTGTTGAAAATCTACGTTTCACGTGTGCCTATGTAATTGTGAAGCGAACAAATGCACGTCAATGTCTTCGCTCTGCTTCGATATCTTTATGCCTCATGTCGTTTTGTTTATATGGTCCATTTATTACCACAAATTTATCACAAAAGACGTTTGCTGATTTTAGCAACGATATTTGTACCAGTTTGTACCACCACGTTACAGACGCAGCTGAAGGTGAACCCAAACACGTTTTTACAAAAAATTTAGATAATGCTTGACGAAATAACGATATTTGAAATAAATAGTTTAAGTGAAACTAATCTAATTAAGTAAAAACGTATAATTAGACCGACAACTATAAGCCTACGGTCCTTGTATTCACTTCGTTTATTATCATGTTAGGACAATGTAAATAATTTTATTCTTTGGTTAAACTGTAAAACAATATGCATTTCCCTTTTATTGATGCTAATCGAAACCACAAACACAAGCGTAAACTTCCTGGTCACAGTTAACAAGATTACGTCTAACCAACATATTCCATTATCCCTTGATCCTTTACGTTTTGGGTCAAATATCAAGGCTTTTGCGCTTTTCAGACATGGAATAGCATAAAATTAACTTTGAATCCGATTTTCTAAGCTCGTGTTCTACACGTTCCTCCCGTAACTAAGAGCTACATAATAAATTAGTCTAGGAAAGATTATAAAAAAACAACTACCCATTTGATAAGTCAATGCATCGTAAATGCGCTACTAAGAATAAAAATCATATGCTTTTATCGCATAACGAACAAGGTTATGAACACGTAACGCATTCGCATAAAGTTAAAATAGCCTACTTTTCTTATAATAATATTGATAAGTCAATGGCTCGCTGCCATAACTAATACAAACATTAATTATTAGAAAGTTTACTACGAGTAAACGAGCTTTGTAGTATCTTTTTCTGGGTCTATAAATGATACTTAGAAGCGTGGTGATTGAACTACTAATTCGAAAAATTACTCCCTACTGGGTTTTGGGAATTCTGGATTTTTAATTGAACAATTGCTAAGAATCTTACAACTCATTTTAAGTTATTAATCGACTATTGATTTATTATTTTGGGGACCCTTTCTTAGGGAGTACCAACCTACGGACTTCTTTCCTAACAGGAACATTTGATAATCTTTCCTAGGATAATCTCCACGTCACTTTCGGGAATCCTCGACTCGAGACTCCTTCCTCGAAACTCCGCACCCTACTTGAGACCTAACACAGACGGCAGTTCTTAGTTTCTTGCCACAATTATAATGTGTCTGCTTGCTTAAGTATATTATTCGTTTGGGTATGATTCGCACATCTCGCATCATAGGCGAATAATAATTATTACGTTTTTCAAGTCTTCTTCCGGTATGGACCGCGTCAAAAATTTCTTGTATGTCGACGTTTCACTCATATTATAATGAGCATTCTCAGATCTAAGTGACGATGAGGCTGTCCGCGTCATATATACCTGAGGATACTCGTAATATAAGTGAAATGTCGTCATACAGATGTCGACATCTTTGACGCGGTCTATACCGGAAGAAGATTCAAAAATATAATGGACACCGGCCGCGGAAGCCTACTTGAGAATAGAGTAATCATTATCTTAGCGGCATATTTTTTGAGGATTTTATTATTTCTAAATTTGACTGTTACGTTATGCACTTTCTTGCACACAGCTTTAAATTAACTTTGGACGGTAACTTTCTTTAACTGCAAATCTTTTCCTCATTATTTCCGCTTCAACATAATGTATAGAGTTTTATTTGCTTTTATTTTGGTTTGTTATGAATAATTTTCTAATGCTAAACGGACGTTCAAACGCGGCTTTTAATAACAATAGTTTTTATGAAACATTATTTTAGCCACCCACTTTCTCAGTACACAGTGTACTGAATCTATATAATGAAATCTGTGATCTATGATTCTAAGATTTTTGAAATCTGTATAATTTATGCATAGAGGATAATTCAGTTGATACAGTTAATAAGTTCACATACCTGGGTACATGACAGATAATGAAAGGTCCATAAACACGGCAATATGTGACAGGATACAAACAGGAAATAGGGCATATTATGCCAATAGAAAACTATTAAGAAGCAAACTCATTAGTTGTAACACAAACATTAAAATATTATTACGCAATACGGAACGTTCTCGGACAGTCGAAAGTGTCGTTCTATACGTTTCTCGACTACCTGAGCAGTTGCGTGTACGTAAGTACCCACTAGACCTTTCGAGTACTTGTTAATGACGCAAATTATGGAACATTATTCTGGAACATCTGCAGACTATATAACCAACAGCGGCTGGCTTTGTCAGTCAGTTACGTTGGGCGATTTACTCAGTGCGGCTCAAGTGGTTGTGTGGAAAGTGATTATTGTGTTATACGAGTTCACTATGCTCGTAATTTGTGCGGAACTCTTTATGGTTCATATTATTATTCCGTCTGGACAAATTTAATTAGAATTACTGTATGAGAGTGTCTTGTTGATTTCAAATTGTTATTCGTGACTCATTAAAGATGGTAATTAGTGATTTCATTGGTGTCTGTATTTTGTTTCCACTATATTTGTAACCATACGACGATCACTGAGACCATCGTAACAATATATAAGACACTTATCAGATCGGTTGTTACTTATGGAGGCGAGACATGGACACTGACAAAAAAGGAAAAAGAAACACTAAGAATGTTTGAAAGACATATCGTAAGACGTGTTTATGGCCCGGTTAAAGAAGACAACGAGTGTAGAATAAGAAATAACCAGGAGATAGATGAACTGTTGAATCATGAGGACATTGTAAGATTCATGAAGACTCAGCGAATACAATGGCTAGATCACCTAGAACGAATGGATGATCAGCGTGTGCCAAAGAAAATCCTGAGGTCGCAAGTCTATACAAGCAGAAAGTTAGCCGACCTAGGATAACGTGGTTGGATGATGTGCTAGAAGATCTCAGAAGAATGGATGTGAAGGGTTACACTCAGATGGTAATGGATAGGAGACTTTGGAGAAGATTGGTTTTTGAAGCCAGGGGTCACGTTGGCTGTAGTGCTTAAGAAGGAGAGTGTACTGAATCGGAGTATTCAGGTACAAGCCCACATTCCGATTTACTAATAGCCGTATCATTACGAAGTGATGTTTTTGTTTTTGTTACTGACAATTAATGCTCCGTCACCATTACCTCCAATACGACGGGACGACTCTTTACTTGTTAATAAAAATAACTTAACATTTAATGTTTAACTGCGGGAACAGACGAAAATCGCGTGGCAATGAAGAACTCGCTGGCAAAACTGTAACGTAATCGACTCCAAACAGTAAATAGGTAAAGGAAGCAGACGACACCGTGTGTACAAAGTATACAGAGCGTTTATTGAATCTTCATAGACGACATTTCTCTGACTGCTTTATTAGTGCCAGAAAATTGTTACTTTCTGTTCTTGCTGCCAAGATGCTGTGAACATCAAAGATAGCTCTGTTTAAATAAATCACTGAATTCATACACGGGCGCATGCGCGGACAGTCAATGTAACAACAGGGAGCTGCTTACATATATTTTTTATTGAATCACAAGAATAATGTAGAGTACTATGTCTATGGACAAGACAAAACGGTTTTTAAGCCGTAAGTAAGGTATAAGTAGGCTTATTCGCGTTTCATTAATGAGTATAATTCGCCAAATTTCTCACTACGTGTACAAAATGTTTTATAAAATCGACATATAAATTATTTTACAAGGTCTGTACTTCCATCATTACTTTTGTACCTACAATATTAGAAAAGTGTTTCTACAATATTAGAAACAGTGTCCCGAAGACTTTGAGAAACTGTAGATTTTTTTATTCCGACAACGATACTAGAAATAACAATCGGAAATTTATTAATTGGTGAGCATTACTCATTGAGACTTATTTCAAGAAAACACACGAAGTCAATGGACACATTACGTAAATGTGTATAAACAATATATACTGTATTTGCATTCGTACAATGTCAACGACCTTGCACACCAGTGTCCCGAATAAAAGCTGACTTACAACCCAAAATCCACATCATGTTGTCCCGTTCATACGTTACTTACATAATTTATGTGGTACATAATCACAGGGCGTCGGAAGAAAATTCAGCGCCCGGGGCAAAGCCTGAACTTGGCGCTGAAGGATATTTCGAAAAATTTGAATATGATGTTTTTGTACGTAATGGATAATTTTATGTACCGGTTTGAAAATTTTAGTAATTTATATTTTCAGTGAAAATCAGATATATCCAAAATTTCGGGAAAAATTTGTTGAGCTTAAAATAAATTATAACTATATACAGAATATTAAATTGTAATATGTACTTTATTGTTTATCATGTGTAGATGATTGTTCCCTTTTGCATCGTAGGATACAGTCATTGAACTTTGATTGACTTAACGAGACTAACTCCAAAAACACTGATCGTCTACTGATCGTTGATTGGCATCTTCAACAGGCTCTAACGGGGTATCACGTTCTTTGCCTCTAGATCCCGCAGCTGAACACAGCATGATAAGCAAAAAAAGTTAAAAAATAAATAAATTGTAACATGCATAGAATAATTTCTGTATTAAAAATATAAAAAATATATTGTTTCTTATTAATAAATTATTTTAGTGCAACGTGTCCAGTGTTTGCAACATAAAGTCATGTATTTGATCTGATTTTGGTGCCCTCCGACGTCTGGCTGATAGACTGGCTGGCAGGTTGAAATTTTCTTTGACATTCTACACACACACACACACACACACACACACACACACACACACACACACACACACACACACATGAATTATAAATACATTACATAAATGAATATGTATGTAGCCCAATACTGAAGTTTCCAGTTCTTGAAGATCTTGGACACTTTCCGACACTTCATAAAAAGCAAGCTTACACTGTAAAAAAAATTTGTTTCAGCATCACTTTCATTTCTGTTCCTGAACTACTACAGTTGTGTCTGTTTATACTCAAACACTTAGTAAACTGCAGATGTTTCAATAACATCTGTCTACTGAAACTCCACACTTCATTAAATATGCCTACCAATATTATAGCAGATATTGTACGAAATAAATTTCTTTGAATAAATTCTATCATCTGACTAATGATTTAACCAGCGCTAATTTATAGGAAATATTTCATATTTAAAAAATAAAACCCAGTGTAAATAATAAACATTAGGTAATGAGGAGCTACTTGATTGAAGTAACGTCTTGATAGAAAAGGCTTGACAACATTTAAGAAAATATAAATAATAAAATTAATAAGTTTTTTTATCAGATCATTGTCAGCGAATACTTTCTTCAAGTAAATCAAAGTACTCAATAACAATTTTTGATTCATGCGATTGCGCAGAGTAGTGAAATACCTTTAGACTTTCTTATTGAAAGGTATAGGTTGCGATTTGTAAACGATTTCAGGCAATCATAACCAGCTTATAGAGATTCTTTGTTAAATGTATAATTTTAGTCTGTAGATCGCAACGACCCTCTTGACTGAGTAAATCAATGTGCTTTCAGATTTTTAATGTCAACAACAATTTTTTCTTTCCCAACGATTTTTTGGCTTTCCTCAGCCAATATTTAAAAAATCTTTATTTCTCCTAGCGTAGTTTTCAGAACACCAAGTTTTCGCTGCTTCGTTCAATCCCATCAATTTATTTTTGACAGCTTTTTAAGTCTTCCTCTGTCCAGTCCTCTCGGCTTGAATGATCTTTTCTAACGTGAATAGATGCGTTTCCCTGTGACAGTAAAAGCAGCATCCTCGAACTTATTATGCATATTACAGAAACGTGTTGAATGAAATTAAATGCAATTATAACATATTTCGCAGTTACATGACTCTGAATGTACCGTATTCCAATGGTGGCCCAGAAATGGTATTCCAATAGTTCAACTCACCAGAACGAGCATGGACCAGCCCAACCAAACCTATGGCTGAGATGGGACCTCTTATCAGACGCTATAACAGTGACTATTAAGATGAAATTTTATGTTATTTGTAGGTATACATATTACAAGCTTATACCATCAAACAAAGTATGGCTTACCAAAGTAATCACTGAAGTTTTACTGCGAACTACTAGGCCTAAGCAGTTTAATTAAATACCAAAACTGGTTCGCCCCACCTGCTGATCCATCTCTGCAAAAAAATCTTAAATATTTTTAAAGAAAAATTATTAACTTTTGTCCTAGATGATGTATTTAAAGCTTATTAACAGGTGTTGTTAGAGAAGTTTGGTACAGTCTTTTCAATTAGCTGTCGACTTAATTTTTACAAATTCAGAAGGCCAGTTTTTATTATGTGATTGTTTAGTAACCTGTTACAAGTTTGATTTGGACGCTAAATCCAAACTTCCATTCCTTCGGAGCATAAATTTAAAGAGAAAAGACAAAGAGTACTACAATTTTCTGTGTTCATATTACACACTATGCTGGTTTTCATTATTTTCTGCGATGTTTTATTCATAATTATGGTGTATCCTAACTGTAGTGGGCATTGCACACGGAGGTGGAAATGCAATAGGAAAATGCTAAACGCATTAACTGTGAGTGACAGCCAACTACGCCATTGGCTATTTGATTGTTTGGTTTCCTGTGGGGTACTGGTCGCATTCGATTGTGGCACACATACGTATAGCGTAAAATGAAGCACATTACTATGCCGATTGAGTATAATGCTGACTGTTGTAACCATAAAGGCCTATTGTGTGTGTGTGTGTGTGTGTGTGTGTGTGTGTGTGTGTGTGTGTGTGTGTGTGTGTGTGTGTGTGTGTGTGTGTGTGTGTGTGTGTGTGTGTGTGTGTGTGTGTGTGTGTGTGTGTGTGTGTGTGTGTGTGGGAGGGGGGCGCGTGCGTGCGTTTCCTCTTATTGTGTTTATTACTACAATCAGTAATAGGAAACTCTAGTATTTTATATATCAAAAAGATTCCCCAGAAATAACTTAGAGCTAACGTTTGAAAGTAAAACCGCGCGCAAAGTGTAATTCACTTAAGTGTAATTTATTTTTAGAAATACGTGTTTAGTGTATTGATGAGTTTATTACGTATGGTCGGCGCTGACATGTGAGAGAGAGCAGACCTGTCTTGGGAGGAATATGTGTGTGTGTAAATGCACTCATACCTGTTATAATATCTACTTGACATGTTTGCCCTTTGCGATGTTTATGTGTACAGTAAGCTACAGCGCCAGAAATAGAAACGGGTCAAAGGTTCTAACTCGTCCAACAGTGCCGCGCTATAATATACAAAAATACACTGTAATTAATTGACTAGATTATACGTACACTGGTCCGCATAGTGAGGTATTCAGTTGCTTGACCGCGTACGCCTGCTTGCTAGGGCGTTATTTTGAAATTTGAAAACCGTTTCAATTTCCTGAAATGAGACTATAAGAAGCATGAGAAATCAACGTGGGGAAAACATTTTCGGAAAGTATTTCGAAAAAAGAAAAAATAACACTGAGGGGAGAATGTTGGTGACACACACACATACTGTGTGCTACAACTGACAATACTGCATGTTAGTGATATTCATGGCCAAGGGGTTTTGGTACTTAAGACCACCCAAAATTTTGCACTCGACTAATTTTTTTTTTTAAAAAGTCTCTCTTCTTCTCAGTCCGTCGGTTGGTGAGCCTGCGATTTCTTCCGTCTTTGCTTTCTTGTATTCTCTTAATACCCCGATGTCGTCTTAGTCTCGTCATAAACTCTAGTCTTAGTCTTCTCCTCACGTTACGTCCCTCCGTCACTTCCTCGAGCAAGGCGGTGAACCATCCTGAATGTCGAATTAGATGAACAACCATTTCATTTCTCCTTTCCGCAATTGTTCTTAGCAGTGTTCTCTTTTCATATACATTTATTAACACTTCCGTTTGTCAATCTTCCAGTCCAGGGTATCTTCAGCAGTCTCCTCCAGCTCATATCTCGATAGCCTCGAGTCTTTTTCTTTTCCTTGGCCAAGTCTCTGACTTTTTACAGATCGCTTCCTCATTTCGAGGGGTACGCTTCTTGATTAAACTGTAACATTCAGTTATTTTATTGTATGTTTTAGATAGGTCTAAACATTACTTATAACAAGCAGTAAAATTAATTTTGTGTACAGAAATGTTGCTAAGAGAAGTGTAGCCATAATATTTATACCCTCCACTTTTTCTGGAAAGTAGTGGTATAATGGGGGTTCAAACTCACAAAGGAATGCCGCCTTCTTAAAAAACAATAAAAAACACTAAAAAACATGATCTAAGAGATGACGCCGCCACCGCTGGACCCGCAGCATCCCAATGGACCACAGCATCCGCGAATTTCCGCGAATAAAATTTTTTTTTATTTTTTTAAATTGATTTATTTTATTTTTTTATTTTTTTTATTTGATGTTATTATTTTTTTAATTAAATTGATTTGCATATCAAGGGGGTGGGATGAGGTTCAATGGACCACCAGCATCCGTGAATATAATTTTTTATTTTTTTAAGAAAGCTGATTTGCATATCAGTGGGTGGTGTTGGGTAGGAGGTTTTTTTTATTTCATATCAGTGGGTGGTGGTGGGTGGGGGTGGTTCCAACTCGATGCATTATAGTGTATATTAAAATATATGATTTTTTACCTTTGCAGGAGTTCAAATTTGTCGTGTGTTATAATGTATATTAAATCTGTATGATCAGGTGTACCAACCTCTGTATTATTATTATAGTGTATAGATATTTTATATGAGCAGGGTTGTCAACATTTTCTGTGGCGGGGGGAGGGAAATTCAAATATGTGTTATATAGTGTATATATTAAAATATATGATCAGGGGTACCAATCTTACATTATTGTGTGTGTGTATAGAGCAGATCTGCCAACATTTTTTTCTCTTCTGTAGTGGGAAATTCAAACTATATGATCATAATTGTTACTCTCTCTCTCTCAAATTTGAATGTAAGTAAAACTATCTCTCTCTTGTTGTCAAACGCTATGTTCAAACCGTTTTCTCCTCTCCCTCTCTCTCTCTCTTTCTCTCTATCTCTCTCTCTCTCACTGTGTACATTGCGCACATGTATATGAAATTAGAAAGTTTATATTTATTCGACAAATATTAACGTCCTCTCACTCTCTCTCTCTCTCTCTCTCTCTCTCTCTCTCTCTCTCTCTCTCTCTCTCACTCTCACTCAGGTCAACTGTGTCAACAAATAGTAACGTCCTCTCTCTCTCTCTCTCTCTCTCTCTCTCTCTCTCACTCTCACGCGTTTCAACTATGCAAGGTTTCATACCCTTTCTCCTGTCTCTCTCTCTCGTACATTGAGTAGTCGGTGTGATGAGTAAATAATTTTAGCTCGCTCTCTCGTTGTCAAACGTCGTCTTCATTTTTCATGTATCAAATAATTAATTAATAGTTTTATAATGCAGTCAGTGTGATTGATGCCTGTTAGAAATATATATATTTGGCAAATATTAACTATGTATGTGTGTTGTTGTCAATGAACTACTTACCTGTGTGCTGTTACAGATGACAAATCCATACGTTAACGGCTTAGCAATCTTCAATACGCTCTTCTTCATGTGGTACAATACTTCTGTTTAATGGGTACAGTTTACACACGCACATAGGTTCAGTGGTGTATAGCGAAATAAATTAAAATTACACACACACACATGAAAACGGTGGTTGAAATTCATACAAATCTTCTGATGCAACAGTTCCCACAAGTAATACAGTTCACAAAAATAAATCAATTGTACACATGTTCAGAGGTGTAGTGTGAAATAAAATAAAGTCATAATTTGTTTAAATGATTAAATATATTTTAACATTCACAATATAAAATTCACAATTCATAATTAAATAAATACATTGTAAAATTGATATTTTTTCGAAAGTTTATATATAATTGTGTCGTACTTGTAGGAGAAGCAACCTGCAACATAACAATACAACAACATTAAAATCACGTTAAATATCACACACACACACGCGACGTGCACACGCAACGCGCACACACACACACAGACGCACACGTATTCACACATACGACGTGCACACGCACACAGACGCACACGCAACGTAATCACACACACACACACACACACACACACACACACACACACACACACACACACACACACACACACACACACACACAAGGTCCAATAAAACAGATAACAGATTTAAATATGCTATAGTCATTGTAAGACGTTACAATCCTTGAAGTGTTTAATAAGTAAATTGTATATATATATCACTGAATAATAATAATAATCGTTCTAGTGTTATCGTTTGCTGCAACAGGTAACGCAGTTTACAAATAATTACATATAGGTTCAGAGGCGTATAGTGAAATAAATTAAAAATAGAAATTAATTTCCTCATAAGTTAATGTCCTTTCATCAAAACTTTGTAAATTAGAATCTGCACTACATTCAAACACACGCACACACAGTAATAATACAAAATCACTGTTTTATTAATTTAAAATACTGTATGAAAGAGTGGTATGTAATTTTCATCCAAAATATGTAAAACAAAAATACAGATTATATGATAAGTAAATTGTATGTATATATCACTGAATAATAATATAATCGTTCTAGTGTTAACGTTTGCTGCAACAGGTAACGCAGTTTACAAATAATTACATATAGGTTCAGAGGTGTATAGTGAA
The DNA here is from genome assembly GCA_034769895.1 of Magicicada septendecula. Taxonomy (NCBI): domain Eukaryota; kingdom Metazoa; phylum Arthropoda; class Insecta; order Hemiptera; family Cicadidae; genus Magicicada; species Magicicada septendecula. The sequence continues at coordinate 316,469,425 of CM068367.1, read as the reverse complement.
ATAAATTAAAAATAGAAATTAATTCCTCATAAGTTAATGTCCTTTCAAATAGTATTCATCAAAACTTTGTAAATTAGAATCTGCACTACAGTCAAACATACGCACACACAGTGATAAAAATTGTTTATTAAAAGTAGTTTGTTACCTTAACGAGGTATTATTTCCACATGCACTGTCTGGTTCCTCATCCCTCGAAACACGAGATGTAGGTCGCTGGGGCTTATATGACGGAGCTCTTCATCTGTAAAGACGCAAGCATATCTCATAGGTAGATATACACGATAGCGTAGCTCACCATCTTCCAACGTTACAAGCACAGACTTCCCATATCTCGTGTCCACATGCACCATGTTAACGATCGGATACTGCTTGTTCAATGTTAATTCTGCACACCGTTTGTACTCAATAGCAGAAACTGCATTGAATTTTGTGATAAACGACATTATTAGAAGTGAAGACGTCTGTATCAAACGAGGTGGAACCAAACAATGTCAGAATATTCGCTACAAAGAAGACTAGTGAAAGTAATGGTGGTGGTGGTGTGGTCATCAGGAAAGTTCACTTTCATCGCCTGAAGCTTTGCATGTACATACACACAGGCAGAATTAGCGCTGTTACAAAATATATATATATTAGGAAAGTCCACAGAAATAGTTATCGCCTGCAGCCATATACAAGTTTACCTAACGAAATTAACAATGCTATGAGACACTCACATTAAAAATGTTCGTATAACAGAAAAATCATTAATTATCCACTCTCTAAGTGCATACACCTTATGGTTTGTACATAGTGTAGAAGAAGAACTGCAATGTGTAAGACATAACGTACCGGGAAATAGATATGGTATGTCTTTTGGGCAACCAATGTCATCAAGATTTATTATATGACGATGAATTATTTCCGATTCTAAAAAACGTTTTTCTCAAGACCCTTCACAAACACATATTTATATATGTTCGTATACGTTGTTAACACTGAAACAAGATTGTCGTACGGTGTCTCTCCTTCACCCCATCTCAGCCCATGATAGTTTGTCGTTAACCAACAGTTGGTTCTAGTGTATTTCGAATTCGTAACGACTGTAGCAGGCGGGGCGAAAATCCAATGTCTGCATGCAAAACGTGTTACGTCCATAACCGACAACTCCTTTACTATATAATTGCCGTCGTCATCATAAAAGCAGTGAAAGTCAATTATTACAGCAGCGTTTTCCATTATACTATAAAAAAAAAAAGAAACCACACATTACAAACTAATATTTATAAACACAAAGATCGTTACAATAATGATAATAATACGCAAACTTACGTATACTACCGTCCGAATTGAAGTGTGGAGTAACAATAACTAACGGTAGAAAACAAAGTGTATGTAGATATCACGGTGGGAATTTGTTGTTTTGTTTTTGTTTTAACATGTGGTGGGGGTAGTGTAACACGGAATGTTAGCAGGCGGGGAGAGCAGAGTTGTCGACAATTAATTTGTCACGTATCCGATAATGACTGTACACGAATGTATCATGGCAGTTGTCTAGTATATAGCGCTTATCAGCCCACGTACCTGCTGAAGGTTGGCCATGATCTGCAAGAGAGAGAGAATGAATACCGAAAACAAAGGAACTGTTATACATATATATACATAGTTTTTTTTTTAACCGCATGTATTATGTTAGTGTATCTTAAACCATGAACAACGTACGCAAGAATATTGCGCAAGAGCTACACAGAGCGGCGAGAAGGAATTTCGTTAGACGCGCGGTTGAACTGAAGGGTATGCACGATTTGTACCAAGCGGATCTTGTGGAAATGATACCATACGCTCGAGTGAACAAAGGGTACAAGTATATGATGACTGTAATCAATGCGTTTACCAAGTACGCGTACGCTGTACCATTGAAAACGAAGACCGGGAAAGAAGTGACGAACGCGTTGAAGCCTATACTAGCCGCTAACCGAATGAAGTATTTACAGACAGACAACGGGAAGGAGTATTACAACAGCACAGTACAAATCGTACAACAATACCACACACAGAACCATTGGTATGAAACCGAGTGAAGTGAATGACGCCAACGAACATATAGTGTTGGAACGAATAAGGAAGAACACAGCGCCTAAAATCAGTCCAGCGAAACCACCCAAATTTAAAGTCGGTGACCGTGTTCGTATAAGTAAGCACAAAATGACGTTCGTCAAAGGTTATACACCAAATTGGACTAATGAAATATTCACCGTGGATAAAGTACAATCCACTACCATCCCCGTCACTTATCTGCTAAAAGATCATCTAAACAAAGTGTTGAAAGGTGGTTTTTACGAGCACGAGATTAGTAAGTTTAAAGTCGGCGACTTATACCTAGTGGAAAAGGTGTTACAACGCAAAGGTGACAGAGTGCGTGTTTGCTGGCTCGGTTTTGATGGTAAACACGATGCATGGATACATAAGAAAGATCTAATATAAAAAAGGTGACAGCACGTGCTGAAAACAGTATGCTTTCGGTATTCACAAAGATGAAGATTGTACAGCAAGCAAACAAATTACCAATAAAGGATATGGACTTTTTGGCTGGTGACGAAGGCAGTGCTAAACGTAAACATGGTCCGCTATTACCTAACGTTAGATTGCTAATGACAGATACAGGCAGTCTGATGTATAGTATTCACGTATAGGCTACTCATAGTACCATATCAATATCTGTAATGTTATTTATTTCCAACTAAAGTCAGAGACACCCCAGTAGTTTTTCACCTAGAACGTATACAAAACATCTGATTCTTGTGTGTGTGTGTGTGTGTGTGCACTTGATATTGCGTAAACGTGTCTGCTCTGCTCTACTTGAATATTCTCATGCAATAAAGGACGTGCCTCGGTCATTACGAATACTATGTCATGATCCGACGCGCGCACACACGAACACACACACATACGCACACGTAATCACACATCCGACGTGCACACACACAGACGCATACGCAACGTAACCAAACACGCACACACGAACACACAGACGCACACGCACACGCACACACAACGAGCGCACACGTTGGCATGAATCATGTTAGGTCCAATTACGTTGTGTCGCACTGACCTGATATTTATAGATGACCTCCCTACAGAAGCAGATAACAGATTTAAATAATACTTTCATGCTTTTGGCTGTCCTAAAAAACATACCATATCTATTTCACAGGACGTTATGTATTACAGCATTTTTAATTTCGTTTAGCAACACTCGTAGACGGATATGGGCGATAGCTATTTCTGTATGAAAGTAAGCCATGTGTCAAATTAGAAGGTGAAAGTAAAATGCATCCATTTAGACACCAAACCTCTGAACATACATGCAATTATTTTATAGTAATCAGAAATGTGTGAGAGAGAGAGAGAGAGAGAGACAGAGACAGAGACAGAGAGACAATTTAATGTGTATCAACTTTCAAACGTGTACGCTACCGCCGTATGATATATATATATATATATATATATATATATATATATATATACACACACACAAGACGACATGTCACTATTTCTCATTTGTATGAGACACTCATCGTACAATCGGCTATTGTGTGTATAACAACATTTAAGAGGTAAGTAAAAGATTTGCATATGTTACTAAGTAAACATAATTTTATTGAATATTCAGATTTTATTTAAATTGAGCTTATAGTCGTCTATTTGATTGTTTGGTCTGTTGCCTAATGAAGCACATGTGCTTAGGTCAGTTACTGTTGTCTCTCGATAAGAACGGTGTTTTTGTTTGATAGGGGTTTGACAGATATTTTTGATGTGTTTGTAGATTTCCAATTTTATACTCATACGTCTGATCAATAAGATCTTTTGTAAAACTTAATGATTCCGTTGAGATGACGTTTAGATAGAATTTACTGATATCACGAGTAGGCCTACTTAAATACGTTCAATACAAAAAGGATTAATTGCCCTACACCTGAGTGCTGTATTTTACGAATCCGTGCGTATTTGCTACATAAGGATTAATATAATTACTCATACGTCTGATCAATAAGATCTTTTGACAAATGTAACGAAATTTAGAAATGCATTTTCTCATAACAAAATACAACGTACCCTTTCATTTTATATTCAAACTATTCTTATCTGAAACAGAACGTTATATAGATAATACGCTGTCCTGTTTTAAAAAAAATTTATTCAGGTGTTAATCTGTTTGTTTAAACGTTGATCTACGTACGTGAGCGTATTTGCTACATAAGGATTAATATAATTACTCATACGTCTGATCAATAAGATCTTTTGACAAATGTAACGAAATTTAGAAATGCATTTTCTCATAACAAAATACAACGTACCCTTTCATTTTATATTCAAACTATTCTTATCTGAAACAGAACGTTATATAGATAATACGCTGTCCTGTTTTTAAAAAAATTTATTCAGGTATTAATCTGTTTGTTTAAACGTTGATCTACGTACGTGACCATACGTACTTGTTTTCGTAATGTTTGTTATAATACCTTTCCTGTTCTGGATTTATGGTATGTTCTGTGTGTGTGTGTGTGTGTGTGTGTGTGTGTGTGTGTGTGTGTGTGTGTGTGTGTGTGTGTGCGTGTGTGTGTTGAAAGCCTTATGTATATATTTATATATAGCACATAATGTATATGATAATGAAGCAGGTACTGTTATTATTATTATTATAGGAACAAGAAGGATGGATCATAGACTAAACACCACATCAAAACAGGCGGAGGAGGACCTTCTCCATAAATGGTTTTTTTCTCCGAAACGGTTAACACCTGTAGAAATTACGAAATTAAAAGCAATAGTCAACAGGCCAAGCTCAAGTATAAGACCATTTCTAAAAGACTTGATAAACAATTTATAAAAACCCCAGCGACCTACATCTCGTGTTTCGAGGCATGAGGACCCCCAACGGCGTAGCATAACAGTACTTGTTAAGGTAACAAAATACTTTTAATAAACAATTTTTATCACTGTGTGTGCGTATGTTTGACTGTAGTGCAGATTCTAATTTACAAAGTTTTGATGAATACTATTTGAAAGGACATTAACTTATGAGGAATTAATTTCTATTTTTAATTTATTTCACTATACACCTCTGAACCTATATGTAATTATTTGTAAACTGCGTTACCTGTTGCAGCAAACGTTAACACTAGAACGATTATATTATTATTCAGTGATATATACATACAATTTACTTATCATATAATCTGTATTTTTGTTTTACATATTTTGGATGAAAATTACATACCACTCTTTCATACAGTATTTTAAATTAATAAAACAGTGATTTTGTATTATTACTGTGTGTGCGTGTGTTTGAATGTAGTGCAGATTCTAATTTACAAAGTTTTGATGAAAGGACATTAACTTATGAGGAAATTAATTTCTATTTTTAATTTATTTCACTATACGCCTCTGAACCTATATGTAATTATTTGTAAACTGCGTTACCTGTTGCAGCAAACGATAACACTAGAACGATTATTATTATTATTCAGTGATATATATATATATATATATATATATACAATTTACTTATTAAACACTTCAAGGATTGTAACGTCTTACAACGACTATAGCATATTTAAATCTGTTATCTGTTTTATTGGACCTTGTGTGTGTGTGTGTGTGTGTGTGTGTGTGTGTGTGTGTGTGTGTGTGTGTGTGTGTGTGTGTGTGTGTGTGTGTGTGTGTGTGTGTGTGTGTGTGTGTGTGTGTGTGTGTGTGTGTGTGTGTGTGTGTGTGTGTGTGTGATATTTAACGTGATTTTAATGTTGTTGTATTGTTATGTTGCAGGTTGCTTCTCCTACAAGTACGACACAATTATATATAAACTTTCGAAAAAATATCAATTTTACAATGTATTTATTTAATTATGAGTTGTGAATTTTATATTGTGAATGTTAAAATATATTTAAACATTTAAACAAATTATGACTTTATTTTATTTCACACTACACCTCTGAACATGTGTACAATTGATTTATTTTTGTGAACTGTATTACTTGTGGGAACTGTTACATCAGAAGATTTGTATGAATTTCAACCACCGTTTTCATGTGTGTGTGTAATTTTAATTTATTTCGCTATACACCACTGAACCTATGTGCGTGTGTAAACTGTACCCATTAAACAGAAGTATTGTACCACATGAAGAAGAGCGTATTGAAGATTGCTAAGCCGTTAACGTATGGATTTGTCATCTGTAACAGCACACAGGTAAGAAGTTCATTGACAACAACACACATACATAGTTAATATTTGCCAAATATATATATTTCTAACAGGGATCAATCACACTGACTGCATTATAAAACTATTAATTAATTATTTGATACATGAAAAATGAAGACGACGTTTGACAACGAGAGAGCGAGCTAAAATTATTTACTCATCACACCGACTACTCAATGTACACGGTAAGAGAGAGAGAGCTTGTACAGTTGAAACGTGTGAGAGTGAGAGAGAGAGAGAGAGATGCTACGCCGTTAACGTATGGATTTGTCATCTGTAACAGCACACAGGTAAGTAGTTCATTGACAACAACACACCTACATAGTTAATATTTGCCAAATATATATATATTTCTAACAAGGATCAATCACACTGACTGCATTATAAAACTATTAATTAATTATTTAATACATTGAAAAATGAAGACGACGTTTTGACAACGAGAGAGAGAGAGAGAGCTAAAATTATTTACTCATCACACCGACTACTCAATGTACGAGAGAGAGAGACAGGAGAAAGGGTATGAAACCTTGCATAGTTGAAACGCGTGAGAGAGAGAGAGAGAGAGAGAGAGAGAGAGAGAGAGAGAGAGAGAGAGGACGTTACTATTTGTTGACACAGTTGACCTGAGTGAGAGTGAGAGAGAGAGAGAGAGAGAGAGAGAGAGAGAGAGAGAGAGAGAGAGAGAGAGAGAGAGAGAGGACGTTAATATTTGTCGAATAAATATAAACTTTCTAATTTCATATACATGTGCGCAATGTACACAGTGAGAGAGAGAGAGATAGAGAGAAAGAGAGAGAGAGAGAGGGAGAGGAGAAAACGGTTTGAACATAGCGTTTGACAACAAGAGAGAGATAGTTTTACTTACATTCAAATGTGAGAGAGAGAGAGTAACAATTATGATCATATAGTTTGAATTTCCCACTACAGAAGAGAAAAAAATGTTGGCAGATCTGCTCTATACACACACACAATAATGTAAGATTGGTACCCCTGATCATATATTTTAATATATACACTATATAACACATATTTGAATTTCCCTCCCCCCGCCACAGAAAATGTTGACAACCCTGCTCATATAAAATATCTATACACTATAATAATAATACAGAGGTTGGTACACCTGATCATATAGATTTAATATACATTATAACACACGACAAATTTGAACTCCTGCAAAGGTTGGTACACCTGATCATATATTTTAATATACACTATAATGCATCGAGTTGGAACCACCCCCCACCCACCACCACCCACTGATATGAAATAAAAAAAACCTCCTACCCAACACCACCCACTGATATGTGCTTTCTTAAAAAAATAAAAAATTATATTCACGGATGCTGGTGGTCCATTGAACCTCATCCCACCCCCTTGATATGCAAATCAATTTAATTAAAAAAATAATAACATCAAATAAAAATAATAAAAAAATAAAATAAATCAATTTAAAAAAATAAAAAAAAATTTTATTCGCGGAAATTCGCGGATGCTGTGGGCCATTGGGATGCTGCGGGTCCAGCGGTGGCGGCGTCATCTCTTAGATCATGTTTTTTAGTGTTTTTTATTGTTTTTTAAGAAGGCGGCATTCCTTTGTGCGTTTGAACTCTCATTCTGGAACCTTACCGAAATCAAACTGTGAATTGTGCTTCTCAGTTTTCATTGTAAAAGATAATTTTAGTTGATCAAATTCTATTTCCTTACTTTATCGCCGAAATATTTGCATGAGGAAAGGAACCGATCTTCCTTAACTGTTTTGTACTACAGTTAAGCAATGTTTTTCCAGGAAGGAAAATTCCCTTCAATTTACTTTAATTAAAAAAAAAACCTATTTTTCCATGTGAAACATGTAACTACGTTCAATTCACTCACATCAGTGCAGTTCGACTGCTCGCATTCTTCGCTCACTTGTGGCCACAACAATGATGAAAGATATCACGGAATACTGCACAGCCGCGTTCGTAAACATACGGTTAAACTTGAGACGTGGCTAAAATTCTTGCAGCACACTTGCCGCATGGTCAAGCGCTTAGAGGGGTAGAGAGGCATATCGTTCCACAACAATCACCTTGCGTTAGTTTGACATTACTCACTGAAGGTCTTCGTGATGTGTCAAAAAGCATATCGCGTCTCCAGCTAGGCAGACAGTTTAAAACATCGACATTAGCTTATAACGCCAAAACTTTTATTTCTTTAAACAAAGTCGAAGTGAAAAGGGAAAAAATAATAATACACAAAATACGATTACTTCCACAAAATTATCAATGCGCTATAGCATAATATTACATACCGTACGTACTGTAGTCCCACATACTAAAGTACGAATATAGGAGAAATCGTTACAACATAATTCTGGCCGTGAAGGAAGTCAATACAAATAATTATACGCACGTAAATAGATTTTCCTTAGAAAGAATGTTAGTAAAAGAATGATGAGAAGATTACTTCTCAAACGCCGCTACAACCCAGCGTCCTTCAGCTTCCTTCCTTTTGTCAGGACAAGCCTCATTCCTGATTTGTATCTCTCAGGTTTCGAGAATTGCGCGGCATCTCAATTTTCTTTTTCCACCAAGCGTAAACTGTATACTTCATTTCCGTGATTACTTTCAAGAGCTGGATTGTAATTCTGGCGTATCTTAGCAGTACTTGTAGGTAAACGTAATTTAGTGAAGATTAATGTTTCATATACCTAAACCTTCCTAGATATACTCTATAGAGTGGGAAACCCCTAATCAGAATCTGAATAGTGATTCTCGAAAGTCCTTGCCAGTATCACGAAAAACAATCAGGCTGCAGTATAAGTTGTAAAAATACAAAATCGTGTTGTTGTCTCAGCGAATGATAAGACCTGGTATTCAAGCTTCGCGTATTACTATACATTCATACACACATTTCACCTTTCACATACAGGATTCGGTTTTTAAAATTTTTCAATGTGCAATAAACTTTATGGCCCTAAAAAAAGTTTACAAGGACATACTTTTTTTAAAAACAGCTTCCAACCAAGCACCACTTTGTGTAGATCGCATACGGGGAAATTCTGGCAAGGAAAGAGGAAGTGCCACCTATATAGGTGGATTTTTTGTTTTTGCTACCTGTTGCTACCTAGTGTTTTTGCAGGATTCTCAACCTAAATGACAATATGCCAGAAACTCTAAAGAATCTAATATTGGACCTTCAGAGCGAGTTAATCATAGATGATCACAACAGAGCCGGCCTTAGCCGTCCCGGCGCCCTGTGCGAGATTTTGGCGGTGCCCTCCCCCCCCCTCCACTTATCAACTTTGTTCATTCATCCTTAAATTTTTAAACATAAATATTTGCACATGAGTGAAGAAATGAAACACTTCTACATCAAATATTTGTACATAATACAGTATATATTTTTTTACATTTTTATATATACAAGTATAAAGTAGTTGTAGTTTAATAGTTTTACAAACAATTGAAAATGTAACAAATAATATTTTAGATTTAATTTATTAAAATTAACTTTTCTTGACTTGGAGTCTGCAAATGTTTTGATAATCTTCTTATAATCTATATCACCAGCTAATACATGTTCAATAGATAATTTTGCTAAATAATTTAATTGATCTTCACTTATCATAGCTCTCAAGTACATCTTAATCAGTTTTAATTTAGAAAAACTCCTTTCACTACTTGCAACAGTTACTGGCATGGTTAGTAGTATTCTAAATGAAATATATACATTTGGGTACAAATCTTCAAGTTTCCTTTTTTTTATAAAATTTAATACAGCTAATGGACTAGAATTTTCATCATTTTCAAAAAATACTGAATACTCCTAAGTTCATCACACAAACCAATCCCATCAATATCCACAAGTGAATCATTCGTCAATCTTACTTGTAAAACATTGCACTTTTCAAGTAATATCTGCTTGTCAGAAGCCAATTTATTTATGTCATATAAAAAGCTCCAAAATTTAGAATGTTCATGAAACAGAAGAAAGCGTTCTTCAAATGATGTTAATGCAGTATCACGCAGTGTATTAAAAAAACTCAGTTTCCAATTTTTTTTCAGGATCTTCAATAGATTGATCTTGAGCTTCGTAATCAAATTGACGCTTAACTTTTCTAATTCTCTTAATATTTTTAAAAACTGCTTCAGTTTTTAATTCCAGAGCAAGCTCTTTCGCAGGTGCAATGGCATCTTTAAATCCTTTCTCTTTATAATTTTTTAAGAATTGAAACAATTATAAGCTAATTTCCGAACATCTTGAATATAAATTTTTTCATTTTGCATTGACTTACTCAGAATATTAAATTGAAATAGAATATCGTACCATACCACAAGTGATACTAAGAATGTAAAGTCTTTTAGCTGCTCAGCTAAGGTTGAGGCTTCGTGAGCAGCTTGAGTGTCAAAATTTTTCTCTGATTCCGCCAGAGCTACCAGAGCATCATACACATCAGCGATTTGATAACGAACAGCTTTAACACCCGCGACTTTTGCCTCCCAACATGTATCATTCAAACGTTTCAAATTAACAATTTTCAAATTGTCAAGTAAAATCTGCCAACGCTTGACTGAGGCGGCAAAAAGAGAAAACAGTCCTCCTAAGATTCCAAATAAATTAATAGACAGTACTGAACTTTTGCTGCATCACACAATAGAAGACATAAATTATGGCATCCACACGGTAAAAAGAACGCTAGTGAATTCTTATCTCAAATTCTTTTTTGTACTCCACTGTTCTTTCCCTTCATATTGGCTCCGTTATCATAACCTTGACCCCTGTAATTTTTTAAATCTAGTTTATTTTCTTCTAGCATTTCTAGTATAACTTCGGTTAGCCCCTCTCCAGTAGAATCTAATATCGGTTTAAAACCTAAAAAGCTTTCACAAACTTCTACTCTATCGTCTAACAAATTAACGTATCTTATTGTCAAAGATAACTGCTCTGTATGGCTAATGTCTGGAGTACAATCAGCTAGTATAGAAAAATATTTAGCTTTCTGAATTCTTAAAATAATTTCAGAATTGACCTCTTTCATCATTAATTCGATAAATTCGTTCGCTATATTTTTTTCACAGTAATGATCTTTGAATTCCCCTCTTAAAATACGATTTATATGTTCCTTCATTACTGGATCGAATTTTGCAAATAATTCAATAAGTCCTAAATACTTTCCATTATTAGAGGTAAAATGTTTATCAGAAGATCCACGGAATGCTATGTTATTTTTTGTCATATATAATATTATATTCATTAATCTAAGTATTACATTATTCCAGTCTTCTGCTTCTCTTGCAATCAGTGATTGTTGCAAGTGATCAATCGTTGTATTATTTTTTAGCCTTTTTTCAGCTTCAGTCCATTGAACATACTAGTTTTTATGATTTGCACTATTTTCGTGAATACTTATAAAGGTACTTAAGTGAATTCAGTCGCAATAACCTTCATTACTCCAAGATAATTTAGGATCTATTTTAAAAATAGACCAGCAAAAACAAAACACTTTATCCGAACTTTTTGAATAAACTAACCATCGACGGATAATTAGTTCATTATTTGGTAATTTACGAGTATAGTAAGTGTCAGAAAAATGCCGACCTTTGTTGTCGCAGGGATAATGTTTAACTAAGGCTTTAACTGGTCCTTGTGTGATAAGAAAATCAATTTCGTTTCTGCTAAGATTTTTTGGCCAATTAGCTGGATCTGTTAGATCGATTGAAGAATCGTCTGTGTTTGAAATACATTTATTGGAAATAACGATTTCTGATTCTTCTTGTTTTTCTAAATTGTCAATTTCCATAGATGCACTTAGAGAGCTTAACGGTATTCTTGGTTTATCAGCAGTTTGAAAATTGTTAGCATTTGAAGTAGTGATCAATTCTAGATTTTTCAAAATATTTAAAGAATTTTGTGGAGTACTCAATATCATGTTTTCTGAAAAATTAATTTCAGAATCAGTTTTCTTTCCTAAACTATTAGAACATACAGATTTATTCTGCGAATCTACAGCACTAAATAAGCTTTCAGTATCTTGAGAGATAATGATATTGTACGAAGTGGATGGCTTATTTACACGTTTATCTATAGAATTTTGTGAGTTGTCAGTATTTTGAGATAAAGTGATGTTGGATGAAGTAGAGGATGGTGCATTTATACTTTTATCAATTTTTATATATTTTTCAAGACTCATTGATTTTATTGTTTCTTGGAAAGCTTGATCTTGTTGAGCTTTCCTCTTTCTACTCTCAGCTCCTGATAGTTTCTTTGCCATTTTTATTACAAGTTTAATCTGTAATGCAAATGTAAAAACAAAGTTTTTAATCATTGAAATAAGAAGCTTATTCCCAGTACAACAATCATTTCTGCGGCTCTTCAAAAAAACTACATTAATTCATTTAAAAAGATCGACTTTTTACTAAAATTCTAAATTACCATAAAAGAAAATATGTTTTTCGGTACTAAAATTTATGAAAATAACACGTAAATGCGACGTTATCAAATTATACTGTTTAAAATTTTAGAGCGTACGCTAGTAGTTGCCACAAATTGAATTTAGTCAATGTTTGATCTGAAAATCAAAAAAAAATTCGAAAAGCCAATAAAAATTAATTACTAAATCTACTTTTAATTATTTTTCACAAAAATTATAGAATTATAGTTTTTCTATAGAAATAATGTTCAAAGACGCGAAAGTAAGATAAATTTTAGTTACAAATAACATTTAAAAAATAAATAAAAACATTTTCATTCCATATAGATACAAATAAATTTTTTTTACAACAAAATAATATCTGAAAACTTTACAATTACTTACCTTAGACGTAATGCAGTAAGTTCACATCTCAATAAGACACTTTAGTACGTAACGTTATACGTATTTTTCTGTATGGTTCATATAGACACTTTCTTGATATAGCGTATCCAAATATTTTTTATTCGACTCAATAACTTTATATTATATTAAAACAAAATCAGTATCACTGGCTCATTAAGAATTTAATACTAATAACTTATATCGGCTTAGAGTCCATTTGTTAATAAAAATACCACTAAAAACTTTAAAAATCAACAATACCTTTAATTTACAGAAGGATAGCACTCATCCCAGTCTGCAAATAAACTAACAAATGCAATAAGCTATACATAGTGAACATCGCGCAGTCACTTGTTTGCTGGTCAAGGTCAAAATATGCAAAACTCGGGCGCGGCATAAAAATTGAGAGCTGCGATAGCGGCTTGATGTAAAATTTTTCGATAAAATAATGATTTTTCAGTATAAAAAAGGTAAATGATTATAATATGAATGGTCATAAGTATTTTTTAACTTTAGTCAATTTTAATAACTATTATTAAAAAAGAGGATGGAAATTTGTAATAATGAATATTAACAAAAGTAAACACGTTATTTTAATACACAATTTTGTAATCTTTATAAAAATTAATTAAGATTTTGTGTATTAATTGTTTTAAAAAATATTGTAATTTTCTTACAAAAATTATGAAAGCTTTGTCTCTAATGATCGTAATTATGCCTGATATTTAATTTTTTTAATTGTTTTAACTAATCTGTCTTATGATAACAAATTAATAGGGGGCTACATATCGTAAATTTTCAATCAAGAGAGCGGCGGGTAAGTATGCATAATATGTTTTTTTATGGAAAATTTCATAATATTTTAAGAATTATTTATAAAAATTTAAAAAAAGTCTTAATAGTTATGTATTCTCTGTAAAGTAAAAATAATGCATAATTAAGTAAGATAATTAAATGCTTAATACACAAACCTGTTTCTCATTGTACAATATTTAATAAAATTTCAAATAACTACAATACTTACGAAAATATTTAGTTAAATATTTCATATTTTTCGTTAAAAATAAAGTTAAATAAAAAAAAAATCAAAGTTCAAAATGTATGCATAAATTGTTTATTAAAAATAATGGATCACTATTTTTTTGCATTAAAAAATAATTTGAAAATATAAAATATTATGGCGAACAACGGGAAGCTATACTTATAATATTTTTACCTTTTTAAAATATGTTTTATGAGATATAATACAAAGAAAATTTTGCCGTACATGCATATTAATAAATAAAATAAAATAAGTTATCATTTGTGTTACCAAGCTGAATAACTTATTTTATTTTATTTATTAATATGCATGGTACACGGACGGCAAAATTTCCTTTATATTAAAAAATGTGAGTAAATAACAAAAAAAAAATTGTTCAGGGAGCGCCCCCTGAAACGCGGCGCCCCCTAAAACGTGACGCCCCTGTGCGGTCGCACAGTCTGCACCGCCCTAAAGCCGGCTCTGGATCACAACTTACAGGATACTTTAAAAGCAATTGACAAACTTAAAAATAACAAAGCCTTGGAGTTGATGACACACCAGGAAAACTTTTTAACAATGGAGAACGGAACAACTTTCCACTGAATGGAAAACGAGAATAATATGCTCAATTTACAAAAAGATGACAATCTTGAATGCCGAACCATGGGGGGAACCACTCCTCTTAACAGCGTGTAAAGTGCTGAGTACAATAATTAGAGACAAATTGGAGATTTATGCTGAGACACAGGCAGAATGGAGATAGGAGAATATCAAGAGCTGGCGGGTCAACCACTGAACACATATATACAGTCAGGCAGATAGTAGAAAAAACATCGTAATTTAAACATCGCAAGTAGAAAAAAGCATTTAGTAATTTAACATCGATTTATATGAGCTTTTGTGGGAGTTTTCCGGCAGGACTACGACTCAGTAGATCGAGAGAAGCTATACTTTCTTTATTAAATACCGTAGCTATAACATTATATAGGGGAAGTTATAATTTATTTATAAAATAAATCAATAGTTGGATACGTAGATAACTTAAACATAATTGGCAGATCATTGATGTCAATAGAAGGACGGATGGAGAGATTGAATGAGGCTTCAGGAGAGATGGGGTTCAGAATTAATAAACATAAGACCGAACTTGTGTCAAAGCAGAAAACAGGCAAATCTGTGACGATTTCTTTAATTAAAAATAAAATAAATAATAAAATAGGAAATGTAAAAGCTGAGAAATTTAAATTTTAATAAATCGCACATTTAAACTAATTTTATATCACTACCATAATCATAATAATATTTAATAAAGAGATTAAATGGCAAAAAAGTAATGCGAGTGTAAAGATAGGGAAACCCTTTATTAATTTTACCCTGCATAACATGCACTAACCGGAATTAACCTGATTACCGACCCATAAGCAAACTAATAATCCTTGTAAATTGATATTAAATAAATAAATAAACAAGAACACAGTAGTGTACTATAATAAATTCTGTAATAAAGAATATATTTGGATAATTAAAAGGTCAAACTTTAATCCCTTAAATAGAGAAGAAAGGTAGAACTATTTTGTTGCGATGCGTAAACTCCGCGCAGTTAACTTACCCGTCCTAACATAGTAATTCAATCGAGATGGAGCGCTCGCGTAGAAAACACACTCTTGAACCATGTCCCAAAGTACGACAATATGTTTTTTCATTTAGAGTACAGCTATAACAATGTGCAGCGAAAAGTAGTGGCAAATTAGTGTGCTAATAAGTTTAAATGTAATCTATAAAACCAAAAGGAATAAATAACTGTGTGAGGGATGACATCTCATTTGTCTAATTTGTAATATCTCAATGTTGGTTTAAAATAATAAGGTACGAGGTACCTAAAGTGAGAACTTTTATAAACAATAATGTGACGTGCATTTCTGCGACAAACAAGAACATTTACGGCACTTATACTACTAACGATGCTTAACTACTAGACTTCTGAGGACCTCAACCCTACTTCATTATGAACTAATCACTTCAGGAACTTCAGCAGGAAAGTAAACTCCACTAAAGATCACCCGTTGACGAACACCACAAGGACCAAGGACCCGGACATCGAGTAAACTTCTGGATATCACAGGTGACACGGAGACTTGTCCTCCGTGATTAATTAAAATTCTAACAAATGAATTGTTAAAGACAGTTTAAATAAATATACAAAGACTTTAATGATAATCACTTTATAACATGTAGTATGTCTTACGATTCAAAAATATTGGTAGTAGCAAGTAGTGCTTATGTATATATATAAAGCTTCACTGATACAAAAATTTTAGATTAAGTCCATTCTTCAAATGCCCCCCCCCCCAAACAGTATGATAGAATATGAATAAGTGAGCTTAACTCACAAACAAGTTTAAGGTCCCGGATCCGTGGATAATGCTAGCACATATAAATCCTTATGTTTTGGCCCCCTCTTTTTTCACAAAATATTTTATAAATTGTAAACTTTTCATTAAGAAAACCTTATGTGGGAATATTTATGTAGAGCTGTTGTAGTAATTGTTTAATAAAGAGATGTCATTACTTTACACAAAATTACTGAGTGAATAAATCATCAGACCCCCCATGTAAAAGTTTCTTTAGTTATAACTACAGCTGGTTTAACTAATAATTAAAAGTTAATTACGAGTATGGCAGCCCGTGCAATTGATCTGAGGTAAGTATGCACAGGTTCCCGATGTTATAACGTAGGTGAGACGTTATAAAATGCGCCACTCTGCTGTTGTCTTAATAATTAATCGTGCACAGAGTGACACATATAAAATGCGCCACTCTGCTTTGTTTAAAAAATAATTGTGTAATATAGTGACACATGTACCAAGTGCCACTCTGTTGATCTATTCACTCAGGTACTTTAAAATATTTCTCAAATTTTAAATAAAATAAAAATAATAATTATTATTAGAATAGTATAGTATATAGGTAACTTTAATTGTGAATTAGATATAGGAGTTTACACATGTTAACAGAACGACACATGTATACAAAACAAAATCATGTACGTACTTGTCAAAAATTTCATTCATCAACGTGTCGGTTTGTCAACAAAATCAGACCGGTTAATTTCTTGTTCACGCCTGTTTAAAACTGTCCTAGTCACCCTCCGCAAAGTTGAGTTAGACAATACCCAACCCTCTTCAATTGTTCTATTGTTATAACAAGCGTGCATCATCTTGTGCCTAGTAACCAAGTATTTCCCCCCTTAGTTGAAAGTATATTGACGCCTGTGTGAGATTTCTCTTTCTCTGAGATTTAATTCTCGCACTACCAATGTAAATTTTAAATGCGAACTAAAATCGTTTATTTGTGTAAACAAGAAAGAGTAGTATAGAATTTAATACTAATAGTAGAATAAGTATTTATAGTGACTCACATTCAAAGAAAAAGGCTTTAGTTAACCCCCTCTATTGTTAGATAAAGTGTTCGACCCCTTACCCCGAAACAAAACTTTTAAACAAAGTAAAATTAAATCGAATTAAACAAAACAAGTGTACTAATTTTATTTTATGGAATGATGCTTCCCTAAGTAAATAAACGAGTCCTAAACAAATAAAAAAAAAGAAGTTTCTTAAATCTGACCAAAGTAAATAATAATAATAAGTAATAAGTCATTTAAAATAAAAAGTTTAATAATATCTTAAATTAAACTAACGTGCAATAAAAGTGTAGTAGTAAAATAAGTAGAAAGAAAATAATAATAAAAGTATATTTGAATAGTGTTAACACCCGGTCGTGGCCTGCTCGAAAAATAATTCCCCAGCTTGCCAGTATAAGACAAACTCGTTCGTGCAGGAGATAATCGTGTTGAGAATTGTAGTAAGCCACCCCTATTGTTATGAACTCCTGCCTAGGTAAACAATAACCACCACCCCGTGTATAATACAATGCTTCTTGTGTAAAGTGTTTGTCCCCTCTTGCATAGTTTGTAACAGCTGATCGTTTAATAGAAAATAAATGTATCCCTCCGTGAAATTCCGCTTGTCTCAGTAGTATAAGATATTAGAATTAAGACAGAATCTAAAGTTGAGTATGGGATCAACTTTAGATTACAATAGTATAATTAAGAGATATAGAGATAAGTACGTAACACAGTCACAACGGCGCCGCACTGAAAAGGGTTAAACAAAGTGCAGAAAACTAACTAATAGAGTTAGAGTATGCTAATATAATCAGTCGGGCCACGATGTTGTGAAGTTACGAAATTAGTAGTAAGAAGTAAGATTAAGTTAGCCGTTAAGAAACGAGAGAAAGGGAACTTCACGAAAGAAAGAAAACGAGTACTAAAAACATTTCACGCGGTAATCCCCAGGCATACTCCCAGTACATTGCTGAAAAAATACATCTATTTCCCCACCTAGTGTCTTATTTAAGCGGCGGAGTATGTGACGATTTCTTTAATTAAAAATAAAATAAATAATAAAATAGGAAATGTAAAAGCTGAGAAATTTAAATTTTAATAAATCGCACATTTAAACTAATTTTATATCACTACCATAAATCATAATAATATTTAATAAAGAGATTAAATGGCAAAAAAGTAATGCGAGTGTAAAGATAGGGAAACCCTTTCTTAATTTTACCCTGCATAGACATGCACTAACCGGAATTAACCTGATTACCGACCCATAA
Organism: Magicicada septendecula; assembly: GCA_034769895.1. Lineage (NCBI taxonomy): Eukaryota > Metazoa > Arthropoda > Insecta > Hemiptera > Cicadidae > Magicicada > Magicicada septendecula. The sequence continues at coordinate 316,450,679 of CM068367.1, read as the reverse complement.
GCAAACTAATAATCCTTGTAAATTGATATTAAATAAATAAATAAACAAGAACACGGTAGTGTACTATAATAAATTCTGTAATAAAGAATATATTTGGATAATTAAAAGGTCAAACTTTAATCCCTTAAATAGAGAAGAAAGGTAGAACTATTTTGTTGCGATGCGTAAACTCCGCGCAGTTAACTTACCCGTCCTAACACAGTAATTCAATCGAGATGGAGCGCTCGCGTAGAAAACACACTCTTGAACCATGTCCCAAAGTACGACAATATGTTTTTTCATTTAGAGTACAGCTATAACAATGTGCAGCGAAAAGTAGTGGCAAATTAGTGTGCTAATAAGTTTAAATGTAATCTATAAAACCAAAAGGAATAAATAACTGTGTGAGGGATGACATCTCATTTGTCTAATTTGTAATATCTCAATGTTGGTTTAAAATAATAAGGTACGAGGTACCTAAAGTGAGAACTTTTATAAACAATAATGTGACGTGCATTTCTGCGACAAACAAGAACATTTACGGCACTTATACTACTAACGATGCTTAACAACTAGACTTCTGAGGACCTCAACCCTACTTCATTATGAACTAATCACTTCAGGAACTTCAGCAGGAAAGTAAACTCCACTAAAGATCACCCGTTGACGAACACCACAAGGACCAAGGACCCGGACATCGAGTAAACTTCTGGATATCACAGGTGACACGGAGACTTGTCCACCGTGATTAATTAAAATTCTAACAAATGAATTGTTAAAGACAGTTTAAATAAATATACAAAGACTTTAATGATAATCACTTTATAACATGTAGTATGTCTTACGATTCAAAAATATTGGTAGTAGCAAGTAGTGCTTATGTATATATATAAAGCTTCACTGATACAAAAATTTTAGATTAAGTCCATTCTTCAAATGCCCCCCCCCCCCAGATAGTATGATAGAATATGAATAAGTGAGCTTAACTCACAAGCAAGTTTAAGGTCCCGGATCCGTGGATAATGCTAGCACATATAAATCCTTATGTTTTGGCCCCCCTTTTTTCACAAAATATTTTATAAATTGTAAATTTTTTATTAAGAAAACCTTATGTGGGAATATTTATGTAGAGCTGTTGTAGTAATTGTTTAATAAAGAGATGTCATTACTTTACACAAAAATACTGAGTGAATAAATCATCAGACCCCCCATGTAAAAGTTCCTTTAGTTATAACTACAGCTAGTTTAACTAATAATTAAATGTTAATTACGAGTATGGCAGCCCGTGCAATTGATCTGAGGTAAGTATGCACAGATTCCCGATGTTATAACGTAGGTGAGACGTTATAAATCGTTGGGACAAACTGTTAAACTGTTGTAATGAGCGCTTGCAGCTTTGAAGTGGTCCATGAATTCTGCTAATTGGATCCACTCTTTTACCAAATGATGACGAGGTGAAAGAGATCCCGGGGGACTGGCTGCAGGAAATCGCACCCTGTTCTCCCTCATGGCCGTTATGAATTTTTCCAATGTCCACCGGATAACTAAGCTTTAGGTCCAGAAAGCGCTCGTCCTAACGTGCAGACCAAGCGCTCACAACTTAGTAACATCGTTAAAGTGTTTACAAATACTAAACACAACTGTCTTTTGATTATGAGTTTGTAAACACTTTAACGATGTTTCTAAGTTGTGAGCGCTTGGACTGCACCGAAACCTACTAAACACAACTGTCTTTTGATTTTGTTTATATATGAAAAATGTCAGCCTACAATGCTTAGAATAAAATCTCGTTGGGCGTTATGCCCAACATTGGTTGTAATATTTTCAACCAATTATTACACTGATCGCTTTATTTAGCAGTGTTGAGCACTGAATTTATAAACGAACTAAACCGTCAACGGTTATTTGTGACTGTTTGAAGCCTTTTTAGTTAACACAAATATATTCCATTCGTGAGATGAAACATCACGAAGCTGACCTGCCGTAACCAAAAGAAACTTGCAGTTTCGTGTGCACTATCGTTGTTAAGTGCTATGAAACATAACTGGTTTGTTGAAAGTTTGGTGTAGTAGCTAGGATTCCTCCACAAGGCCGACTGCGCGACCCACATTACCGGCGACTCACTGACAAAACGAAAGTAACACCGTATAGAAATTTGGCGGACCCTACATTTTTGTTGGATTTTCTTTTACCTTTGTACCCATACTACCGCTACTTGTGATTGTTTTCATCATGATTATTACATAAAAAACCCTCTTTTCATCTGTGTTTGGTTCCAGTCATCTCGGATCTCGTATTAAAATGTTGGGACGTTATGCGTTATGCTTCACGGAACGAGAGGATACAAATTCCTAGCGTTCGCACCTTATTTCCACTTGTTCTTACTCCTCCGTGTCGTATTTGCCCCGAAGCTGAATACGGGTGAGAGTGCGGAGGAAGAGGGGGTAGAAAGAGAGAGAGGGTGTGTATAAAATGGTCAAAAAGATAAACCGACGAACCCTTATTTGTGAATATCATAAATGCATTAGGCCTCATAACCATAATAAATTTGAAATTTATAGAATAAAGTTATTAGTTTTGTAGGACGTGTTTCAATCAGAGGTTTTTAAATGCATAAGTGGCCTCTAAGAAATTAATGAAAACTTTTCTGAAACTCGTATGGATAGAAAAATATTAAAAAGAAATATTAAAAATCTCAGAGAATTTGTAATCCAGAATATATTTGTAATAAATATCTGTACAAACATGTGTCTGGGAAGAAATATCAATATACTCGTAATATGAATATTTTACTCTTGTAAAAATGATTCCGAAATATTACTGTCGTCTTTATATATATACTTTTTTTAGTGTGAAAAAAAATTACCCTGTGTAATTTGGCGGTTATTACTTTTTGCCTAAACCTAACAGCAGTAAACAGGTTGATTAAAATGTATACGTTCAAAAAGTAATTTCTCAGGTCAGCGATGTTTGTTCTTCTTCCTCGGGCGCTACAACACTTGGGGGTTTTGGCCTAGTCAACCAATTATTGTCATTTGTCTCTCGCCCACCATCCTTTTCCATTATCCTGAGATCTTCCACCAATGGCGGCCCGTGTTTAGGTTGCACAACCCCCATTAAATCCCGAACTTTATTTTAAATTATAGAATTATGATAAGACAATAAGTAATAATAGTGTTTTCAAGCTAAATCATCGTAATTAATCATTTGCCGATTGAAAAGCGCAGAGCAATTACTAAAAACCGTACACGCTCTTGCCGCGGTGAACATGGCAAGTGTGCACCAACTGTGACGCGCTTTGTATGTGGGGAATACAACGCTTTCAAGGCTGGCTAGACTCGGTTGTTCCCATTGCAGCGGTATAGGCTCGCTTGGTGTGATTAGGGACTGCAAACCCCGCTTGTATCTCACGGCGCCACCATTCTGTTTGTTGGTAAACCGGTAAATAACACGTGGTGCGCCGGGTTGGAAGTTCGTTATTAGTGTCAGTCCAGTTCATCGTTAAATGTAAATAATAGTACATATAAAGAATTAAGGTGTCATAGTGTAAGATATTTATTATATTTAACTGGTAGGACGCAATTAATTCTGTTGTAAACTTAACAAAAACGCTGTTCAGTTTACGTCATATTAAAGAAAAATTGAAATTAAAGAGAGTAGGTAGGCCTACACCAGACCTTTCAAAAATTAAAGTGTAAAATCAGGCAACAGAATATTTAATCATAAATTTAAAAAAGATTCATACAATAAATATTCGTGGTTACGTGGATGTGACACTAAAATTGCATTATTTTGCTTTCCTTGTGTATTGTATGGAGGCGAGGAGACTTGGACATTTTCTGTTCAGAGAATATAACAATTTAACACCATCCAACCCAACTGCAACCCCCAAATTTTTCAACCACCAGCCGCCACTGTCTTCCACTACTCTATATACCCACCGCTAGTGAGGTCTTTCCCTTCTCCTTAGCCCAGGAAAAGGTTTCAACATGTGATCAGTTTCTTAGCACTATAACACCTATTATGATGTGGGTCTGGCACATTACCTGGCACGCGTACTTGTTGGGATTTCATTAAATTGCGCTGTGTCCGAACTACGAATCAAGGTATTGAGTTCAAACGTTCATCCTTCTATATTTTCCTTCATCCTGTTGAACCGGTCAAACATATTTCTAAGACTCCTACTCTGATAGATTCTCACGTTGAGAGTGCAGATTCCACTCCGTACATGCCAAAGGATTTTCTAAGGTATGCTCAACCGGTGGTACGCAAGAAGAAGTATTTACTTAAAAAAATTAATAAATAAACATTATGTTCAAAACAACAATACATTTTCATCGGACATGATTTAAATTAAAACAAAATACCAGCAACAAGTGTCACATTAATTATTTTCTTTTTAAAAAGAAAAAACAATGTTGTTTTATGTTGTTATTTTTCAGTACTAACAAGAAAATCTGTAATGAAAGTAATTAACTGTCTTTATTTTAGCATAGAACCAACCTGGAATTCTATGTATTAACCGTTTATAAATTCTATTTACTAGATTTAAATAATTATACATAACTAGGAATAATAAGATATACTATTCATGTTGTATGAATTTTTTATTTAGCCCAATAACCTTTCTTTAAGCTCCGGTGGTTCGCGAAATGAACGCGGAAGACCAAAGTGGTGCGCGGTCCTGAAAGTCAGGAACCATTATTCTAAATATTCCTGTAGACTTTCAGTTTTGACTGTCTACGCAGCATCTTTCAACGAAGTAAGTGTTTGTTTACGTAAACGTAGCGTTTTGTTTATTGTTGCTTTGCCCTTAACACATACGAGTAAAATACGTATTTTTTATTATAATAAAATAATTCTGTTTTGTATTCCAAAAAATGAGCAATTATAACGCATAATTTTGCCTTACACAGTAAATGCTGAAATTATAAAACTTCTAGAAAATTTTACATAACACGTTTTTAAATAATTTAAACTTCCTCTGAAAAAGAATATTCACTTTTCTATATCAGATTCCTCGTACTAACTTGTTTGCCTGTAGCGTACTACACAAGTGTTACTAAAGACATTTTTAGCGTAATATGCAAGTGTTAAGTCAAATGTTACAAACATTTTAACTAATTATTTTGGTGTCTGTCTATACACAATTTTACACCTGCGTCTCTTAACTTATCCGGTGCTCATTGTTTTGTTAAAGTAGTATTGTAGAATTTTTAGTAATGACAACCGAATCATAAAATCTAGTGCCACATGTTTTCGCATTTTCTCGCCATGTGTTAGCAAATGTCGACGCCAAACACACCACGTACACGCACAGAAATACAAAAACCAATGACGTGTTCAAGAATTCAATGCCTGAGGTAATGCAAGTGTTCATTTACATCATTTTCAGTAAGTAATGTAACATATTCTGCACACGTAAAAACTCAAACACTTATTGTCAACTTCCAGATCTGTAGCTGTGGAAACTTGTAATTTCTTGTGACATGACGTGAACCTCACTATCAGATGTTTAAAAATAGAATCTAGTCCCTTTCTCGTTAACGGGAACGGTATTCTGACGCGGTCCACTACTTGATGTGAGCAACTGTGTAAAATCAATTTAACTAATTACTTAACTAATTATATATTTAAGCCAATATTACATTCGGGGTTAAGAAATGAACTGTACTTCTTAGTTAACACGTCCACGTTAAGGTGTAATTCTGCCTTACATTGGCTTATTTATAGCTTTCTGATACATCACAAAATTTGCTTTTTTTTGTTAAAGAATCACTCATTTGACTCACTAAAGTTTACTCGCTAGCTTCATACAGTTTCCACTATGCTTCAATATGATAACTATGGAATGGCCGTATTGGCAAAATGTCAAGTGCAAAATAAAGGTAGATAATTCCGAGCTGTTTGTCGTTTTAATAAAAAAAATATGTGGGAACTAAAGAAAACGGAGTATATTTGCATCGGTGGGGAACAGAAGAATTTAATTTTAGAAGACGAACAAGAAATAATAAATTGCAGTAGCTATAAATATCTAGGAACAACAGTTACACAAGACGGTAGTCTAGATAAAGCGATAAGAGAAAGAAATAACTTGGGAAGAAAATCGATAGCATTGCTGAACAACATACTGTGGGACCAGCAAATATCAAAACAAAATAAACATCGTATATACAATACAATTGTGAAACCAATTACGTCATACGGGTGTGAAATATGGCCAATAACACAAAGAACAGAAAAGTTGTTGGAAGCTACTGAACTGGATTACTGGTGAAGAGCGGCAGGGAGGTCAAAACTGGAAAAGACTGGTAAGAAACGTCACAATCCGGGGGATAATGGGGGTTCAGTGCTCTATAGTCGACGACATAAAAACAAAACAGCTAGGATGGTTTGGGCATGTGCAAAGAATGCCGGATAATCGACTCCCCAAGCAAATTTTGAGATGGACACCATATAGTCGTAGGCGAAGAGGAAGACCTAGGTTGAGTTGGAGAGAAGGCATCAATCGGGCAATGAGAGACCGGGAATTGGAAGAAGAATCTTGGTTAGATCGAGACCAATGGAGACTAGGGATCGGAAGACGTAGGATAACGTTATGAACCGATTTATATGTATATATGTGTGTGTGGGAACTAAACGTAAAATTAAAAGGCGGTAATGATTATTTTTACTGTACACCTAATATAGTACGATAAGAATCCACACAGAGTTGTATATATAGCTGATGATAGTGATAGGCTACTTGTCCGCAATAACATACTACTGCAGAAAGCTGGCCATGATGACGACAAGCTTAAGAGGAATGATAACAGCGTAAGAAATGAAATTTCTGCGAATATTGAAGACAAATCAAGAATGGGCAGAGAAAGAAGTAATAAGAAGATGTGGAACCTCTCACTGCAAGCTTAGAAAGAGCCCAACTAAGATATTGTGGCTATGTTATTAGATTGACAGAAGGAAGAATCTCAAGAAAACTTTAAAGAAACAACAGATGAAGCAAGAACCGAGGACGGTCACGCACAACGTGGATGGAAGGAAGAAAGGAAATAGCGTAAAAAAATTAAAAGACTGATAATGATGGATTGTGAAGAATGTAAGTTGTTTTCAGAGACTTCACAACACAGCTCAAGGGAAGGGAAGAAAAAGAAAAAGAAAAAGTAAAAGAAGAAGAAGAAGAAGAAGAAGAAGAGGAAGAAGAAGAAGAAGAAGAAGAAGAAGAAGAAGAAGAAGAAGAAGAAGAAGAAGAAGAAGAAGAAGAAGAAGAAGAAGAAGAAGAAGAAGAGGAGGAGGAGGAGGAGGAGGAGGAGGAAGACTTGATATAATGTACGAAGGGTTGTGTCTGACTCAAAAGAGAAACAACACAAGAACCTAGAAAATGTTTTGTATCATCTTCATGCACATTGTAGCAAAAAAATTCAATGGATCGTAGCCTAAGCTAACATTGTTGTTATTACGAGATTATTTGTAGAGCTTATAAGGAAAATCTTGCCTCACTTTCTCTCAACAGTTTGTTCTCAAATTAACAAGTTCTTAGTGTCGTGTAGAGTTCTGCAAGTCACAACCCACTGCAAGTTCACAGCGAATTCTATTCTGGTTTTCCACTAAACATGAATACTGTAGTGTTTTAAAGTTGCTAGAGCAGTGATTTCTCGTAGATTCAAAATGGTAAAGAGAAACGAGAAACGTATCTGGAGAAACTTATGAAAGATTATCTGGATGAAAATTTGGAGAATTTATTCGTAAGATTTAAAATGGTTTACGGTAAATTCAGAGTAGTTAGGTAGCACAATAACCGATGTATAAATATTATTTGAACGTGTAGAATACTGTTACATTTACAGTTACAGTTACAGTTACACTGAACAGGCCTATATGAAGTTGTTCTCGCCTTCACCTATTAACCACGGGTCTTGACACGATTAGTCCGTTGTTAACAGGTAAATTTAAACAATTTATACACATTATATCTGTTGTGAGACTTTGGATATAGTGGCATTATACACTTGTCTAATAACTAATCATCTTTGTGTATTTTACTATAAGCCTTTAGAAAAATGCTGTAATGAATAAACGCATCAACTGTGTGGTGGAATTGTAAGCGTAATCGCTGGAGTCATTGAGTTACTGGAGGATAAAGAGCAGTTCCTGGTTGGTCCCATAAATTCTGTTGTAAATGTCTCCAAAAATTGCACAGAATCGTCCACAGACATTAACAAAAGATTTATACTGTTTACATTTTTTACATACTAGTAACAAGTATTTAATTCGGTGTCAGCATTTAAAATCATATTATCTTAAATATGTCTTTAATATTGGTCTTAATATCGGCCTTTAACATCAAGTAACTCACCCGGACATATTTACGTGGTCTGATGAAAATAATTTATATCGCCAAGATTTGCATCCAATTGTTTCAATTTATCAATTGTGGAGAGCACACGACAGTGACGGGGAATGTGTCACTTCTTGGACGTCACTAGTAAATGATTGGCGACACATCGGTCATTTATCTTAGCAGATCTTTCGATAAGCGAATGAAACGGTAATATGAATTAATGAATGTATTCATTACACTCACGTCTGCATTGTGCACGTACAACAGTTATTCTATACTACTGACGTATTTACAGCCGGAAGACAAGGCACCGTCTAATGGATAATCTCGGTCTAGATAATACGAATTTCTGGCTTTCAGTTAGCGTGTGACCAATTTCACAAGTAGCGTAACTCTAACAACGGATTCGGATACTTTTTCGTCGAATTCGTAGGTTATTTCGAACGCTTGGGAGAAGAAACATTTTTTTTACAGGCAAATCGATGCTAATGGAGAACTAAACTAACTATGAAGAATATAAGGGATCAAAAGCGATTCTTTTATCCACGAAAATTCTTTTGGTCTTTCGTACGAATTATTAATGTAAAAACTATATGAGCATACTATAGAATATACTTTTTTGTTTGTATATTCTCAACTAGTATAATTTACATAATATAAAGTAAACGAATTTAAAAGAAACACCATTTATTATTCGTTTGTTAAACTACTACAAAGAAATCTTGAAATTACTTCTATGACGTAAGCAATGAGTAAAATAATAATTAAAAACTGCAGATATGATTCTCCATCAGAATTACGTATAGTTTTTAAATCAGTTGTTTACGTAATCCAATATATATCGATACTGTGAGATTAGGAACCAACACAGCCAACTCGACAGATGTAGCCTACTCGTTGTTAGTCAGCATTGATTAGTCAGTTACAAATCGTTGTTAGACTTTGTTCACTCTTATTTACAACTAATTATTAATAGGTTAACTTACATACTGTACCTAGTCCTCGCACAGGTCTACTTTATTAGAGTGTCGTCGTTCATGAACGAACAGATTCATAAAAGGGGCTGTTCTTCACAATGAATGAATGAGGAGATCTCTACAACAATGAGAATCGATAAAAAACTACCCACACACAAGCCTCGAATCACGAGGCAATTTACGACGTACAATTGTGTCACGTAACACAACAAACGTTTTGCGGTTCATAAAAGCTTTACCGTTCCTACAACAAATAATACGGCCTACTTTTAGAGTTTTTTGACATGTGAGACAATTATGAATTTTGTTGTTTTAACTTTTTAAAAGTAAATTTGATGACAGAAATGTTTACCGCCTTGCATTCTATTAGATTCTGTTAGTTAAAAGAATCTCTTATTATAATTAAAATATTTGTTAATACCTAATTGTCGTTAAGTGTACATATATGTTTTTTACTAAATATGAGACATATGCGAACTTGCATATAACAGTATTGTGAAAACAATAATTTTTTTATTCAAGTGTTACAATGTGTATCCCGTGCCATAATTTTCAAAAAAACATTCTGAATCATTAGCATCAGTGTTCTAAACCAAAATTAAACGATATACAATATTATTTTAATAAGCACAAAAGTTTACGAGATACAGTTAGTCTATAGGTGTAGGCCTACTGTATAAAATGTTTAACTATTTTTATTCAAGCGTTAAATTAGTAAGATATTTATTATGTATTAGCTAAAATGTATTCTCACTTACCTAAATACAGTACTTATCTGACTTTTGTCATGTATATGAGAATATTTCGTGACTAGTAGGCACGTATCATAAATTACAAAACACTATCTGCCACCCTGCGTTAGGACTCGTCTCGGGAGCCTTTTGCAGTTCTCCGGTTGAAAGTTTTCTTGTGAATTGTCCGAATGGCTTCTGGATCTTAGACGGAACTGTCTAACAATTGCTGGCTTCATCCATGAGAAATCCGCTGCCAATCTGTTTCTCTCGTGCTTTTTCGAAAATAGAAATCCACGTGACGATAAATTACTTTTTAATGGCACAAATAATCTCTGGATCTGTGACATCGACAGATCCTTCACGTCTCTCCCAAATTCTGTACCACTATGTGTAATCCTAGCGGCCTACCATGAAATGATAGAGGAGTACATTATGTGTAATCCTAGCGGCCTACCATGAAACGATAGAGAAGTAGACTGACTTTGGTATTATACTTACGGATGGGTCTAAATCTAGCTAAGAAATTGGTTCCTCAGTGGTGGTAAACGATGAAATTGCCCGTTTTCCCCTGCTACAGTTCTTCACGGTGCTCTCAGTCGATTTATGTGGATTAAATTAGCAATAACTGCACAGTGGGTGGCAATAGTAGTAACAAATTTATCGTGTGCTCCGATTCACTATCCGCCTTTGATTCCCGTCAAGGAATCTATGAGACTAAAATTGCAAATGATATTTTAGCCTAATTGTCAATTTTTAACGTGCATATTTGTTTTGATTGGGTACCTAGCCACTCAGGCATCGTAGCAAGTACTTCCACGGTGGCAATACTTCCAGTCCCTAATCTTCCTGTTCCGATGACTGATTTCAAATGCAGCCGTTAAATCAAAAGTTAAAAGACAACGACAAAAAAGCTGGGAAACCCAAGCACTTACTAACAAACTACGAAGCATTAACCCGACTATTGATGTGTTATCTTCCTCGTTACGACATAATAGGAGAGAAGAAGTTATTCTCTGCGTTTGAGAAATGGCCGAACTTTTTGAAAATTCGCCACCCACATCATGACCTTAATATCAAGTGGCGAATACCTGTCCATCACTGGTAGACTGCCCTCTTTACGCCACGTAGAGAGACAGTTACCGACTCCAAGCTTACTTGCAGGGAGCGTTAGGCGACAGTTCGGAAAGTGCTGACCGGCTGGTCGTCTTCTTGAAGTCAGCCAACAATTTTGTCATGATTTAACAGTGTTACGGCCAATGTCTGTAAACTCGTAGTTGTATACGACACATTAAACAAAAAACAAGTAAACAGAAACAAACGAGTCTATAGGAAAAGAACAGGAAAATATATAACACATTATAAAGACGGCAACAACTGTAACGTTAGAAAAAAAATAACAAGATACGGAGATGGAAGAGGTGAAAAATGTGGAATGACTACAATGGACAGGCAGTAAAGAGAAACGAAGTGCTTATCTAGTATACCTCTAAAATAACGGAAGACATCAGTGTTATCTTTAACGAAGAAGAAATCGAGTAAGCTCTTACAAGGAGACAAATAGTGAATAAACCATATGAAAAATATACCACGATATCCATTGCAAACAAGTTATGGCATATAGAGTATAAAATATTTGCATTGGATTGAATAAGATATTATAAAATTGAACACAAGACCTGATAACAATAGTTACAGCCGCTACAAAGCTCTCTGACTCTAACTTTGCCCTTGAGACGATTCCAGAGTCTACGAGGGCGACGCCATAACAATTTAAAGATGCTCCAAATGGAAGAAAAATCGGAAAGCAACAGGACGGAATAAAGGCAGAGTTGCTCAATGCGGCGGTCTCCTGTTTAAACTTTGACCAGTCCATTTCTGTAGTATTTTCTAGAACCACGAGGTCCGGGAGGACTCGTCAACCAGTCACGGTATAACAATAAAGACAGACGCAACGACTGCAATTTCTATGACAGCGGCTTAGCGAAGGGAGTTAAAACCCCAACATAAGGTGTTAAATATGTATAATAATAATAAAAAAAAAATTATCAGGTAAAAATACAGTCGTGTTTAAAATTATGTGAGCACATGCATATTTCGTATCCATTTATTTATTTCGTATGTAAGTATGAAAATTATTATTTGTGGTACTCTATAGTCATCTTGTAAGTACGAAATCGCATCGAAATCTGGCGGTTCGTATTTGTATACTGGTTATGAAGCTGCGACAGACTCGTATTCACTATAAGGCACAGTTAAAAAAAAATCGCGCTAAATAATTAACACTATCAGCGTGAGCAGAGGATGGAAGAAAATTTGAGATGGTCTCTTGGTAACGTTTACTTTATTTTCACTGTAACATAAAACGCCATCTCTATTGTTTCATGAGTTTGGTGAATTTTACATATCTAATAACGTAACCCTTATGTTTACACTCTTATCTTCTTGATTAAGGAAAAATAACAAATAAAGAGTTCTTTTTTTTAATTTTTGTAGTTTTATTCACAGAAATTTTAAACCCCATCTAGAAAAGAATCGTTGCTAGGACGGTAACTGCTATAGAGTAGTTAGTCTGGTTGATGCTGCTTACAGGATCTATTCGATAATAATTACCCAACATTCCCGAAACATCGAGAGTAACTGTGGCACTTAACTAGAACTATTCGAAGCTTGTTTAATGAGACAAAAACAACTTTAGTGTAACTTAAAAGATAGTGGTTAATTAGGGGGCTCGGTAAGGGTGCAAACCTTATCATCTGTTTCATATCTACCTACACTGACAACTTAATGATGAACTGGAAGCGAACAATATACTGTGGATTCGTAATATCGCGAGGTAGATATATGAATGTTTTCTTGTTTCAAGAGACTAATTTCTCAACATAATGAACATGCTCTGCAAAGTTCAATGTTCAAGCTTATGTTGTGAGTACAATATGAAGATCTCAACCATGAAAACTTGAAGACTTTTCAAGGAACGGAACCTCTCTGCACAGTGCAAACTGCAGTTGTTTACTTTGGAGTAATGATCAGAATCGGGATATCGATAAGAACCTGAATAAATTCAAGATGATCTGTAGAATAATTCATAGATTACACTGGAGTAACGTAAGTAGGGTCATGAAAATTAAATTCTATAAAGTGGAACTACCACTGTGTTGTAAGGAAATGAAGTGTGGACAAGAAGGCAGGATTGTAGAGTACAGACATTAGAAATAAAATTTCTTCGATAAGTTACAGAGTGCATTAGGCCCAATCATATAGGAAACCGGAATGTAAGAAATGAGTTTGGTGATTATAGCAAGAATGACAAAATAAGGAAGAAGTAACGAGAACAATTAGAAAGCATACTAGGAGCCCTAATGCCTAAACGAGTGTGGGTGTGCGAACCGACGGAAGACCGTAGGAAACCGAGGAAAATATGGCGGGACAACGAGAGCCCTGGAATGAAGACAATGATACTTCTAAACTTTGCTTTGCTAGTCTTACTGTGTAAAGTATATGATTCCGAGGCCAACGTTTGTTTTCATAGTTTTCCGGCGAGAACCCTGTCCCTAATGAACTAAAGTTTGTTCAAACATTACAATCTTTTTTTTTTTAATTACTTTTGCTAATGTGTAAATTTTGCTATTTTATACGTTACTAAATTTGCGTTTTCGCACTCTGAATACAAACAAATTCTCTGTCTTGTCTGACAGATTTTTCACTCTTGATATTTTATAAATATCGTAGCTCGTACAGTATACATAAGCTAAGCCAGTGTGAAGAAAATTGTTTGATACCGGAATGACACCTGAGTTCGATTCGAGCGATGTTTTCCTAAGTACGAGCAAAGCGTTATGATTTTAATCGATCTTCGATTCCGGCACTCTCCTCCCATCGGATTCTGTTATACAGTAGCGTATAATATAAAAAGAGTGCAAAATACTTACATAAATTTCGTATCACCAAAAATTAATATATTTAGTTGTGTCTATTATTTGTTTTGATTATTAATTACTTTTAATTTTCATTTTTTTCACTATTAATTTATGCGTAGTGAGTAACGGGGATAACATTTTATGTGATTAAATCTTGCCTTAATCGCGTCTACATGTTTTTCTTGATTTTTAGTTTTGTCTTTTGCAAAGTTTAGACTTTACGTACTCATTTCTTCGTCTGAAGAGATTTCACTTGTAGAAGTGTAGGAAAATTTACCACCCATAATGCAAAGCTTGATACTGTGATGAACATCATTGCCAAGTAGTGACTGACGTGAAGATGGCGTAACAGCCACGACTGTTTGTCACAGAACCAAAACGAAGAGCTGCGCAGTGTGTGGTAGGCTATATTTGTGAAATTTGATTAAGCTTCCGTCTGCTGTGCTCTTGAGAAATGTAGTTTACTTCTTAGGGTCGGATTTTGAGTTCTGTTCTAACTGTCCGTTTCTGGTTTATTCGACTTTCATTTTATAGCCCACTAAAATATTATCGTTTAAAATAAACATTTTGTATCCAAAACAAGACAGTAAAGTACTGAAAGGTTACAACAAAATGTGTAACTGAACCCATAGGCGGCGCTAAAACTTTTGGCTCCTCCTCCACCGCTAACTGCTATTGAATACTGAATCTCGATGCTCGTACTGAATACATTAGCAGGTAGATAAAGTACTTTGCGGGTAGCAAACTTCTGATATTTCTAATTTCGCTGCACAGTACCTCTTGTTGAATATCTACGATAACGTCAACGTGGTCGCTCTTGTAAGAAACTGATGTGCCTTTACACTCTAGTGATGTCCTTTAGTCTCTTGGAAGAAAAACATTTAAATCTACAGTGACAGTGTGTAGAGATGTATTGAGTGAGGACGAGAGTGTTTAACCCATTTGTTAAATTACGTCTGAACCAAAAAACCAATGTAGTAGTAGAACTGCTATTGGAAGGAGATGAGGACGACCCCATAGATAGGGAAGTCGCAGCAGCACTTTATTAACTCCTAAATGCAATGCCTTGTCGCTGTAGCCACGTCACTCTATCCCTTGCGATATTCTTCATTTCTTCATAGGACCCACTATTCACGACATTCATTGTGCTGCGGAAGTATGCAGTTCTTGGTCTTCCTTTGGGCTTCTTCCCCACTACTTTGCCCTCAAAGATGTTAGTTAAAAAAGCACTATGTCTGATCACATGCCCTATCAACTTAATCTTCCTCACCTCTATACTCCTAAGCAGTGTTCTATTCTCATTTATTTCCTATAAGATCTGTTCATTCGTCTTCCTATCTGTCCAACTAGTTTTTGTCATTCTCCGCCAAATCCACATCTCCATTGCCTGAAGTCTGTCACTCTCCACCTTCCCTAAGGTCCATGATTCACAACCGTAAGTTAAAACACTCCATACAAATACCTTAACAAACTTTTTCCTTGTTTCAATACTAATATGGTTGCTTGTTAATAAGTTCCTTTTGCTCTGGAATGCTTGTTTTGCCAGAGCTACTCTCCTCTTAATCTCTGCCAGACACTTATTCCCACTTGTAACTATGCTACCCAGGTAACAAAATTCAGTAACGTGCTCCAATATTGTGTGGTTGATTTAATGTCTTCTCTTTTTTACTTACAACCAGTATTTTAGTTTTCTTAACATTTATCCTCAATCTCCAAGCGTGAAGAATTTTGTTAAACGTACCTAACATTCGGGTCATATCCTTTTCTGAGTCAGCCATCAGTACAATATCATCTGCGAAGCGAATACTGTGTATCTGTTCCCCATTTATTTTAATTCCCCTAGAACTCCTTTTCATCTGAGTTACAACATCTTCTATAAACAAATTAAACAAGTACGGTGACAGTGGGCAACCTTGTCTTACCCCCTTCTTGTTATTGCTTCCTTTTTACATCCATTTATGTCTATTTCAGTACTTTGCAACCTATAAATATTGAAGATTACCCTTCTAATTTTCCAGTCAAGTCCTGACTTCCTCATAGTTTGAAACAACAGCTTCCAATCAACATTGTCGAACGCCTTCTCGAGATCCACAAATACTAAATAGGTTTTCCTATTCACTTCAGTTCTCCTCTCCAAGATCTGCCGCAGAGCCAAAATTGCTTCTCTGGTTCCTCTACCTGCTCTAAATCCAAACTGATCCTCCTCCAAAGTGTGATCAATCTTTCCTTCCAGTCTGTTCTTCACTATGTTCAGCAAAATCTTAGCAGCATGAGATATTAAGGCTATCGTTCTATAATTAGCACAGTCGTCTACTTTACCTTTCTTTGGAATTGTGATTGTTCTACTTTTAATGAAATCAACTGGCAATACTCCCTCTTCATAGCACCCAGTAATTATTCGAAATAGCTGGTCTTTCGTTCTCTCCCCTACATTTTCAAAAGCTCTGCTGGGAGACTGTCAGGCCCTGTCGCTTTTTTCATACTCAGACCTTTAAGGGCATAATCAAATTCCACCCTGCTAATTGGCGGTCCTACCATATCTCTATCTACAGCATTCTCATTTTCTAGAAACTCCTGCATGACTACCACAGCTTCCCCATCATATAGTTCCTCTATATACTCCTTCCAACGCTCGCTGACCTTATCATTTTCGAAAAGTATTTTACCATTTTTATCCTTAACAACATTACATCGAGTCTTATGCTTCAACTGTAACGATTTTATCCTTAAATATGCCTTATCACATTTTCCTCTACTGAAATCATCTTCTATTTCAAGACTTAGTTGTTTCATCCAATTTTCTTTTTCAATGCGACACATAGAGGTAATCTGATTTTTTATTCTCTTGTACTCCTGATAATCCTTATTTCTCAGCTTATTACGCCTCCTTATTAGATCCAACATTTCCTGTGTCATCCACGGTTTCCGTGGTTCTAACTTTCTCTTCCCTAGAACACGCTGTGCTGTTGCAATTATTCCATCTCTTACTTCCTCCCAACTTGGCCTTCCTTCCATCAACATGTCTGTCTCCTCTTCCAATTCTTTTACTATTTTGTCATCGGTCAGTTTTTCTAAGCACCAGTTCTTTTGTTTAGATTTCCTGATTTTCCTAAATTTAATATTGCACTTGGCCATAACGGGAATATGGTCACTATCTATATCCATACCAGGATATGAATGACTAGATTTGACTTGGTTCTTATATCTTTGTCTGACTAGAATATAATCGATCTGATGCCTCCTAACATCCCCCGGTGCTTTCCAAGTGTATCGTCGTCTTTTGGGGACTTCAAAACATGTGTTTGTGACGATCATCTCATACTGCTCACAAAACTCAAGTAACCTTTCCCCTCGTGCATTGATGTTCCCCAAACCAAACTTCCCGGCACATTTTTGACTACTATTAGCACCAACAGATGCATTAAAGTCGCCCATTATAACTACATTATCGTCTTTCTTTATTATCTTGAGCAACTCTTCAATCTGTTCATACATTAATTCTATATCTTCATCGTTACTACTTGTTTTGGAAAGTACACCGTAAGTATACACAAATCAACTGGCTCTGCCCTAAGTTTTATCATCAGTAATCTATCACTACTGTGGCATGTATTCAAGACACTACTCTTCCATTCACCTCTTAAGAACAATGCTACTCCATTTCTTCCTGGTTCTTCCTTTCCACTGTAAATAATTCTGAAATCACTTGATACGAAATCACCACATCCTGCCCATTTTGTCTCGCAGACACCTAATATATTAAGCTCTGCCTTTATCATAGAATGCTTTACCTCTTCCATTTTACCAGGCTTCAGTAATGTTCTAACATTACAAGTGCCGATTTTGCATCCATTTTTTCGTTTGTAGACAATAGGATTTACTTCTTCCAAATTGACTCTATCCAACACCTTCCCCCCCAGAGAGCCGAATGGGGGAATTGAAACTCCGGAATATTTTGCATTAGACGTAGCCATCATGCTAAAAGCCTGGGGATATCCTCAGATCTTTAATGCAGTGGTTTCCCGTTGCCTTCTGCATCCTACAGCAGCACTTATAAAATTAAAAATACAGTAAATCGCTTGGATCAGACAACTTGCAGGCTGAGTTCCTAAAACCTGGTTCAAAGAGTTTGTAAGGGTAAGATGATGGAAATACCTGGACATGGATTTCAGTGCCGGGGAGTGCAAAACTGGGGTTATACGGCCGACAGACACTATGAACTGTGAAAACGCCTGTGGTATTACTCTGCTAATACACAGTACAAAGTATTCTCTAATATTGTATACAAACATCTACTGGTAGTTCCTGTGTAGAAGACAGAGTCAGTCTACGCCAAAGTAGGTCGGTCTGGAAATTTACCAGCCAGCTTTGAGCGTTACGACAGATACTGGAAGAAAGGATGGATTTTATACAAAGACCCATTACCAATTCACAGATTTTAAGAAGAGCGTGACAACATTAACAGGAACCAGCTCTACACGGCAATTAATTAACTAAAAGTATCTATTGATACTAGTGAAAACGACAATGACAGACAAAAAAATTCAGTTAGGTTTTATGGAAATATCTCGCAGACACTGAACATTAAAAATGTGCTTTATCAGGGGACACTCTAATATTTAATGGTGATTAGAAAAATTTTGATCAGCTGGACATTACTGGAATAAGTAGGACAGCAATGGAGTAATCCTTCTTCGCGATTGGTGAAGTCACTAAGAAAAATGTGGCTTCATATAAACCAGTCTAAAACCAAATATATGGCGGCAGGAAAAGCTCGCAGACCAAATATCCCGTCTGATATTAACATCGCAACTATTGCCCTGACAGGGTAGAGAAAGAAAATTTTATTTATTTTTACTTTTACTTATTTTCGATCCTCATTAACTTGGAGCAATGATGTATCAGAGGAAATGAGAGCAAGAGTCCTAGTACTAAATGGGGTTTACTATCACTTTAAAAACATACTTTTAAATAGGGATACAAAACCCTGATAAGATCCGTTTTGACTTATGCTTCTTCGATGTAAGCAGTCTCAAGAAAAGACGAGAAAAATGTTCTAGGGAGGATCTTGAGAAGGGTTTTGAGAGCTGTTAGTGTCGCGAAATATCATCCTCTCTAATGATAGCAGAATGCGAGGTGTCGTGTTTTTCGTCAGTACAACAAAACATCACATTGAGTCTGGCTACTACGGCATCTTTCGCGGAACACTGAATCGGCCACCGTAAAGTAACACGACTGGGCCGGTCAATGTAAGTATGCGGACAGAAATCAGTGCTAGTCCAAAAATGTTGAGTAAGGCTGGTCTTTCCAGGAATCCCGAACTTGCTTGACTCTAGTTGACACTAGCCACTGTTCAGTCTGTGCAGAGTATTGTGGTAAAAGCGTTACACACAGAACTCTCTGTGTTTAAAGATCGCATTAGCTACCGGTATGCTTCCGGTTCTTAATAAAGTAGAAAACAAGGTGTGCGTATGCTCGGTGTAACTAAGTACTCTTATAACTGTGTAGGCGAGTGAGCGTCCCATACTTTATAATTTGGCTACTTGGGTAAGAACCATGGAGGAAGCATTTAAATTATTATCTATGTATATACAAAAGGGCACCGGCAATCCAGTTCATTTAAGTAAATGGGCGGTCGTACTGTCCGCATCCAGGAGAGTGAAACAAAAAGGAAAATCACCCAGGCGGGCGAAGGAAAGAAGGCAGACCCAAATTAAATTGGGTTGAAGATGATCTGAAGAAGCCGGCTGTTCGAAATCGGATGATGCCGGCTAGTAACCATGAACGTTATCTTCGAAGTTTCGTAACTTGCCTTTTAGGTTTTCACTTTATCTGATTTTTCCACAAGTTCCCTATATGTTTAGTATTTGAAAGGGTGTTCAAACTCTTAAGTTGTAAATTTGTCACAAACTGTCTATATACCAACTGCTAAGATTTTACATTCAATTTTATATTCATGGTTTTTAGGATATGGTGAAAGGAGGAGGGCTGTTTATCGGTTTCACGCGAGGCCGTGTGTAATAACGCTACTACTGTCTAGTATAAGCGAAAACAATTTTGTGAAATTTCATTGGAGCGGTCAGTCCACAGTATACATAGACATAATAGCACTGCCGATTGTATGCTTCTAAGTGATTTATAATCCCAATAGTAAAAGCTTAGGTTTCGCTCTACCTGAGAGCTTTTTCATGATTGTGACGCTTGTATGACAGTGAAATGATGGTCTGTATCAATTTTGACTTAATAAAATGAGGAAATCTAGCGACATTCACTTCGCTACAGACAAATTGAAACAACAATTATAAGACTAAGGTGAGTAATTTGTTTTTGTACTAACGGTTTTGAAACACGCCTCAAACATAGGATAAGCATAATTATAAACTTCCCAGTATTTGAATGAATAAAAGTTACGTGACCTCAGTACAAATAACGTATAGGAATTTCACAGTCTGAAATAACTTTCTTATCATAATACGATCTCGACAATGTGGAAATGTTACGTATTTCCAATAATTAAAATTATTAGAATTAGTTTAGAGTTAGAGTGAGTTAAACGCACTCATATTTTCCTGACATTCAAACACTTACATTGTCGTACATAACTTCTTTCCCAACTACTACCGTTGACAAACTTTTCACCAACGGTAGATATACGCTCACACATCCATTCTTGTGTGCGCGCGGGCGCGCGCGTGAGAGAGAAAGGGCCTCACAATCATACACATACCTCTTCATAAAAGTGCTTTAGATGATGACGCAATACATAAATAAACACAATACTTGAAATGCTTATTTGTATAAACATTTCCTCAACTGTGAACTGATGTATCGTGGTAGAGTGCATAGCAAGCATAGCCTACATATCATCCTTTTCGATTTATTAGTTCCTTAAATTCTGCGAGAGTTCCTTATGGAACTTGAAAGGAGGAAATATGCTATTTTGTCACTCCATAGTTTCCATAAATCAAAGGTAATCAAATTCATTTGAATTATAAATTCATAATCTTCATTATATATACGAGAGTACTAAAAAAAGGGAAATTTAAAAAATAATTCCTTTTACTTGCAGCAGTTCCAAAAACCAAACTTGTGTTATATTTTTACGTAACCCTGACCCACGTCTCTGTCCCTGATCCTGGTAGAAACTTTTCTGGCTCGGTGCAACAGTTTTCACACGGCTTCTGTGGCCTCTTCATCTGAACTAACGTGTTTCAGCTGAACTCTCAGTTTTATTTCATTGGACAAAAAAAAAATAAATAAATAAACTTGAGCTAAGTGAGAACTGCATATTGGATGGTTCAGCAGCTGAGAAATAAGAACTTGAAGAAAAAGGGTTGTTTTGTTATCCACGTGAGGTCGAACATTTCCTAGCCCAAAATCACACTTTTTGAAAGTTTAGCACGTTTCTTTCTTCGTATTGTTTAAATTAGCAGTCATCCTTACTATTTCTTTTATGAATTTGCTAACTGCTACAATTTTTTATTGTTCGACTAAGCTTTTCGTCATTACTGACATCTTCAGGTCTTAAACAAGGTTGTTGTAATGACAGTCTTAAACCTGAAGATGTCAGTAATGACGAAAAGCTTAGTCGAACAATAAAAAATTATAGCAGTTAGCAAATTCATAAAAAAAATAGTTAGCACGTTTCTATTTGACCTTATTTTTGGCTTCAGTAATCACAGCTCCTCACAGTAGTTTTGCTGATTGTTACTTCACCTTTATGTGTAAAATGTAAATTGTCAAAATGTGTCCGCATTGTCGTTTGAAGTGGAAAGCCTACTTCATCACAGATATAAACAGTTTTGGAAGCAATCAATCCACTCTTAGATCTTGCAAACAATTCTCTCCACACTGCTGTCGCATTTTACGATTAATCTCTGCAGGTTTGACCCGGAAACACATCACTGCTCGCATTTCTTCCTTGGTACAGTGGAACAATGGAGCATTCATTTTAAACCTATTTTTAAACACAATAGCAAACGCCTAATAATGAAACAATACGGACACTTTGCAATTATGATTTGTAACAGCATTAAATGCTCTTCTCTACCTGATCGGGAGGAAAGGACAATTTTCATTTACTTTTTTGATTTTGCTTCGTATATAGGATAACGATTCCATATATTTACGCGGATGTAATATGATCTGTCCTTTTATTGGGTCGAGTCCCACGTTGTATTTTGATGTTTTTGGCATCGTTTGGCAGATCCACTTCTGCTAACCTCAGGATCGAGAAGGAATCTACCTGAGGATGGCAGACATGAATCTGCCGAAGCACAGCAGAAAACAGCAGTATACAATGAATACACGACCCGGAAAAGGACATACAGTATCTTGTGTGTGTAGGGTATGCGCGTTGATTTGAGATATAGGCTACCTGGGTGTTAAGTTAGTGTTGAGTGACCTGAGATACACAAAAGACGAGTTCCAGTGCTATGGGTTAGAAGTTTTCTAGAAAACTGAAAAACTACAACAGAAATATGGGCTGTCTGTTTTCTTGGGCGTAACTTATGAATGACGCGTTTCCGGACGTATGTTTATGTGACATTTTTTCTTATTTTTAGCTGTAGAATCATCTCCCGAAATAGTGTCCATTCCTATCGGAACATATTAACAGAGCCTGTAAGTTCAGTCTCTCACCTGCTGATCAGTAAACAAGTAGAAGTACGTACTAGCAAAAACGCACATACGCTTGCTGCTTTCTGACAATTTTTGATATCTATAAAACCAAAGAGAATAAGGGTAATACAAATGTAGTAATTTTGTAAGTCTATTAATGGCAATTGTGATTGTTTTCTGTAGCGTTTAATGATTCCGTTGTTTTGAGACCCTTGTATTTCCACGATTCATACGACCTTCGTAATAATTTGCAACGTAAGAAGACATCAAATTACACACAAAATTTGTGCGTTTGTTCTCGCGTGAATGTATATCACAACAGTCCGATTAATTGCAACAGATAATTGACATGTGTACAAGTGTATATAAATGTAAGGAAACGAACACATTCTTTTTGCGTGCTGTATACACACACGTGGGCGCGTGCGTGGGAGGATTGATGCAAGTGTTAATAATAAGTGGACAAGAACGAAATATTATAACCTGCAGTCAAAAGTAATTCTGCCTATGTGTTGTCTTTATACACGGTTAATTCAAAAACAAATTATTCGTTACTTAATAACATTAACTTAAATAAATAATGTGTATTCTCATGAACTTGTGTTAATTTAAATGTGTTGAGAAACCTTAAACGTGACGTCTTTATTAGTTTCTTCAACTTTTTTGTTTTTCCCCATTAAGAGGTTAGACTTCTTTGTCTGCCCAATTTACATTCTATTAAACCCTTCTCAGGGGTAATATATGATGCCGATGATATAGCTCCTCCTCTAGTCCTTTTTAGCGTATATTCTATTGTCTTCTTCGGTCATTTCCTTTCTGCCTTTTTTATTTTCAACTTGGGCATACAAGACAATAAAATTTGGTCATCTGATATTTTTCGTTAGCCGTGCCAGTCCTATCATTTGCCATATTTCTTTGGTTCTTGTTAACTTTCTTGTGTTTTTGATAATCTACGGCTCGGACGTTTACTTTCATTCATTTGTAAGAGCCCCCCCCCCCCATATGTGTAAATATATTTTTAGTTACACTGTTGAATTTAGTTACACTTATGCTCAGTTCAATTCTTCCAGACTTAGTTTCCTGTTCACCATTGCTTCTATGGTATCAAAATCTTCGTTATATTTGATACTTTGTCCAATACTTATATCTTTTTTTTGTCTTCTCGGTTTATAAAAAAGCCTGTTTCCTCATTTCGATGCAAGCAAACATTACCTTTTTTTTAATTAATTTAAAACCCTATTTCGTACACTGTTCGTGTAATCTATAAATAATGAATACCGTGCCTAACTTGACTTGCGGAAAAATTAGTGGTCGTCCGCAATAAGCAGACAATATAACGTTTCTTCTGTCATGGTAAAGCCATTCTCAAACGTTATCTATATTATATTTAATATTCTTGTTCTCATTTACAGAATATTAAACTTTTGTTCAAATTTTTAAAATATATAATATTTCTGGTATTTACTTGGCTGTAGTAGTATAGAAGTATCGTCGGAGAATCACTGTGTATCATGCCTTCCTATACTCCTCTGATGATACAACATTCGTGTACGAACAGAACGGAATACCTGCTAGACGTACGTATATCAAAAATAAAACGTGCGTTGGTGTATAATTAACATTTTGCGCGTTCGCGCGCGTGTACGTGACCGCATACGTGTGTGACGGCTTTAGGTTTATGAAGTTCTCGTAATATAGCTGCTAAATTGTAACTCCAAATTCTAAAGTTGTTTGCAGTTATACCACAGTTATCAGAAGAGTGTTTCATTTCTTCTGCAAGTATAGAATTTTGTTTCTCTAACGCAAGTTTCACTGACGTTTAAATTATTTAAATCGTTTTAGTTCTTATTTTTCAAACAAACATTTTAATAATCGATATAATTTTCGTTGAAATACAATACGGTTATTGTTCACTCTCTGATATGGATACAAGTATGTGGAATTAATAGACAAAATAATTTTATAGCTGCAGAATAAATGTATAGTTTTTTGGTAATCAATTTGTTTAATCAGTAGAGTATTTTCAGAATTTATAGTTGTAGTGTGTCTTATCTGGCAACACTTTCTGGAACTTTTGTTATAGCCTACGTATTTTTACATGTTCCAATATTTTTAAAAAATAACGTTGCTTAATCCAACAAAATTCAAACTACAAATTTTAACACACACACACAGAACAGTGAATATCTAATGTACGATTTCTAAACCCTAGCAGACTGAGTGAACTTTTTCTTATAATATGTGTTTGTAATAAAATCTTGGAAGAAGATTTTTGGCTATGTCGTTGTTCTAGCTGAACGAATTTTATTACTTCAGTCATAAAACACTGCTAACTGTCAATTTCCACGTTCAGATATTTCATTTTCTTGAACAATTGCGTGGTCTATATCAGTTTTTTAAATCTTTACCACTAGCACTTGATCTTTACCACTAAATCTCCCTGAGCTGCAGCACTTGATCACTATTTTGAACGAAATATTTTGTTATTAGATATTGTTTCAATATTTGATCATGTTTTGAATTATAAAAGAATAATTGAAAATCCTTCTACTATATTTTTTTTTTTTTTTTTTTTTAGTAAAACAACAATTTAAGAACACAATTAACACATTAACACATCATAATCACTAGAAAACTACTGAACTACTGCATTGGTTTTTAGTTAAATTTATAACCATAATCCCAAACTGGCAAACTAGTCCTTGCTTTTAAGTTTATAAATGTTTGGGTTTCCATAGATATGTATAGGCCTATATCTAATACAGTACTTTTCACAAACATTACTGATACATTATATAGATAACTTTTCATATAGACATACATAACTGATAATTTTATATAATCTTTATTTGCAAACATACCTTACAGACTTTTTGGAGGCGGTCCAAAATAAACAAGGGGTATTGAGAGATATTAAGTCTATCAAATTTTTAAAGATGCCGAGTTTATATTGTGAATAAATTTCTCATAACTTGATCCCCCATGTAGATTTTAATAATTTCCTTAAAATTTTGAGTTCCGTTTTTGACTCGTAGTGTTCTAAAATTAAGAAATTTTCATTTGTTACATTTGGGTTTGGGTAAAATCCCTTTAGCCTGAAACGCGGCTGGATTTTTATAATTTTTTCAAAATCTTGTTGCCTTTTCTACGCTTAGTGCCTTAAACTGTACACTATGTTGACATTATGGTTAAAGTTCTCTTTAATTTGACACCATACTACTTTTGCAATTTTATCAAAACTTTGACCCACTTCTTATTTGGGTCCTGGCGCCCCAAAATTTTGAAATTTTAAAAAATTAAGAGTTGCCTATATTCAGATGTAGGATAAAATTACCTTTAATTTGATACTACACATATTGGATTTTTGCGATTTTTTCAAAATTTTGAACACTTACATTTTTGCCTCCCATTCCCCTATTTTGGGGTTATACAGGAAACAATAGGCTTGTGGGTTACCAACCCCACATGTGCAAACGTACCAAGTTTTACAAAAATCCGCTGATGCGTTCAAAAGTTGTTGTGAACATGTCCCAAATAGACGGGTACAGACAGACAAATGCCAAACGATCAAGTTAAACCTTGCTTATCTCCTTCAATTATCTTGAAAACGTTACTAAAATTATTGTTCGAAATTATAAAACCAAAACAGGCTATTAGATATAAATCTGAGAGAGAGAGAGAGAGAGAGAGAGAGAGAGAGAGAGAGAGAGAGAGAGAGAGGCGCACCTCACAGCGTCCTCTGTATTGTACGTTAACAATAGTTTGGCGGATTATATGTATAAAAGGGTCCTTTTGTAACTAGACTGAAAATGCCACGAACGTCGGAACACCTTGAATATTAGTTTAGCATCTTCTCGAGTTATTGATTGTCAAAACACGAAATTTTTCACGTTAATCCTCTTTTCCTGTACATATTATTGTGTAAAACAACAGTCGTCTTATTCTGTCCAAGATAATGAAAATATATCAAAAATATTAGTTAAATATTTTAACCTGATAGTGAAACGACAAGCACTGAATTCTAATCTATCGTGAATTATTACAACAAAATATCTGTGGTGATTGAACACAATAATAATCATGATTATAACGTTAAAGATACATAATTATGAAAACACCGCATTTGGTAAAAAATTGGTTTTTCACTAAATGCGGACGCTGGACTGTGAATAAAGGATAGAATTATACTGAGATACTACGGTGGTGAAAAGAGGAAAATGTACCAAAAAGAAAAACGTAGGGCTCTTTACATAGGTACACGTAGGTATTGACCTCTTACCACCAACATTTGCTTTCTTGACGTTTATCACCTTGTTTACGGTTGATGAATAAACGCTCCGATTACAATCTATCGCTTTTCTAAAGACGTTACGTGAGCGATCCTAATTAAACCAAACCATTGAAATCAAAACGAAATCTTTAAATAAGTGATCCGTGCGTTATTGTCCACAATATGGAACTGCATCTATTGTTTTGTCAAAATACGGCGGGTTGTTCCGTACGTTCCTACATTCGTTTGAGAACACTGTAGGCTACATTAGTCAGCTGCCCAACACCGTACGAAGAACAAATACCATAAAATAAAATAAATATGAAGTTTGACAAGACCACGTCTTTTATAATACTTGCTCATATATTCGTCGGCCTTGCGTAATATCGCTTTAATTACGTGCACACGGACGTACGTATAAACGGTTGTCACAAAAACATATAGCTCGACACTCGCTATTAATATCATCAACTACAGCAGTCAAGAGTACATAGTAGAACTGCAGACAGACAGAGGCTGCACGGGCGTCTTGCGCCCTAATTTGTTTGCGATGTCCAGGTCTAGCCCTGATGAACGCCAGGTGCCAACAGGTCAGACGACTCTCAGGGCTGTGCGGTTGTGCGCCTCAGAGACGAACGGCTCGGTAACTGAGTTCCGAGCTACCTTCTGGAGCTCCTGCCTCGTGACCCAGCCCAAGTAGGGCGTGTGCTCTATAGCAGGCCAGTTCTCGGCTGTTGTGCTAGCCTAAACTAGTGCAGTATACACCGAGGGCGTTTCCATGAATCACCTGGACGTATACGGTACCTGCCCAGCCCAGCCACAAGAGGATTGTCTGGGAACCTCGCCGCACGTGCATAAAATTTGCGTGCAAGCCGCCTGAATGTTTCGTCTAAAGAGCGGAAGCCAAGTCCTCTCCTTAGAAGGCGTGATGAGAAGCGACGGGGGACTTTGGCCGCTAGCCGAAGACCCCTGTCGAGGACGCTCTGCAACTTCTTTTTATGCATTGCGGCGAGGTAACCCCAAACCGGGCAAGCGTAGGTAATGACCGGCAGCAAATACGCGCCGACGATTATCTTGTCCAATTTCCTGGTCATGGCTGAGCTGATCAGGAGTGGAAACAGTAAGCTCAGACGAGCGGATGCTCGCTTAAGAACTGTCTGAGCGTGGGTACGCCAGGTGAGCCGACGGTCGAGGTGTAATCCGAGGTACTTAACCTCATTGGACCAGCGCAAGTACGTTCTGCCGATACGTAACTGCCTAACAGGGTGCTTCCGTCACTTCGAGAATTCGACGGCTACACTCTTGGTAGCGTTGAGTTGCACTCTCCAATTTTCAGTCCAGTTCCCGAGCGTGTCGAGCTGGCGCTGCAGTCGTAAAACGGCTCTTTCTACATGACTATCGGCCGTAAATACGGCCGTGTCGTCCGCAAAGAGGGCCACCCGGACTCCAGGCTGTCTCGTCACGTCGTTGACGTAGAGTGAGAACAGAAGGGGGCCAAGAACACTACCTTGAGGGACGCCGGCTGTGATTCGTCTCTCGGAAGAGACTGAATCTCCAACTCTCACGCAGAAGGTCCTCTCCGTCAGAAAGCTAGCAACCAGATGGAGGTAGCAGTCTGGGAGCTGGACTTCCCTAAGCTTGAATAATAGGCCATCATGTCATACCCTGTCGAAGGCTTTTGAACATCTAAGAAACAGCCAACGGTCCGTTCTCTCCGACACCCGGCGTCCGTGATGTATTCCACCATTCTCATCAGTTGATGAGTGGTCGAATGCCCCACACGGAAGCCGAACTGTTCGGGGACCAGCACGTCAAAGTTAATTAGATGCTCTCGCACACAACGCTGCACGAGTCGCTCAAAAACCTTGGACGTAGCGGAGAGTAGGCTGGTGGGCCGGAGGTTGTCGGGGCGGGAAGCATCCTTTCCCTGCTTCGGGATCACGATGACCGTCGCCTTTCGCCATTTCTTGGGAAAGTAGGCCTGTCTGAGACACGCGTTGAACAAATCAGTCAAGAATTGAACTCCAGGCTCCGGGAGAAGTCGTAGAGCCGTGTTCGTGACACCGTCCGGGCCTGGAGCTTTTCTTGGCTGAAGTTCAGCGAGCCGATCTGAGACCTCTTCCAAAGAAATTGGTTCGGGCTCCGCCGTGATCGGAAGAAATAGAAAGTCTTCCACAGCCATCTCGACTTTTTCGTCGAAGTCCCAGTCCATGGGCGGGTTGGGAGCGAACTGGCGCTCGAAACACAAGCCCAAGTACTCGGCCTTCTCCTTCGGGCGACCCAGGAGTTGTCCGAACGGCCCAACGATGGCGGGGAGAGGAGGTCGTCGCCTCCGTCCCACCATCGCGGAAGGTATCCGGTACGGGTGACTTTGCGGGTCCGCATCCCCCGTTCGGGCCACAGCGAGTTCTCAACAGCTACGTCGGAACGCCTTCAGACTGCTACGCAGTCGTCCGGTGAGCCGATTGTATGCTGCCTTATCGGCCGGATCACGGGTCCTCTGCCAACGTTTCCGGAAGTAATTCCTCTCGCGAGCGAGAAGAGAGACTTCCCCAGGGATGAGTTGGTAGTCAGGAGTGAAACCGGCTTGCATACGTGAAGACACTCCTATAGCCGAGATGATTGCCTCTTCGATTCCCGCTACTGCTTCGTCTAGGAGGCGAACGGAATTGAGTGGACCCGCTGGCGGCAATCTACGGCACAGAGGTCAGCGCGGTAGAACTGCATATTTACGCACTGTCTTGATTCTGTCACCAAATACCATGAACGCTAACCTCTCAGTAAAAATCTTCCCTTCAGAAGATTTGTTTTAAAATAAGATGTCTTGTTAAATATAAATATATTTATTTATTTTTGTCCATTGTTGAATTAAATTTCGGGATTAAAATTCATTCTAACGGATTGTAATACTATGAACTAGTAATCTCCCTAAGCTGCAGAACTCGCTCACTCATTGAGCGAATACATTTATTATTAAGAAAAACGAAATTAATAAATTTTATCTTTTTAAAGTTGTGAGTAATGTTCGTCACATGTGATTAGCAGTGAAACACCACGAGGAAGTGATCATACGTCGTTGACAGATATTAATTTTGACAATTAATAAAGACATGAGTTCGTATTAAGAATCAAATTTCTCATAACTGGATGCCTCACCAAGAATTTTTATGGATGGATGGATGATGCGCGGGCGTCTTGCGCCCTAATTTGTGTGCGTTGTCCAGGCCTAGGCCTGATGAACGCCAGGTGCCAACAGGTCAGCGCGGTCGTTTGCTCTGCACAAGGAGTTATGGTGCAGTCCGCGGGTCCATGATAAATTACATGGCCACCACGGAGGCAAGCTTGAGCTTTTGCTTCAGCCAATTGTCCCGCCGAGGCGCGACACCATGGTCCCCTCAGGTAGCCTTTGGGAACGTAGTGACGCACTGGCGAGGACAAGAGGCTCGAGCGCCCTAGGGCGTCGGTCGAAATGGTAACGAATGACTCCGAGACAGCCAGCTTCCGCAAGGAAGGCACTTGCACAACCTCGCGGAAGCCCGTGTCTCAGGTCATTACCCTGCCGAATCAGCAAAGCAGGTGCTCACGAGGATCTTAGTGGTCATGGCTTCAGCCAATTGCAACGCCTGGTCGCGGCTCCTTGGTCTCCGAGGACATAGCCCACGGAAACTTAGAGGCGCGCTGGCGAGGACAAGAGGCTCGACCGCCCGAAGGCGGCGGCCGAGTCGAAGGGATTCTTCACCGGGGCAGTCGGCTCTCGCAAGGAAGGCATTTGCACAACCTCGCGGGAGCCCGTGTCCCGGATCACAGCCCTGCCGAATCGGCAAAGCCGATGCTGGCAATAAATCAATCCAATCCAATCTGCCGCAGCATGATTGACTACAGTTTCGGCAGGCGCAGGTAGTAAATGATGGTGATCATTTCAGTCTCCAGAAGGTTGGGGGTTCCTTGCATGTAGCATGTAGCACTGTGGTAGCGGGGCGTCTTTGCACCCGGTGCATGACTGCAGCATCTGGGTCGAGCCCAATGGCTGCCTGTGGATACACTTAGTCCTGGTTCATTCGACTGGTGCCTACAAACAGGAATGGACAACCGCCAACCAGTTAACTGAGAAGGCGGGGGAGAAAGGTTTTCAATTTTTATTTATTTTAAAAATATCAGCAATCAGTGGGCACTGCCGCAAGGACGGGTTCAGGTGACAGTTGTCGCCCGTTCCCAGTCCCGCGTGCAGACGCCGTGAGGCGTCGGTCGCTCCCCGCGAGGCAGAGAGCCTCCGTGCCAGTGATAGCGCGTAGCAGCAGCATTCAGCGCGGTCGGCATACTAGGAAGGGAGGAAGGAAACAGCTTTACAGGTAAATTCTGGGGCATGGGCAGATAGTGAATATACAAGTTAAGTGAGGTTTAAGTTTACTTAAACTTATGGCGGGTCATCGAGAATCGCCCGAGGGCGTTTGACCCGGACAGGGGGAGGTGGTTGCGTGGTGCTGATGGTCCTGAGGTAAGGGAAGGAAGAGGTCTCAACTGCGGCAAAGAGAGTCGCAGCTAATGACCAGACAAAGGCTGAGAGAGCAGGAAGTCGTAGACCTCGAATGACACTATTTCGAACAAACCAAGGAGATCCCGACAAGGAACGGAGGGTTCTGGATTGGAAACTTTCCAGCCTACGCCTGTTGGTGGCGGAGGCAAGTGACCACCAAACAGGTGCCGCATAGGTCAATACAGACCGGAGAAACAACAGATAGAGGGTAACTTTCGTGCGCAGCGCCAGGGGGCTGCGGCACGCGAGGTATGGGTAAAGTTTGGCTCGAACGCCGCGAGCCTTGGCAAGGGTTTCCGTCACGTGGGCGTTGAAGCAAAGGCGACGATCTAGCCGAACGCCTAGATACTTCACCGACTCTTTATAGGCGATAGGCCTCCCTTCCAGGGAGAGGGGCTGGCATCGGGAGATGGACTTACGAGTGAAACAGATCGCCTCGGATTTCTCCGTGTTGATCGTCACCCGCCATTTCCGTAGCCAGTCCGGAAGCTGGTCCAACTGACGCTGCAACTGTGTACTCGCAAAACGCGGGGACACAGAGCTGTAATGATACATTGCATCGTCAGCGAACAAAGACAACGTGACTCCGGGCAAAACAGGCAGGTCGTTCGTGTACACGAGGTACAGAACGGGGCCGAGGACAGATCCCTGGGGTACGCCGGCGGCGACAGGACGAACTGCAGAGCAGGTTCCGTCGACGCTCACCCTGAAGGTTCGGTCGCTGAGATACGACCGGAGGAAAAACACTATGGACGATGGTAAGGGGGAGTTAGCTAGTTTGAAGAGAAGACCTTCGTGCCAGACTTTGTCGAAGGCCTTGCTCACGTCCAGCAGTGCGGCGGCCGTAGCCGCTCGCCTGTTGGTGGCGTCAGAGAGTTGCGTTACCACGCGGACTAGTTGAAGAGTGGTCGAGTGCTCTCTGCGAAACCCGAACTGTTCGCTGCGGATAAAATTATCCAACAACGGCGAGATGCGGGCCAGCAGGAGCCGCTCGAACACCTTCGAGATAACTGGCAAGAGAGATATTGGCCGATAGCTTTCAGGAAGCATGCGCGGCTTGCGGGGTTTAGGAACCATAACGATGTAGGCATTTTTCCACAGGCGGGGAAAGTACTGTAGCCGGAGACAAGAGTTGAACAGCTCGAGAACGAGGTCAACGCCTGAGGCCGGGAGAAATTGTAATGCAGCGGCCCCGATCCGGTCAGGACCGGGGGCGCGACGGCGGTTTAGTCGACAGACAGACGAAACGAGTTCGTCTCTGTCGAACGGGAGGTCTGGGCCAGCGGGAGGGCGAGAAAAATAACCAGATAGGAAGTCCCGGACTTCTGCCGAGTGGGCAGGGTCCGAAACGCCTCGATGAACGGTAAATTGCGACTCCATGCAGTCGGCGAAGACCTCAGCCTTGCCTTCTGATGAAGACACAACCCCGTTCGGGGTTTCCAGCGAGTTGCGAGTTCTCTTCTCGCGGGTCAGTCTACTCACCGCTCTCCAGACGGAGGCGTGGTCGACTTCAAGAGACTCAAGGTATGAGTCCCATCGATCAGAGTTTACGTCCCGCAGTAGCTGCTGAACGTAAAGGGACTGTTGTTGAAATCGTCGCTTAACGACTGGGTCACGGGTTCTTTGCCATCTGCGGCGGAGCTGGCGCCGTAGCCAGATGGCGTGGAGTACTTCCGCAGGTAAGGCCGATTTACGATGATTCACCTCGAGTGCGTAGGTGTGTCGATCCATGACACCTTGGACCAATTCCTGAAGATTTGTGGCGCGGAGATCCAGATCGTCACGAGTGACGATTGGGTCCGCCGGGAGAGATAGTAACCTTCGAGAGAGCTCATCATGATAGGATCGCCAGTTGACTCTCCTAACAATCTGGGCGGGAAGTCGGGGTGACGCCGACAGCTCTCGAACAGTTATAACAAGGGGATTGTGATCGGACGAAAGGTCCGACACAGACGAGACCTCGATGTTGCGGGCAACGTTCTTGACAACTACTATGTCAAGAACGTCCGGCCGATGGCCGTGAAAGGAGAAGTAGGTAGGGTCTTCAGGGCCGATGACATTAAGTGCCGGGTCGCCAGAGACGAACCGGAACAGAGAATTTCCATAGGCGTTGACAACGCGGCTGTTCCATGAAGGGTGTTTGGCGTTTAAGTCGCCGGCTACAATGGTTGAGAGCGGGTGGTCGAGGAGGGCGTCCCACTCCTCGGGCGGTGGCGGAGTTCGCCGGCCAGGCCGGAGGTACGCAGAAACAACGCGCAGCTCCGATCCGCCGGCGTCCACCGCCACCGCGCAGCCTTCAATAATAGATGTATCTAGAGGAGGCAAAAGCCTGTGGGATATCCGCCTGTGGACTAAAACAGCTGTGCCCCCCGAGGGGGGACAGCGAGGCCGTAGGGGACGATCCTGACGATAACAGGCATAGGCAGGAAGGGAAAACGAGTGGTAATGAGCCAGATGAGTCTCGGAAAGAAGTATGATATCAACATCATACTCCGTCACGAAAGTCATCAGTTCAGATCGTCTGGGGAGTAGCCCGAAGGCATTCCACGCAACGATCCTCAGGCTATTAGCCATTTAGGGGAAGTAGAGGAAAGAGGGTAGCTAACGATTGGAACACCAGGGCAAGCACAGTGGTAGTGTCGCGAGCAGTCCTGATAGACGAAACAAGATTATCTGCCCAGGCAGTCAGGGGATCCGCCGAAGCCCGAGAAGATTCCCGGGATTCAGGAGGACAAGCCTGACTGGCCTCGACAGGGGTAGCAGATGGCGCTGGGCTGGTGGACTGAGCTGTAGACTGCTCGCTGGGAGGTTGAGGACGATGACTGGGGGCGGGTCGAGCCCGCGGAGAGGGTACAGGTGGAACCTGTGACGATGTAGGTCGGCCAGCGGAGTTCCGGCGACGACGAGAGCGCTTGGATTTGCCCGATCGGGCTGGAGGCGGGGCTGATTTAGCGGCCATGGCCGCGTAGGAAGGTGCGGGCGCTCCGGCAGGCGCCGGTGTTGAGGCAGCTGCAGGCGGCGCCGAAGCGACGACTGCAGGCAAGACAGCGGCACCGGAAGCAACCGAAGTTGCCGCCGGGACCTTGGCAGATGAACCAGTGAGAGGCGGGAAAGCCGCTCGCCGGTTAGGGCCAGGACCAGCTACACGGCCAGCCTGCGCGCCAGGGCGCACAGGAGGTCGCTGCGGTTTCATGGCGGCGATAAAATTAGGGCAGCCTCGGTAATTAGCCGGGTGGGCTCCTTTGCAGTTGCAGCATATAGCTGTGAACCCCGTCAATGGCTTATCACAGCCACGATGAGGTTCAGCACAACGCACGCAACGCGGGGGCTGATGGCAAAAGATACTGCTGTGGCCGAACCTCTGGCAGTTAAAACACTGCGAGGGGCCGGGCCGCGGGTTAAATGTTCGGACTTGCACCCGTAGGTGCAGAAGATTCTGGAGAGTGTAAATCTCCTCGAAGGGGCCTACTTTCAGTAATTTTACAAGAAAGCTGTTAACAGGTCGGCGGTCATCACCTTTGCCAACATGCAGGACGCTTACTGCGGTCGGCGCATAGCCGAGCGCAACAAGTTCCTGCCTGATGGCATCAGGTTCGGTAAAGGAAGGAATTCCCGACAGAACGACCTTGATTTCTCGCTCTGACGGGAGGGCAAAAGTGTGAAAAGAAATCTTACGCTCTGTCAGGAATGACTGAACAGAGCGGAAGTCTGGGATTGTAGCGGTCGCCAGCTTTAGCGAGGCGCCTTGGCACCTCGCCTCGACCTTGACCGAAGGAAGAGCTAGGGATATGGAACGCAGTAACTGAGAGTAATTCCTATTATCAGGAATTACAATCGGTGGAATGCGTGGGGCATTGCATTATGGATGCGGGGTGTCTTTGCACCCGTGGCTTGATTGCAGCATCTGGATCGTGTCCAATGGCTGCCAGAAGTAAACATAGTGCTGGTACATGTCGACTGGTTACCTAAGACTGGAAAAGGAAACCGCCAACCAGTTAACTGAGAAGGCGGGGGAGTATAACTGTTATTTGTTTAATGCACTGCCGCTGGTACCGATTCGAGCAACAGATGTTGCCCGTTTCAAGTCCAGTCAGCAGACGCCCTGAGGGCGTCGGTCGCTCCCCGCGAGGCGGAGAGCCTCCGTGCCAGTGAATGATGACAGCGACAAGCAGCCGGCTCAGCGTGCTAGGAGGTGGACAGGAAGGAGAGAAGGACAGTTTGGTGAAATACTCTGGTCTAGGACTGATGATTACTTGTTTGTATTTAATTTAAAGAGGATGGCGTTATGGCGGGTCATCAAGAAGCGCCCGAGGGCGCTTGACCCGAATGGGCGGTGGTGGTTCTGATGCACTGAGGGTTCGTAGGTACGGGAAGGTGGAGGTCGAGGCTTTAGCAAAGAGAGTTAGAGCCAGCGACCGGACAAAGGAAGTCAAGGTAGGAACACGGAGACCCCTTCGAATCACGTCGTTCCTTACAAACCAAGGGGACCCCGTCAAGGATCGGAGTGTTCGGGACTGGAAAGCTTCCAGCCTACATCTGTTGGTGGTGGATAAAAGAGACCACCAGGCGGGTGCCGCATAGGTCAATACAGACCTGAGAAATAGTAGATAGATGGTAAGTTTCGTGCGCATGGCCAGGCGGCTGCGACACGAGAGGAAAGGAGATAATTTGGCTCGGACGCCGCGAGCCTTGGCAAGGGTTTCCGTCACGTGGGCGTTGAAGCAAAGGCGACGATCTAGTCGAACGCCTAAATACTTCACCGATTCTTTGTAGGCGATGGGTCTCCCTGCTAGGGAGAGGGGCTGGCATCGGGAGATGGACTTACGGGTGAAACAGATCGCCTCGGATTTCTCCGTGTTGATCGTCACCCGCCATTTCCGTAGCCAGTCCGGAAGCTGGTTCAACTGACGCTGCAGCTTTGTACTCGCAAATCGCGGGGACAGGGAGCTGCAGTGATACATAGCATCGTCAGCGAACAAAGACAACGTGACTCCGGGCAAGACAGGCAGGTCGTTCGTGTACACAAGGTACAGAACGGGGCCGAGGACAGATCCCTGTGGTACGCCGGCGGCGACGGGTCGAACTGTAGAACAGGACCCGTCGACGCTCACCCTGAAGGTTCGGTCGCTGAGATACGACCGGAGGAAAAACACTATGGTCGATGGTAGAGGGGAATTGGCAAGTTTGAAGAGAAGACCTTCGTGCCAGACTTTATCGAAGGCCTTGCTCACGTCCAACAGTACGGCGGCCGTAGCCGCTCGCCTGTTGGTGGCGTCTGACAAGTGCGTAACAACGCGGACCAATTGAAGCGTGGTCGAGTGCTCTCTGCGAAACCCGAACTGTTCGCTGCGGATGAAACCATCTAGCAGCGGCGAGATGCGAGCCAGCAGGAGACGCTCGAACACCTTCGAGATGACTGGCAAGAGAGAGATTGGACGATAGCTTTCAGGAAGCATGCGCGGCTTGCGAGGCTTCGGAATCATTACGATGTTGGCAGATTTCCACAGGCGGGGAAAGTACTGTAGCCGGAGACAGGAGTTAAACAGCTCAAGAACGAGGTCAACGCCTGAGGCCGGGAGATTTTGTAGAGCAGCGGCCCCGATCCGGTCAGGACCGGGGGCGCGACGGCGATTTAGTCGGCAGATAGATGAAACTAGTTCATCCCTGTCGAACGGGAGGGCTGGGATTTCGGGAGGGCGTGAAAAATGTCCAGATAGGAAGTCACGGACTTCTGCCGAGTGGGCAGGGTCCGAGACGCCTTGGTGAACAGTAAATTGCACCTCCATGCAGTCGGCGAAGACCTCTGCCTTGCCTTCTGATGAAGATACAACCCCGTTCGGAGTTTCAAGTGGGTTGCGAGTTCTCTTCTCGCGGGTCAGTCTACTCGCCGCTCTCCAGACGGAGGCGTGGTCGACTTCAAGAGACTCAAGGTATGAGTCCCATCGATCAGAGTTTACGTCCCGCAGTAGCTGCTGGACGTAAAGAGACTGGGCCTGAAAGCGCCTTTTGACGCCGGGATCACGGGTTCTTTGCCATCTGCGGCGGAGATTGCGCCGTAGCCAGATGGCGTGGAGTACTTCCGCAGGTAAGGCCGATTTACGATGATTCACCTCGAGAGTATATGTGTGTCGATCCATGACACCTTGGACCAACTCCTGAAGATGAGTGGCTCGGAGATCCAAATCGTCACAAGTGACGACCGGGTCCGCGGGGAGTGATGGTAACCGCCGTGAGAGCTCATCATGGTAGGAGCGCCAGTTGACTCTCCTAACAGTCTGAGCGGGAGGTCGGGGTGAGGCCGACAGCTCACGGGCAGTTATAAAAAGGGGATTGTGATCGGATGAGAGATCCGACACTGACGAGACCTGGATGTGATGGGTCACGTCCTTGGCTATGACAATGTCAAGGACGTCCGGTCGATGACCGGAAAAGGGGAAGTGAGTAGGGTCTTCTGGGCCGATAACTTGAAGTACCGGGTCGTCGGAGACGAACCGATACAGAGATTTTCCGTAGGCGTTGGCTACTCTGCTGTTCCAGGAGGGATGCTTGGCATTTAAGTCGCCGGCTACGATGGTTGGTAGGGGATGATCGAGGAGAGCGTCCCACTCCTCGGGCGGTGGAGGTAGCCGCAGGCCGGGCCGGAGATACGCCGCAACAACGCGCAACTCCGATCCGCCAGCGTCTATCGCCACCGCACAACCTTCAACAAGAGATGTATCTAAAGGGGGTAGTGGCCTGTGGGATATCCGCCTGTGGACTAAGACGGCTGTCCCCCCCGAGGGGCGACAGCCAGGCCGTTGGGGACGATCCTGACGAAAACAGATGTAAGATGGCAGGTTGAAGGTATGGTAGCGAGCCAGATGAGTCTCGCAAAGGAGGACGACATCAGCGTCGTACTCCGTTACGAAAGTCATCAGTTCAGATCGTCGAGGGACTACCCCATGGGCATTCCACGCAACGATCCTAAGACTCCTAGCCATTCAAAGGAAGAAGAGGAAAGAGGGTAGACAGGGATTGAAACACCAGGGCGAGAACCGTGGTTGTATCTGGAGCAGACCTGATGTTGTTTACCAAAGTTTCAGCCCAGGCAGTCAGGGGGTCCACCGGGGCCCGGGAAGATTCCCGAGATTCCGGAAGACGGACCTGGCTGGCCTCGGCCGGTGTTGCAGATGGCGCAGGGCTCGGGGACGGACGTGGGGTCTGCTCAATTGGGAGCTTAGGTTGATGGCTGGGGGCGGGCGGGGCCCGCTGAGGTTTTACAGGCAAGGCCTGTGGAACTTGTCGCTGACGGCGACGAGTGCGCTTTGGTTTGTGGCTCCGAGGAGCGGAAGGCGGGACTGATGTAGCGGCCACAGCCGCGTATGAAGGACCGGGCGCTCCGGCAGGCGCCGGGACAGAAGGGACTGCAGGCGGCGCCGAAACGTCGACTGCAGGCGGAACTGGGGCCCTGGGAGCAGCCGGAACTGCTGCCGGGGCCTGAGATGATGCTCCGGAGAGAGGTGGGAAGGCCTCTCTGCGGTTAGGGAGGGGACCTGCAACACGGCCTGCCTGCGCGCCAGGGCGAGCAGGAGTCCGCTGCAGCTTCATGGCTGATATAAAGTCCCTACATCCTCTATAACTAGCCGGATGGTCCCCGCCGCAGTTGCAGCAAATGGCCGTGAACCCCGTCTTGGGCTTATCACACCCACGATGAGGCTCAGTACATCGCACGCAACGCGGAGGGTGATTACAGAATAAGCTGGAGTGGCCAAACCTCTGACAGTTAAAACACTGCGAGGGGCCTGGCCGCGGGTCAAAAGTACGAACTTGCACCCGAAGGTGCAGGAAGTTTTGGAGGCCATAGACCTCCTCGAACTGGCCTACTTTGAGTAGTTTCACTAGGAAACTATTCACAGGACGGCGATCTTCCCCCTTGCCAGCATGCAGTACACTTACCGCCGTCGGCGAATAGCCTAAGGCGACAAGCTCCTGCCTGATGGTATCGGGGGCGGTCCAGGAAGGAAGTCCGGAAAGAACAACTTTAATTTCGCGCTCTGAAGGAAGCGCGAAAGTATGGAAGGAGATCTTCCGATCGGTAAGAAACTGTTGGACCGATCGGAAGTCCGGGACTGTTGTGGCCGCAATTCGAAGCGAGGAGCCTTGGCACCTGGCCTCGAGTTTGGCCGAAGGAAGCAGATTCTGGAGGGAACGAAGAATTTCCCTATAATTGCGATTGTCGGGAATGACAATCGGAGGAATTTTAGGCTTGGGCACAGATTGAGAGGGAGACTGAGTCGGATGGTTGGCGCTGTTACCGGGACTAGATACCCGATGCGTAGCAGCGGCCGGTGGCGGGCTGGCGACCAATTTTCGCTTGCGTTTGGCAGACTTGCCCTCCACAAGCGAAAATTCACCTTCCCCCGTCCCCACACTACACATCGACGCACAATCACTTTCACTTTCACTATCACTGATTGTATGGGACGGCAGCGGGGTAGAATGAGGACCAGTACCGCAGGTTTCCATTAAGGTTACCAGCGGTGCCGGCAAAGGAACGGGAGTTGCGTTCGACGCCATCTCGGGATTAACCGAAATGAACGTCGAAGACGCAAAAAGGGCTAGGAATGAGTAACTTTCACCAGCACTGAATCACTACACTGACAGACAAAGAACACGAACACCAGACGCGCACTGCACACGAATCACAAAAACACTCGCGCACGACACAATACACTTCTGAAATTGTAGCACACTGATGGTTGAAGAACGATGATGATGATGATGAAGAAAACAGATTGAAAAAGATATTACTAACGGTTAAAAACCACAATCGCAAATGCGAAAAAGAGTAGCACAGCCTACCCGGGCAACAGCTCTAGGTAGACTCCGCGTGGGGCAGACAGTCCAGTGGTCCAGTGGTGTACGGAGCAGCAGCTAGTCGTGCTCCGGTGGTCGCAGTGTCCGGGTGATACCCGATGACTGCATGTTGCCTTGCTGTTACCTTGGCTAGCGATCTCGCGCTTTCAAAGGAATGGAACCTCCAGCAATTTTATTTTGGAGGGACAGGATGTTCGATTTTTCATGGACCCTGGGACCTCGAAGAGACCCGTGACGGCTGAATGGGGGAGACCTCGAAGACCTTTCGCTTGAGAAGCAGGAATTACCCTCCCACAACGGGTAGGGCGCCCCTAACCGCTCAGGAAAAGTCTCCGAGGGCTGCCAAGCGGCAATGTCGGCGCACGGGAGAGAGCGTAGGAGGAGGCAGCGGCCACCAGAGGCGGCACTAAGCACACCTAGGGCGAGCGCAGACCCCCCTCTAGTCTGTCGCCGAGCGCCAGCACGGACAAGAGAAAGAAGGAAGGAGGAGGAGCGTGAAAATACTCAAGGTCGGGGGGATCGGGCAGATGTTCTGTAACTGCTTATGGGGGGTCGTCGAGCAAAGCTCGGGGGCGTTTGTGTCGTCTAGGTGGTGGGCCGACATCTGTGCTTAGTCGACGGATGTGGGGATGGGTCGAGACATAGGCTCGGGAGAATAGGTTGAGGGCTAGGGACCGAACGAATTCGGTAAGTGAAGGAACCTTCAACCCTCGCCTGATGGCATCATTTCTGACAAACCAGGGAGAGTTGGAGATGTAGCGGAGGGTTCGGGATTGAAAAGCTTCCAAACGGGCGACAACGGATGGGCTGAGTAGTACCCAAAAGGCGGGGGCTGCGTAAGTCAGGATTGCCCTAAGAAAGAGCAAGTAGATGGTGAGTTTAGTGCGCACAGGCACTGAACCCCGATGAGAGAGAAAGGGAAATAGTTTGGCTCTGACGCCTCTGGCGCGCTGGAGACTCAGAGAGACATGAGGTGCAAAGCTTAGGCGTCGGTCAAGAGTGACGCCCAAGTACTTTACAGTCCGTTTCCACTCGATTGGGCTCCCTTCAAGGGAGAGGGACTGGCAGCGGGAAGTTAATTTATGAGAAAAGGCGATCGCCTCGGATTTCTCCGCATTGACCGCCATCCTCCACTTCCGTAGCCAGTCCGGAAGTACGGCGAGCTGACGTTGCACCAGGCCAGCTGCGAAATCAAGACTCGCTGAGCTGGCGTGGTACATAGCGTCATCCGCATAGAGCGAGAGAGTGACTCCAGGCTGAACAGGCAGGTCGTTCGTGTACACGAGGTACAGAACGGGGCCAAGGACAGATCCCTGAGGTACGCCTGCGGCGACTGGTCGGACGGATGAGTACGACCCTTCGACGCATACCCTAAAGATACGATCGCACAAGTACGATCGGAGAAAATGAACGAATGAGGCAGGGAGGGGGGAGTGGGCCAGTTTGTAGAGAAGGCCTTCGTGCCAGACTCGATCGAAGGCCTTACTCACGTCGAGCAATACAGCGACGGAGGACAGATGCTTGTTGTAGGCGTCCGTCAAATGGGTAACAACCCGGACGAGTTGAAGGGTCGTCGAGTGCTCCCTGCGAAAGCCGAACTGCTCCTGCCGAATGAAACCATCCAGCAGAGGCGCGTACCGACCGTGCAGGAGGCGCTCGAGTACCTTCGATATGACTGGCAACAGCGAGATGGGTCGATGGTTTGAGGGGTCAATACGCAGCTTGCGAGGCTTGGGGATCATGATGATTTTCGCACGCTTCCACAGGCTGGGGAAGTAATGAAGCCGGAGACATCCATTGAACAGCTCGTGGACCAAGTTGATGAGGCTAGGGGGAGCGTGTTGTAGCGCCGCCGCTCCGATACGATCATCGCCGGGCGCCCTCTTAGGGCGAAGTCGACCAATAGCCGAGACAACATCGGCCCGGTCGAACGGGTCAGGGATGTCAGCTGGAGGGCGGGAAAAATATCCAGATAGGAAGTCTGCGACCTCGGCCGAGTGGACGGGGTCGCAGACGCCTCCGTGGACGGTGAATTGCTCCTCCATGGTTGCGGCAAAGACTTCAGCTTTGCCGGCCGCGGAGTACACAATGCCGTCCGGTGATCTGAGGGGATGGCGGGTCCTTTTGTCGCCATTAAGTCGACTCGCAGCCTGCCAGACAGACTC
Organism: Magicicada septendecula; assembly: GCA_034769895.1. NCBI lineage: Eukaryota > Metazoa > Arthropoda > Insecta > Hemiptera > Cicadidae > Magicicada > Magicicada septendecula. The sequence goes on along the minus strand of CM068367.1, from coordinate 316,408,290 downwards.
GGGCCGGACTTCAAGAGACTCGAGGTACGAGTCCCAACGATGTGCAGTGGCATCAAGCAGAAGCTGCTTGACAAGGTCAGATTGGGCGTTTAGCCTGCGTTTGATAGCAGGATCCCGGGTTTGTTGCCATCTCCGGCGGAGTTGGCGCCGAGTTTGGATGGCGAGGAGCACCTCTTCAGGTAGTTGAGACCGGCGATTTGTCTCTGGGACAAGATAGGTGTGTGTGTCCATAGCGGACGTAACGACTTCTTGAAGATAGTCGGCCATACGGTCCGCATCAGCCGTAGAGGCGATGGGGGCCGGGGGGTCAGATGGCACTGTTCGTTGGAGTTCGTCATGATAGGAGCGCCAGTTGACTCTCCGTGGACGAGAGGGGGGTTGGAGAGGTGTGTCCAACAGGGGACGAACAGTGATAAGTACCGGGTCGTGGTCGGACGAGAGGTCCGATACAGCACTGACAGTGATAGGAATGGCCAGGTCCTTGACAATGACAATGTCAAGGACATCCGGAAGGCCCCTAGTGGGCACGTGGGTCGGTGAGTCAGGACCAATAACTGAGACCTGCAGATGACGCTGAACGTAGCTGTAGAGCGAGCGGCCACGCGGGTTCGTGACACGGCTGTTCCAAGAGGGATGCTTGGAGTTGAAGTCTCCGGCAGCTATAGTAGGTAGTTCGTGGTCGAGGAGGGCGTCCCACTCCTCAGGCGGCGGAGGCCCTCCGGGCCCGGGAGGAAGGTACGCCGAAATTAGGCGAACCTCCCGATCCCCGATCCAGAGGGCCACCGCCGTCGTCTCCAAATACCTAGTATCTGGAGGGGGTAAGAGACGATGGGCAATGCGCCTGTGGACGAGAATAGCAGTACCCCCGCTGGGACGAGCGGGGGGTTGTAGCCGGGGCCTATCCGTGCGATATGTAGTGTACGCCGGAAGCTGAAAGGAAGCAGCAGGGGTAAGGAAAGTTTCGGAGAGTAGGATGACATCTAGGTCATATTCAGTGGCAAAGTTAGCCAATTCGGCTCGGCGAGACGGAACACCACACGCGTTCCATGCCACCAGCCGAATAGGCCTAGACATTGAGAGGCAGGAGAGTCATGAGGGAGGTAAGAATGGTGACTAGCAGAGACTGGACGTCCTTGGCAGCCAAGATTTGAGGGATGAGGGTCTCAACCCAGACACGCAAACGATCGGCAAAGGTCGGGTCCGAGGACCCTTCCTCCGTCAATGGTGCCTGCGGCGTGGGCGGGGGCACTCGATACATGATACCATTATCGGGCCGAGGTGTAGTTGTAGGCTGCCGAGGCTCTTTGGGAGTTGGGGCAGATGCTGACCTAGTTGCAGCGGGCTTGTGCTGCGTGAGGATGGTGGTCGATGACTTTTTCTTCTTTGGCGCGGGTTGCTTTCGCGACGAGGCCAAAGGAGGGAAAGATGCATCGGAGGCGGCGGCTGCCGCGTAACTGAGCGCTCCGGCAGGCGCTGGACAGGTCGGGGGGACTACGGCGGCTGCAGGCGCAGACGAGGTAGCCGGAACTGGGGCCGCCGGGGCGGCAGATGCAGGGGCTGAGGGTTTCTTGGGGGCAGGTGGGATAGGCTTTTGGGCCTTGGTGATACGCTTTAGGGCGTCGTGATAGTGTTTGCACTGGCGAGAGCTTGCCGGGTGAGGTTCACGACAGTTTGCACACGTGGCAGTGGCGGTACGTTCACGAGGACAATCGCCCTTGTGATGACCTTCACCACAACGAATGCAGCGTGTCGGGTAGTGACAATAGATGCTGCTGTGCCCGTACCGCTGGCAGTTGTAGCACTGCTTGGGTCCGGGTCGGGACTCGAAAGCTGAAACTTTTACCCGGAGGTAAAAGAGAGAGTCTACCTGGTAAATGGCTTGGAAATTCCCTACCTTGAGGATTTTCACAAGGAAGGCATTCCTGGGAATGCGTCTGCCGGGGGAGAAGAGAGGAGTTACAGAGCTGACAGTAAAGCCCAAAAGTTCAAGGGCGTGCGAGATTGTAGGCTCGGGAACATCGGCGGGGATGCCGACGATCTCGACCTTGAGTTCCCTCTCCTCCGGCAGGGCGTAGGTGTAGTAAGGGATACCACGATCAGTCAGCAGCTTCTGGGCGAGCCGGAAACTGTCGATGGTCGTGGTCTCAATTCTGACGGAGCGGCCACCCTGACAAACTGCAGTCAGGGTATTCGCAGGAGCGGCCCGGTGAAGTCGCCGCATGACCTTATCCCAGTCAGTAGGCCGGTCAAAGATCAGAGGCGGCAACCGCCGAGTCGGGGTAGGTGGTGAGGTGGCCGTAGCGGGTCTATCCGTGGCAGGACCCAGCTGGGAAGACCGCCCGGACCCCGCGGAGTCGCCACTGTTTCGCCGTTTCCGGCTACTCACAGTTTGCCACTCCTCAGTGTCCATGGCACTCGTCCCAGCAGACACTGTCTCGGATTCGGTTGGTAGAGGTTGCGCCAAAGCGCCAGGTGGGATTTCGTGGCCCTGAGAAGGACCGACGGGAAGATTGGTTGCGGCCATCGGCGAGGTTAACCTACGCCTAGGCTGGTGAGACTTTACGGATCGCTAGCTGGGTAGTGAGGTATACTACTTAATAGCTACAACACTTACCAGGCAACAGACAGCAGCGGAGAACACCAAAACACCACTAACACCAGAAACTCGAGTTCACCACTGCCCGCACAATTGTAACACAGAGCACTAATTGAATTAAACACTTTGTGAAAGTTTCAGCTTGGTAGAATAAGTAATTACTGAGTTATTGCACTCCAGACAAGCTGGAGCCAGTGTTGTGCAATGGAAAATTCCACGCACAAGAACAAGAAAACGAACGACGCAGCCTACCTTGGCAACAGCTCAGGGTAGACTTCACCGTGGGGCAGACACAGTTTGGGTAGCAGTTGAATACTCACGCTCGCGCTGAGTGCCGCTGTTACCGTGACTAGATGACTGATGTGCAGCTGAGGCGGGCGGCGGAGTTTGGGCCAGTTTTCGCTTGCGTTTGGCAGATTTGCCCTCCACAAGCGAGAACTGTCCGTCCCCCGACCCAACACTGCACATATCAACCGCACTATTGTCACTTTCACAATCACTTTCACTGTCGTGAGGAAGTGGAGTTGAACGGAAGCCGGTTGAGCATGTTTCCATTAAGGAAACAAGCGGCGCCGGCAGAGGATTCGGGGGCGTAGTCGACGCCATTTCGGACAAGCCGAAATGAACGTCTACGCTAGGTCTAGGATAGAGGGATCACCAGACACTGAAAACTATCCACAGGCACAATTGAACTCGACACAGACCGCACAGCACACGGAAACAAAAACTCCCGCACAAGCTAAACAAAAACTGATTTGCACTGTTAATGCGAAGAATCCGATGAACTTGATGATGCTGAATACAATGGTGATGGTGAGAATGTTGTAAAAACAATATTTCCGCAGAAATTAAGAAAATTCTGCAGAGCAGAAACAGACACAGCCTACCCGGGCAAATGCTCTAGGTAGACTCCCGCGGGGGTTCCTTTCTGGGAGGTTCATGTGATGAACTTAGGGGGGGTTCTAACAGCGCCCTAGGGCGCCTGACGCGGCGAGGGGCGGTGTATCTCCATGCTGTTCAGCCTTTGGAGGTGTGGATAAGGGGACTCGCCGGCCGTGGCGAACAAATTCGTTGCCAAGGACCAGACGAAGGCCTCTAAGGTGGGAACACGGAGACCCCGATGGATGGCGGAATTTCGCACAAACCACGGGGACCCCGTGAGGGAGCGTAGGGTCCAGTTCTGGAATGTCGTCAGCCTATGCCTGTTGGTGGCCGACTGCTTTTTGCTGGATGGATGGATGGATGATGCGCGGACGTCTTGCGCCCTAATTTCTGTGCGTTGTCCAGGCCTAGGCCTGATGAACGCCAGGTGCCAACAGGTCAGCGCGGTCGTTTTCTCTGCACAAGGAAGTTATGGTGCAGTCCGCGGGTCCATGATTAATTACATGGCCACCACGGAGGCAAGCTTGAACTTTTGCTTCAGCCAAATGTCCCGCCGAGGCGCGACACCATGGTCCCCTCAGGCAAGCCTTTGGGAACGTAGTGACGCACTGGCAAGGACAGGAGGCTCGAGCGCCCTAGGACGTCGGCCGAAACGGTAAGGAATGACTCCGAGACAACCAGCTTCCACAAGGAAGGCACTTGCACAACCTCGCGGAAGCCCGTGTCTCGGGTCATTGCCCTGCCGAATCAGCAAAGCAGGTGCTGACGGGGATCTTGGTGGTCATGGCTTCAGCCAATTGTAACGCCTGGTCGCGGCTCCTTGGTCTCCGAGGACATAGCCCACGGAAACTTAGAGGCACGCTAGCGAGAACAAGAGGCTTGACCGCCCGAGGGCGGCGGCTGAGTTGAAAGGACTCGTCACCGGGGCAGACGGCTCTCGCAAGGAAGGTATTTGCACAACCTCGCGGGAGCCCATGTGCCGGATCATAGCCCTGCCGAGTCGGCAAAGCCGATGCTGGCAATAAATCTATCCAATCCAATCTGCCGCAGCATGATTGACTACAGTTTCGGCAGGCGCAGGTAGTTAATGTTGTGATCGTTTCAGTCTCCAGAAGGTTGGGGGGTTTGTTGCTGGGGTTCATGTGATGAACTAAGGGGGGTCGTCTAACAGCGCCCTAGGGCGCCTGACGCGGCGAGGGGGCGGTGCATTCTCCACGCTATTCAGCCTTTGGAGGTGCGGATAAGGGGACTCGCCCGCCTTGGCGAACAAATTCGTTGCCAAGGACCAGACGAAGACCTCTAAGGTGGGAACACGGAGGCCCCGGTGAATGGCGGAATTTCGCACATACCACGGGGACCCCGTGAGGGAGCGTAGGGTCCAGTTCTGAAATGTATTCAGCCTATGCCTGTTGGTGGCCGACAGGAGAGGCCACCAAACGGGCGCCGCATAAGTGAGTACTGTTCGGAGGAACAGTAGATACAATGTAAGTTTGGTACGGACAGCCAGGCAGCTGTTCCGCGAAAGCATAGGTGATATTTTGGCTCTGACACCTCGAGCCTTGTTGAGGGTTGCGGTCGTGTTGAAGTTTAGGTGCCGATCAAGCCGAACGCCTAGGTACTTCACCGTCGCGGTCCAGTTGATGGGTCTCCCCTCTAAGGAGAGGGATCGGCATCGGGAAATGGACTTATGAGTAAAGCAGATCGCCTCGGATTTCTCCGTATTGATTGCTACCCGCCATTTCCTTAGCCAGTCCGGAAGCATAGCCAACTGGCGTTGTAACATTACGCTCGTCCGCCAAGGCGAAAGCGAGCTAAAATGAAACAACGCGTCGTCGGCAAATAGAGATAACGTGACCCCGGGATAAACAGGCAGATCGCTCGTGTACAGTACGTACAGAACGGGGCCGAGGACTGATCCTTGTGGGACGCCGGCGGCGACAGGGCGAACCCGAGAGAACAGAGCTCTCTCTTCTGTCCCTGAACCCGAGAGGCAGGATCTACGCTGATCCTGAAGGTGCGATCCGTCAGATAGGATCGGAGCAAGTGGACGATAGATGCCGGGAGTGGCGAATGCGCCAGTTTGTAGAGCAGGCCTTCGTGCCAGAATTTATCGAAGGCTTTGCTCACATCCAACAGGACGGCGCCTGTTGCCTGATGATTGTTGCTGGCATCTGCTAGGCAGGCTACAACCCGTACTAGCTGAAGAGTAGTCGAGTGTCTCGGCCTAAACCCTAACTGCTCCTCGCGGATGAAACCATCCACCAGGGGCCGAATACGGGCCAGAAGAAGGCGCTCGAATACCTTCGAGATTACTGGCAATAGTGATATCGGGCGGTAGCTTCCAGGTAGCGTGGGCGGCTTTTTTGGTTTCTTGATCATGATTACATTAGAGGTTTTCCACAGGCGGGGGAAGTACCGCAGCCGGAGACAGGAGTTGAACAGCTCAAGAAGAACGTCAACTGCCGAAGGCGGGAGATTCTGCAACGCAGGGGCGCCGATGCGATCGGGACCAGGGACCTTTCTCTTCTTCAGTCGGCTAAGGACAGACGCAAGGTCTTCCTCGTCGACCAAATTAGGAGGATCATTGGGGGGAGCAGAAAAGTATCCAGATAGGAAATCCCTGACGACGGCCGTATGAGCCGGGCCAGAGATGCCTCTATGGACGGTGAACTGTTCCTCAATACAGTCGGCGAAGACTTCCGCCTTGCCTTCTGCAGAGTATACAGTGCCGTCCGGGGTATTCAAGGGATGGCGAGTCCTCTTTTCGCCTTTTAGTCTACCAACGGCTCTCCATACGGAGGCGTGGTCGACTTCCAAGGACTCCAAATAGGAGTCGTCGAAAAGTAGCTGCGAGACGTGTTCCGACTGGGCTCGAAATCGCCGACTAGCGGCAGGGTCACGGGTATGCTGCCATCTGCGGCGGAGCTGGCGCCGTAATCGGATGGCTTAGAGAACTTCCGCAGGAAGGTCGGAGCGTTTGTTACTCACCGGAACAGTATACGTGTGCTTGTCCATTGCAGACTGGACGAGGTCCTGGAGCTGATGTACCCGGAGATCCACGTCGTCACAAGAGACGAGTGGGTCCGGAGGGACAGATGGCAACTGCCTGGCCAGATCATCGTGATAGGATCGCCAATTGACTCTCCTAACAGGACGATCGGGAAGTCGTGGTGAGACCGACGGCAGCAAGACAGTTACAAGCAGGGGGTCGTGATCGGACGAGAGGTCCGACACTGCGCTGACTTGTAGATGAAAGGGGATGGCCTTGACAATTACAATATCAAGGACATCCGGCGGATAACCCGCACTGGGAAAGTGTGTCGGTTCGGACGGGCCGATGATGAGGACACTGGGATCATCTTCGACAGCCCTACGGAGAGAATTGCCGTAGGGTTTTGACGTTCTGCTGTTCCAAGAGGGATGCTTGGCGTTAAGGTCTCCGGCTACGATGGTTGGGAGATCGCTGTCTAGGAGGGCGTCCCACTCCTCGTGCGGCGGAGCTCGATGGCCGGGCGGGAGGTACGCAGAAATAAAGCGCACCTCCAGGCCGGCAACATCGAGCGCCACAGCACATGCTTCGATGAGGGTCGTTGCAGGGGCAGGGAGTTCTCTATGAGAGTTCCGCCTGTGGACTAAGATCCCCACTCCGCCAGATGCGATGTGGCGATCGGGACCAATCCATGTCTTTCCTGTAGCAAGCATAGGCTGGCAGGGAGAATCGACGATTAGGGACAAGATGTGTTTCAGAGAGGAGTACGACATCTGCGTCGTACTCCACAAGGAAAGCTGCCAGTTCGGCCCGACGCGCCGGAACACCATCGGCATTCCACGCGACGAACCGAAACTGTCTAGCCATGATTAGATGTAGGGACAATCAGGGCGATCAGGGATGTTAGGATCACCATGAGTATAGACGGGACATCCCGAGCAGCAAGAATTTGCGGGACAAATCAGCTGAGCCTCAGTGACCAGGGGTGAACCACCGGCCGCAGGGGCCTGTCTAGCCGGCGCTGGAGCCTCGGAAGGTGCAGATGCCGCCTCCAGGGGAGGTTGGGTAGTTGGCTGCTCGGGGGCTGGCGAGATTTCCATGGAAGTCGCAGGGGACTGGGCAACAGAAGCAGGCTCCTGGCCGGGTAGATGCTGGGCAGCCAGTGGCGCGATGTTAGCCTCCGGGTATAGTTATTTTGCCACTAGTGGCTGTCTAGCCTTGCGCTTAGAGCGCCGTTTCTTAGGCGGCTGGGTCTGTAAGGGGGGTACTGCGGGCGTTGCCGCTTGAGGAGATGGCACTCCGGCAGGTGCTAGGGTTCTGGGGGCCACAGGGGGCGCCGTAGCGACCGCTGTAGCGTAAGTTATGGTTCCTTCAGCGGCAGGTGCCGCAGGAAGAGCCGTAGATGTCGAGACGGGTGGTTGGACTGCCGCCCGCTTCGAGGGTCTAGGAGCAGGGCGAGGAGGTTCAACCTGACGGTTTTGCTCCCGCTCCTGTTTCTTTAGGGCCTTCTTAAAGTGGTTACAACCCCTAAAGTTAGCCGGGTTACTGCCTCCGCAGTTACAGCACGTCGCGGGTTGAGGCTTCACAACGGGACAATTCTCGTTGTGGGCCTCCCCGCAGCGTACACAACGCGGCGGCATCTTACAAAAGGGAGTGGCCGAATCGCTGACATTGGAAGCACTGGGAAGGCCCAGGCTTACTATTGAATGCCCTAACCTGTACCCGGAGGCACAGAATGGTTTCCAGTTGATACACGTCAGCGAAGGAACCAACCTTTTGGAGTCTGATGTAAAAGGAATTGATTTGTCTTTTACGATCACCGGATAGGAGAGGGACGACGGAGGTAGGGAAGAAACCCTTCTCCGCCAGATCCTCCCAGATCCACAAGATCGGTGTGTCATGGGGAATCCCGGACACCACAATCTTGTGTTCCCTCTCCTCAGGGAGGGGGAAGGTATGAAAGGTGCGACCGGAGTCGGCCAGGAATTTCTGGCAAGCCCGAAAGTCCTGGATCGACTTCGGCAGCAGTCGAATTGACGAACCTTGGCTTTTGGCCTCGATTCGCCCAGACGGCACAACTTGTTTTAGCCCCGAAGGAGGGTATGCCAGTCGCTGCACTGTGGCACGACGATTGGCGGTATCTTTGGTTGTTTAGGTGTTGGTTCTGGTTCTGTGATTTCAGGGGAAGGTGATATGCGGCCTGCCGACTCTGCAGCCACGGCTCGTTTCGCCGGGACTGTCCGTTTTGGGGATGTCGGCATGCTTCCACCGCTATCTCGCCGTTTCCGGCTAGACACGGGCTGGAAGCCGTCCTCCGTCTCCATCTCGGAGTCCGACGATAACGTAGCGCCGAGGGCTGCGGCATAAGCGATGGATAGAGGGTCCTGAGAAGGACCAGCACAAGGCTGGTCCCTCACGGGAGGTTCAGATGTTTGGTGGTCCTTAGCAGGACCAGCAGAAGGCTGGACCTGCAAAATAACAGACGATTGGTGGCCCTTAGAAGGACCAGCAGAAGGCTGGTCCCCCACGGGATGGTCAGATGCATGGTGGCTCACTGCAGGATCGGCAGTATGCCGGACCTGCAAGGTAGCTGTAGATGGTTGGTGGTCGTTAGCAGGACCAATTGAAGGCTGGTCCCGCGAAGAATCTCCAGATGCTCGGCGGGCCTTAAAAGGACCTTCGCCGCGTACAGGGACAGTATCAGGTTTAGTAGCGGGACCAGCGGAAGCCTGGCTCGCGAAAATTCATCAGATGCTGGGTGGATCTTAAAAGGACCATCGCCGCTGACTGCGGCAATTTCAGATTTTGGGGGAATTGTGGTAGGTATTCTTACTGTTGGTCCATCTGTGGAGCTTAGCTTAACGCTTCGCAGCACATGTGGCTTCAGTAAGGGGGCTACCCTGCCATCGGATCTATTATGGCCCTTATTAGGGCCACAACTTTCCGCGGACAGGGGCTCCCCTTGGTCTCGCCCCGACATCGCCGTCGTCAACGGGTGTCGGGTACGTTCTTGAGGCAGAGGAGAAAGCAAATTCCCGTACTGTACTGCACTAGCACTTTTTCACTGGCACTCACCACACTTCGGCACAGAACACCGCGCACAAAGTAGGAACAACAGCCCGCACACGACTGAACGCTAACTGGCCGAATTCTGGCCCACTCGAACTGATCCGAAATTTTTTAGCCAACTGGCTGGTCTGGAGAGGATTTTGAGGTTAGGATTATTTGTTCTGCTTCCTTTCAATCACTAGAGTAGAATGGCTTTTTGTCCAAGTCCAAGTTGTACGGAGCAGCAGCTAGTCCCAGTGTCCGGATTGCATTGCATTATGGATGCGGGGTGTCTTTGCACCCGTGGCTTGATTGCAGCATCTGGAACGTGTCCAATGGCTGCCAGAAGTAAACTTAGTGCTGGTACAGTGTCGACTGGTGACCTAAGACTGGAAAAGGAAACCGCCAACCAGTTAACTGAGAAGGCGGGGGAGTATAACTTTTATTTGTTTGGTGCACTACCGCTGGTACCGATTCGAGCAACAGATGTTGCCCGTTTCAAGTCCAGTCAGCAGACGCCCTGAGGGCGTCGGTCGCTCCCCGCGAGGCGGAGAGCCTCCGTGCCAATGATTGACGACAGCGACAAGCAGCCGGCTCAGCGTGCTAGGAGGTGGACAGGAAGGAGAGAAGGACAGTTTAGGTGAAATACTCTGGTCTAGGACTGATGATTACTTTGTTTTTGTTTAATTTAAAGAGGATGGCGTTATGGCGGGTCATCAAGAAGCGCCCGAGGGCGCTTGACCCGAATGGGCGGTGGTGGTTCTGATGCACTGATGGTTCGTAGGTACGGGAAGGTGGAGGTCGAAGCTTTGGTAAAGAGAGTTAGAGCCAGCGACCGGACAAAGGAAGTCAAGGTAGGAACACGGAGACCCCTTCGAATCACGTCGTTCCTTACAAACCAAGGGGACCCCGTCAAGGATCGGAGTGTTCGGGACTGGAAAGCTTCCAGCCTACATCTGTTGGTGGTGGATAAAAGAGACCACCAGGCGGGTGCCGCATAGGTCAATACAGACCTGAGAAATAGTAGATAGATGGTAAGTTTCGTGCGTATGGCCAGGCGGCTGCGACACGAGAGGAAAGGAGATAATTTGGCTCGGACGCCGCGAGCCTTGGCAAGGGTTTCCGTCACGTGGGCGTTGAAGCAAAGGCGACAATCTAGCCGAACGCCTAAATACTTCACCGATTCTTTGTAGGCGATGGGCCTCCCTGCTAGGGAGAGGGGCTGGCATCGGGAGATGGACTTACGGGTGAAGCAGATCGCCTCGGATTTCTCCGTGTTGATCGTCACCCGCCATTTCCGTAGCCAGTCCGGAAGCGGGTTCAACTGACGCTGCAGCTTTGTACTCGCAAATCGCGGGGACAGCGAGCTGCGTGATACATAGCATCGTCAGCGAACAAAGACAACGTGACTCCGGGCAAGACAGGCAGGTCGTTCGTGTACACAAGGTACAAAACGGGGCCGAGGACAGATCCCTGAAGTACGCCGGCGGCGACGGGTCGAACTGTAGAACAGGACCCGTCGACGCTCACCCTGAAGGTTCGGTCGCTGAGATACGACCGGAGGAAAAACACTATGGGCGATGGTAGAGGGGAATTGGCAAGTTTGAAGAGAAGACCTTCGTGCCAGACTTTATCGAAGGCCTTGCTCACGTCCAACAGTACGGCCCCGCCTGTTGGTGGCGTCTGACAAGTGCGTAACAACGCGGACCAATTGTAGCGTGGTCGAGTGCTCTCTGCGAAACCCGAACTGTTCGCTGCGGATGAAACCATCTAGCAGCGGCGAGATGCGAGCCAGCAGGAGACGCTCGAACACCTTCGAGATGACTGGCAAGAGAGAGATTGGTCGATAGCTTTCAGGAAGCATGCGCGGCTTGCGAGGCTTCGGAATCATTACGATGTTGGCTGATTTCCACAGGCGGGGAAAGTACTGTAGCCGGAGACAGGAGTTAAACAGCTCAAGAACGAGGTCAACGCCTGAGGCCGGGAGATTTTGTAGAGCAGCGGCCCCGATCCGGTCAGGACCGGGGGCGCGACGGCGATTTAGTCGGCAGATAGATGAAACTAGTTCATCCCTGTCGAACGGGAGGGCTGGGACATCGGGAGGGCGTGAAAAATGTCCAGATAGGAAGTCACGGACTTCTGCCGAGTGGGCAGGGTCCGAGACGCCTTGGTGAACAGTAAATTGCACCTCCATGCAGTTAGCGAAGACCTAGGCCTTGCCTTCTGACGAAGATACAACCTTAGCCTAAACTTCAACGCCCACCTGACCGTAACCCTCGACAAGGCTCGTGGCGTCAGAGCCAAGCTATCACCCATGCTTTCGCGGAACAGCCGCCTGGCTGTCCGTACCAAACTGACAATTTATCTACTGTTCCTCCGGACAGTACTTACGTATGCGGCGCCCGCTTGGTGGCCTCTCCTGTCAGCCACCAACAGGCGTAGGCTGTCGACGTTCCAGAACTGGATCCTTCGCTCCCTCTCGGGGCCCCCGTGGTTTGTGCGAAATTCCGCCATTCACCGGGGTCTCCGTGTTCGCACCCTAGAGGCCTCGTCTGGTCCTTGGCGACGAATTTGTTTGTCAAGACCGGCGAATCCCCTTATCCGCATATCCAAAGACTGAACAGCATGGACAATTCACCGCCCCCTCGCCGCGTCAGGTAGGGCGCTGTTAGACGACCCCCCTTAGTTTATCACATGAATCCCACAGCATCGAACCCCCCAACCTTCTGGAATTCTGAACCGCTCTCCTAACATTCCCTACCTGCGTCTGCCGACTCTGTAGTCAATCATGCTGCGTCAGATTGGACAGAATTAATACATTGCCAGCATCGGCTTTGTCGACTCGGCAGGGCTGTGATCCGGAACACGCTCTCCCGCGAGGTTGTGCAACGCCTTCCTTGCGCGAGCCGTCTGCCCCGGTGTTGCTTCCCTTCGACTCGGCTGCCGCCTTCGGGCGGTCGAGCCTCTTGTCCGCGTCAGCGCGCCTCTATGTTTCCATGGGCGATGCCCTCGGGGACCACGGAGCCGCGCCCTGGCGTGGCAATTGCCTGAAGCCATTTCAACTGTGTTCCCCGTCAGCACCTGCTTTGCCGACTCGGCAAGGTAATGACCCGAGACACGGGCTGACGGGCTCCCGCGAGGTTGTGCAACAACGCCTTCCTTGCGCGAGCTGGCTGTCACGGTGTCACTCCCCTTCGTTTCGGCCGACGCCCTCGGGCGCTCGAGCCTCTTGTCCTCGAGACAGTGCGTCACTACGTTCCCAAAGGCTATGCCCGCGGGGAGCATGGTGCCGCGCCTCGGCGTGACATTTGGCTGAAGCCATAAGCACACAGCTTGCTCCCGTGGTGGCCATGCTTGATCATGTACCCGCGGACTGCATCCTAACTCCTTGTGCAGAGCAAACGACCGCGCTGACCTGTTGGCACCTGGCGTTCATCAGGCCTAGGCCTGGACAACGCAAACAAATTAGGGCGCAAGACGCCCGTGCATCCTCTGTTTGTCTGTCAAAACAAAATTTGACAGTCGCTTGCCTGTGGCATCGTTGGATTGTAGCAAACTTGGAGTTGCATTCAGCTTACAATAATCGACTCTCACTGTAGGAACGCAGGGGAAGCCACGCGTTGACCTAGGCATTCCAGATTCCTACGAGAGAACAACATACTCGTGCGCTGACATGGGAACGGGCTACTGAAGAATCCAGTAACCCGTTTATTCCATACATACATTAGATCATTACTCTGAAATAACATTCCTCAAATCATAGAGATTCCCGACTGCACTTTACTCTTGTACTTTCTGTTTTATCATTCACGAGATTCTAACTTTCATCCTCCAAGCGAAACGCTTATTAATCATTCGAATTCAAGAACATACGTTTCGAAATAAAATAAAGAATGGGTTTGTTTATGATGGCAGAAATAATATTTTTCATTGTTTTCATGAATAACAACAGCGTATTAAGTTTTTTTTATAATTCTCACTAACAAACAAAGCAAATCCAAATTTTAATTAAATTTTATTTTAATTCAAACGAATTGAAATGTATACTTTTTAAAAGTATTTAGTGACTGATGACTCATGAAAATTATTATATTTATGTCGCATTAACCTACACGTAAAAAAGTACACATTACATAGTTTTCAGTTTAAACATTGCCATGATAGGAATGTTTGCCATCTGTTCTAAATATTCTAATTAAAATGGCAGCTGTTATAAAGTCTTATTAAATTTCTGTTTTAAAAATTGACTGCTATGCCTAAACCATCTGCTTTTTTGTAATACTATAACCATATAGTCTCGTATTTTTCTATTGCAATTCCGTCTATGTGAATAGCGTTTTTGCTTTCTCTCTGTAGATTCCCGTTTCGCTATCATTTGTTAGCCTGAATACGTTAACGATTTTGGAAACTACTCTGGTCTGGAAGATCACTCCTATTACGAAGCTTTACGTTTTCATTTGAGCTACTTTTAGAATGTGTTTAACTTTAGTAACGTAGAGTGCGTTGGCTTGCTACACCATGAGGTTTGGTTCGATTCCCGCCGCGTAACTTGCCAAAGTGTATATTATCAAAGATAAATTGCCACAAACTCCCAGGTCAATGAATTGTTCATTAACGAGGTTAAATATATTTGTAATTCAAAGTGTACGAGAGTTATGAAATAAAACTGAATTTGTTTTCAGTTTATTATTTAATATATGCTAAATATGTGCTACACTTCGGTACTGCGACTGTACCCATAATCTAGGCACTGTCATCTCTTATAGCACACTGCATCGTCTGCACAGATTCGGGAGATTAACCTGATTTCCACGTACCCTAAGGCAGCTTTAAGTTTACACAAACTTTCTCCGAAATAACATAACTCGCTGACAGGTGGAACGTCCGTTTCCTTGTTTCAGTTATTGGTAACTAAACAATATTATTTTAATAATTTTTGTTAAGCTCTTACACTAGTTTTGTACGTTTGTTAAAGAATGAATAGTGAGTGCTTTCCTTCTCTTCTGCTTTATCAGTGTGTCTATTGTACGCTGGTTGTGGGCGCGTGCACATCCGCACCATATCTTATTTTTTAATTGATTCCGTTTATGGTCGATTACTTCTCAGAGCGCTTATTTTCGAACGATAAGGGGCACAATGTCGGTGTATTTAATTACGTACGCTTGAACAATAAAGCGTATATTCAGAGTCATACCGACACTAACCGCTTATGAATCTGGCCTGTTCTACAAAGCTAGTGTATTGTTTGCAATTCGTTGTTGCATAAACATTTATTTTTCATCAGGCCGGCCGGATTTGTCTGTCGCGAACCAACGTGTGCATCAATCAGTTCACATTTACCTGCTTAAAGTTGACGTTATATGCAAGCAAGAGAATTTAGTACATGCATGCCGCGAATTCTGCTCCGACACTCAGAAACATGTAAACAATCTTCAGTGCCTGCCCTTTTTCACAAACCATCACACTTTAGTACAGTGAGGAGCCACTGTTTGATTTGACACAAACGCATTGTCTTTCTATATTAGTCAGTGATTAGAACAATACGGAAATAATATTTGAGTCACCAAAGAACAAAAGTGATTGAAATCTTACGTTTATTCCAAACTGAATAAAAGTTTGCGTGTATGTAGAATAACGTATTTCAAATAACATAAGAAACCTATCTTTGCTCGCCGACACTGGAAAAACGCAAACATTGTACAGTATTTGCAAAAATTTGATTGTTTTACGATAGTAGGTTACCTTAATTCGCTAAATACAATAAAAAAGATTAGGACCTAATTCGCAGAGCCATGGCCGGCCATGTCAGAGCATAAAATATTAAATAATAATGGCACTAACAAACATTTTTGTGGGTACAACGGTGTTCGCGTAAGGTATGATTGAACCGCTTTTCGGTAGTACGGCACCGCGCGACGTATTTTTACCATCAGAATCCACACCCAACTTATGACATTTCTTAATAGTATTGCAAAAATTCAGGTAAACATAAACATATAACTTCCCTTTATTTTTTTTTATTTTGAACACTTATTTTGAATAAACTATTTAATTATTCCCTGGCATACTGACAAAAAATAAAGCCCTTGTAAAAATATATATTCTTAATACACTATTTATTCAATGAAAGAACTAAAAATCACGATCAAATTATAATTTATCTACAAAGCTAACTACTATAATTATTGGCTTTTTTTAAAGAAAGTTGATTTTGTTTTCAAACATTTTTCCACTGTTTAAAATTTTTAAGTTACATTTGCACAAAGTTTTTATCCGTTTAATTACAGTCTAATTACAATTAAATCGACGATATTTAGTATTATTTTCTACTCTTTTATCGAATTTAGCACATTTTACTACACGTTCATGAACAACTAAATTTTTTTTTGCAAACTTTCGATACTGGTGACCAAGTAAACGTTTCTTATCTTATTTAAATACACCTTCATTTGGTTACAATCAGGCGTTCATTCAGTCTGAAACGACTGCAAGGTTAGACCGATAGATGTCTAAAAACATTTCTTGTTTTAGGCTACAGTGAATTTATCCTTCACATCTAAATAAGCGTAATCCAGTGGCGAAGTTACATGGAGGCAATGCCTACCCTAAAAAATTCTGTAGAATAGAAATCGTTTTTTTTTCGCTCTGGGCTGTGCGGTTGTGCGTCGCAGAGACGAACCGCTCGGGATCTGAGTTCCGAGCTACCTTCTGGAGCTCCTGCCTCGTGGCCCTGCCCAAGTAGGGCGTGTGCTCTATAGCAGGCCGATTCTCGGCTGTTGTGCTAACCTACACTAGCGCAGTATACTCCGAAGGCGTTTCCACGAATCACCTCGACGTATACGGTACCTTCCAAGCCCAGCCACTAGAGGATTGTCTGGAAACCTCGCCGCACGTGCATAAAATTTGCGTGCAAGCCGCCTGAAAGTTTCGTCTAAGGAGCGGACGCCAAGTCCTCTCCTTAGAAGGCGTGATGAAAAACGACGGGGGACTTTGGCTGCTAGCCGAAGACCCCTGTCGAGGACGCTCTGCAACTTCTTTTTATGCATTGCGGCGAGGTAACCCCAGACCGGACAGGCGTAGGTTATGACCGGCAGCAGATACGCGCCGACGATCATCCTGCCCAATTTCCTGGTCATGGCTGAGCTGATCAGGAGTGGAAACAGTGCGCACAGACGAGCGGATGCTCGCTTAAGAACTGTCTGTGCGTGGGTACGCCAGGTGAGCCGACGGTCGAGGTGTAATCCGAGGTACTTGACCTCTTTGGACCAGCGCAAGTACGTTCTGCCGATACGTAACTGCCTAACAGGGTTCTTCCGTCGCTTAGATTATAAAAACGTAGCTCGTTCGTAGATAATGAGGGGACGGGGCTCAAGGCCCCTGCATGGTAGCAGCGCCCGGAGTGACTCCTCCGATGACTGCAAGTAGGTCGGGCTCTCTCAAGGACTTTGGAAAAACAAGGTCAAGTGGGTGGGATGGTGTGCTCCTTTTGCAGTTGAGTAGGGGAGAGGATCTCACAATTGAGGTGCTCAGCCTAGCCAAAGTCTGGTAGGTTTTGGGCCCTGAAGCCAGCGGTGACGCGTCCGAGTCACAGCGGGGAAACCTCCCGGTACATATGAGGACCGGTTGGCCAGCGCTGCTGCCTCCGACGTGGCCCCACTGTCCGCATAGCGGTGATTGCGTATCCAGGGCGGGCGCCTGATGAAAGAAGGCACTTGCACAACTAACATAAGACAACCCCGCCGGGGCCGCAAACGACCAGGGTAGACCATTCAGGGCAGAGTGAGATGTAATGCTATGTCTGTGGTGTGGTAGGTGTTCTGTTTGAGGTAGGGTACTTGCGATAGGGTGTTGACTCCCTCAGGAGAAGGGCCCTATGTAGGAGACTATGGGGGGTCGTCCAGCAGTGTGCGGGGTCTCTTGACTACGTGGCAAGGGGGACCTTCGTCCCTGGCCAGGTCACGGAGGTTGGGAGTCTGCAGCCCGGAAGACGAGGCCCACAGAGAGTCTGAAGACAAACTCTTCCACAGTTTGCAGACGGAGCCCCGTCCTGATAGCTCTGTTGCAAACAAACCAGGGCGAGTTGGAGAGGATACGGACGGAACTGTTTTGGAACTGTTCCAGCTTACGCTTCATTGTGGCAGATAAGAGGGGCCACCACGCTGGGGCTGCGTAGGTGAATACTGTTCTGATAAGCAGGAGATAAAGGATGAGTTTAGTGCGCAGTGAGAGGGGACTTCTGCGCGAGATAAGGGGAAAGATTTTGGCTCTGACGCCACGGGCTTGTCGGAGTTTGGTTTGGACGTGGCCGGCGAAGCTTAGTCGACTGTCGATAGACACTCCCAAGTACTTCACCGACTTCTTCCAAGCGATAGGGTTCCCATCTAGGGTTAGGGGCTGGCATGCGGTCCGCTTGCGCGTGATGCAGATCGCTTCGGATTTCTCCGCGTTGATCGCCACGCGCCACTTACGTAGCCAGGGAGGCGGAAGGTCGAGTTGGCGTTGTATCACTGTGCTAGCAAAACCAGGGTTCTGCGAGCTGTAGTGATACATGGCATCGTCAGCAAAAAGGGAAAGAGTGACGTTGGGATATACGGGCAAGTCGTTCGTGTACACGAGGTACAGAACCGGGCCGAGGACTGATCCTTGGGGAACGCCAGCGTCTATGGGGCGGTCAGAAGAGACCGCTCCATCTACGCTAATGTGAAAAGTCCGGCCGCTTATAAAAACGTATGAACTACGTAACGTAAAGATTATACATTGTTACTGTGACTCGAATTTATTAAGCCGAAAGGTGCTTTACCGAGCGACCGCTAGATGGTGACAGGTGAGATTCGGCATAGCTCATTAAGCGAACGAGGCAAAGTGAACTTGCCTCAGCGTTTTTTGTGTACATCGTATGTAAGCAATGTGCTGGTGCGTTTAAGGAAGTGCGGGGGAGGGGGATTGCCCCGCGCTGTACACACAGAACGTTGAGGCATGTCTCACTTCTGTGATGCAGAAAGTTAAGTTAAAGCGCGCTGTGTTGTTTATAAGTGTGTTTATTTTATGCGGTTATTAAAAGTGTTCCTGTTATACCGCTGAACTAACAGATGATCAAGATTGTTATTTGAATTATTTGTAACATTAAACATATAGTTTGATAGAAACTAATCAAGTTTAAAAATTTGAAGTTCAATCAGTTGTATTATTGTGTATGACTCATACAAGGATTGTTCAATAAAAACACGTTTAGGGCTGTAAAGCATTTTTTATTCAACGATTTTAAAAGAAGTCTCCATTAACATTAAGACATGAGTCCCACTGTTGCACTAATCTGTAGATTCCCTGCTAGTAAAATTCTTACGGCTGTTTGCGGAACCATTCGCTAACAGCAAACTCTACCTCAGCGTCCGATTTGAACTACCGTCCTTTTAGTGATTCCTTAAAAAAAAAATGTAAGGTAAGATATTTGCCTACCCATTCTTTAAGTACTAGCTTCGCCACTGGCGTAATCACATGTGAGCGAACCTTCGACGTAGTAACTGAGGATGGTGCAATGTACAAACTTAGCTTTGAAACATAAATTTAGGTATTAACCGTTACGACAATATAAACATTCAATTTAATTATTCATTTATATTTTCCTCGATCTGGTAACTGAATTAAACGTTTACTACGGAAACGCATGTACATATTTTAGTCACACTCGTTCGTGAACGACTGAAATACGTAAAATTTCCCAAAAGCAGGTGAAAGCGATGGGGCTACTGGCGTGATAAGGGCGTAAGTGCCACAGACAAGGCGTAGGTACTATATCGATTGAACGGATTTACTTTGGCTATCGGAACGTAACGTAGACATATGGAATGTCTACTGTACCAATTCTGCTGGATATGCTCGAACGGTCAGGAGTAATGTAAGCCAAAGGTGTAGTGTACTAATTGAATAAATATACAGTATTTGTGTCGCGGATACAAGGAATGTGGCTGGACTTGTCGCCACGAGGACTCTATTGAACGGAGGGATCATAACCTGTCGGACTCTATAATTAGACAAATTTTGCTTGGGATAGAGACATAATAAGTCCCATTATTTGGTGGGCAGTACGATTGGTGTGCAGTAGTTGTGCGATCAATCTTAACGTTCCACGAAGTGCTATTTGATTACTTTGACAGCACACATTTCCAAATTTGAAACTGTATCACAACACTCATTCGTTCAGTAGCCTCATTAGTTATTAATAATTAGCCTTTTGCTTTTTAATAAGCTCCAGAATTCATTGTCTGCTGTATTTTGACTGATTCTGTTTACTAATGGACTTTATTTACAGCTCTTCTTTAAAAGTAAGGAAATCCAGCGAATAGCAGATTAAAAGCTATTTTTTTTCATTTTCAACTGATATACGTAAACGATGCGTAGGCAGAGTTGTTTTTGGATAAGTTACAAATCTGTCATGATATTTGGACTGAGAACTACGTATCCATTTCCTAACGCATCTTCCTTATTATACAGATATTATAATAAACAATCAAAATAATAAAAGAACCTAATAATTACTTCTAGAAATATTTTCACCTTATCGACAGAAAAATGCTGACATACAGTTGTCAAAACTGCGTTGCGTTGCGTGTATTATTAGTTTAAATGTTAGGACAGCTGACAAATCTGTGACGCCTTTTCTTTCATGAACTTGTAATCGTACCGCTAATATATGTGGCGGTAAACGCCGTCCGCACAATGAAAAGTGAAATATTTATATGAATTTGTTACATCAGCTGATGCGTCCTTGAAACACATTACTCATGTAGGTTGGCCAATCTGGCCCACGTCTACGTGTATTGGCCGACTCGGCCTTTATTGTTTGGCCACTTCTGATCGCGTCAACTCTGAAAACTTACGTCGCGTATTCATCTCTGACATTGACTGCCAACTATTCATCAAGTTCTCATTTAATTCAGCTTTAAACGAAACGCTATTAATAACTCGTTAGAAACTGATGTAAAGAGATAGGCAACATGTGTACACTACACTTCACACAACTGGGGGTACAATTATTTAAGTATGTATGCTTGTTTTTTGTTTTAACAAGTCCACAAAAATTAATGTTTTATTTATTTACAATAGTTACATACGATTTTGTATTACGTGTTGTAATCTGGTTGCGCCTCAGTCACATACAGTTTCTTTTATTGCACAGGAGAACGTCGAATTGTTTTTCAATTTTAATCAAAAATTTTCCAAAATAATCAGCGTTTTTCACAAATATAGTCTATCCCAAAACGTTTCTCCTAAAATTTAAAATTATCCTATATTTACTATGTGTGATTACAAGTTACAGTGATTGCATTTTAATGTTCTTTGAAACTTTCCAACTGAAATACACAAACAACTCTTGTATTTTTACTTCCATGTTCCATAAGGAAATGGAAGTATGGTCATGCCGAAAAAATCGTGTTCGAGATAACGGCAGATTCTGATTGCACATCAAAACATAAAAAAGTCATTTTTCAAAAAAAAGTCTGTGTAGAATGTTTTCTATGGCAAACGATAACAGCCGCAAATTCAAACAGAATCAAATAATTTCTTGCATACAGCCATGAATTGTAGAGGATTCAAGGTCTATTGTTTTTGGTGAAGATCGGTTAAGGGAAAGGGGTAGTTTACCTGCAACGTTTTACGTTTTAACAAGAGTAAAGTGCTTAATTTTGATAAATAAAGTATCCTGAAAAGAAGGTCATAATAATCCACTGTAGAAAGGTAGATGATATATCCATAATTGAAAAGGGTAGTTGATGGGGGAGGGGGTAATTTTTTTTATAAATTAAAATGGTAATTGATGGAGGTAAATTTTTATAAGTTTTATATGTGTACTACGTTATTGACAACAAAGAAGTAGTTTCTATGGAAACATTTCATTTAACTTTAACAAAATTCTATATTTTTTCATTTTAATTTAAATCATGTATGAGAGAAAATATATCGTTCGTGGCATGCAAGCATATCTCAATTATGTAATGTTTACGTTTCCATTTTATTATTATGATTACCGCAATAAAAAGGCAGGCAAGACACACACGCACACACACACAATTCGCGTTATTTCTGGCCTCACTCATGTTTATTTTCTTACATTTGCACGCTTTTTAAATGGAAAGTGCCGAAACCCACACCAACACAACGCGTTCAAGCCGAAAAAGTGTCCAGCGTGGATAGCGATTTGCTTCTTGTGGATCGCTGGGCAGTGTAAACTGCACGTGTTTACAGAGGAACGGTTCATTGATAGACTTTTCGTCTTTAGGGAATGAACCCTCTGCAAGATGTTCAGGGTCCATGAGTGACTTCGGAGAAAGGATGATTATCTGCGTAGTTCGGTTTCTTTATAAGAATAAAGCCTCAGTGGCGGCTGGTAGTTCCAAATTTTGGTGGTTGCAGTAGTTGTTGAGTTGGTGGGGGAGAGGATGGGGAGGGGGTAAAAGGCCCATTAAACAGGGCGCAGACCAACATATCTGCATTATACATAGTGCTGTCGTATGGAAAAAATAGAAAGTTACTGTTTTCCCCCAAAAGAGAGCTGCTAATGAAAATGGAATGATTCTATCAGTATGTCTACCTTTCCCAGATTCCATGTTCCCACGTACTTATGAATGATTGCTACAAGCATCACTAACTTTGCAGTAATCAAATACTAAATATGCAGAGAAAAGAAAAAGATAAACAGAATCATGCTTTTTATACCTATAAAATAATACACTGATATGAAAGCGATCCTTGTGTTTACGAGAAATAAAAAATAAGAACAGCAAATTTATAATAGAGACTAGTTATTTTTAAATGTCTCATTTGAGCTATAAGAACAGATTTTCCCTGTATATAAACTGCAAGGCACATAAATTCAACTACATAAAATATTACTTGAAAACTCTACTCTAAAAGAGTGGAATACTCCCTGCTTTCATTTACGAACAAGAAAAATAAATCTGTATAAAATATTAAAAATTTCACAAATATTTCAATTTTTATTTTTGATTGACATGTAATTATCACAATCATAGTTATACAAAATTATAACTATAATTTTTTAACCTCAAAAACGAGTATACGTTTACCAATCACGTTTACTTTGAACCAACGTAAACACTAACCTGATACAATTTACAAATCAAGAAGGCTGTGCACACTTCATGACAAAATTAAAGATGCACTACAGCGCTGTTAGTGGAACGTTGCGGAAACTTTGCAACCACCATTGGCAACATAGGACAACACTGTGAAGAGTAAACGAACGTTCTCCTATATGCTTGTGTAGTAAGCTCTGCCATTTACTCTTCAAGTTGCAAGCGGGCTGCAACAAGGCGTTACTATTCACTATACTACTGGCCGGAGTGCTGGAAACGTGACACGGCAGCTGATACTGTTTACTGTGTCGAGTTCTCAAATAACCTTTCCTACACACACCTGTAATGGTTTACCTGAACATGTCCTATATGGTTGTAATCTGTATGAACTAACAAAGACCTTGGTATGAAAAAATGTAGAGTTTTTTGAACAACAACAGTTATATTGAGCATTTAAGAAAGTGCAATTTACACGGATGTAAAACAGCTGTGAATCGAGGTAATTGACAGCTTATCGGGGAAATAACTTCAAGTTTCTTTATGTAGATAAACAGCCGAACTTTCGTATTGTACAAGATTTTATATCATGTATGATAAATAGTACCAGAAGCAGGGTAAGCGGACAAATTAAAGAAATAACTGATTTCTAACTGCTCAGTATTTATTTACAACAATATTTGATCATTTGAAGATGGTGCATTACAATCTCGTATTGCCTTACATCTGACATATTTATATGTAATTTAAAATCTACTTACAATAAAGTTATTTAGACTAATTTAACAATTCTGTGTCTAACATTTGTCTAAGTTAACGCTGAACTTAGCTGAAATTTTTCTCTTTTTGTCCGATTTGACTTCATTCTGAGCATCTTTCCTTTTTTTTATTGAATTTGTCATACGGGATTTTGAATAATTGTTTAATAAGATGTTACAAAAGGAAAATAAACATTTATCGATAATTATATATATACTCAAACTTTCACTAGTGGAAGAAACTCAAACTTACACTCAAATTTTCAAATCCCACTGAGGAAGACGGACACCACGTCGAAACGTTTGGGACATAAAACCAAAAGTAAGTGTTCACTAGTGAAAGTTTGAGTATATATATAATATTTAAAAAAGTGAATGAAGAGGATGTATCAACAAGACAATTTATCGATAAGTTTGTTAAAATTAATTTTACATATGTTTGTGGATGATGGATGTCAATAAAACCTAAAACAGTGGATTTTAGTGCTACTCTCTGATTAGTGGACAATAAAAACTGTGTTTCGTATCTGTCAGATACAATTAATGTAAACACTTTGAAAGCTAAATTTAGTACTTCCATCACATAATCTGAAGTGTATTTTAAAGATCCTCTATTAATAACATTAAAATAGTAATTGTCCTTTTGTGGTACAACAGTAGACTCGGTATTTGTTGTAGTAAAGGAATCTGTACACCCAGTGCAAGAGTTATTTTTTAAAATACTGTGTACCAAGTAACCACCGATATAAACAAGGTTTTCAAAAACTGTTGGTCATGCGTCTGCAGCTAATTTCACACGTTGTCGTTTTACAGTCAAGACGGTACCGTCGGGTCTTGTCACCGAGTCCTCTCGCACGGTATAACGTTCGTCGAAGTGACGAATGCAAACAACAGATCGTTTGCTGGGCGTGAAGTTTGCTCTGTGAATGGCATTTAGCCATTTTTGACACTGGATAGGATCTTTCGGGAATCTAAAAACAGTCACTGAACTATCTGTGTTATAACTGCTTTTGCATCCTGGTACGCAGCATGAAGTTGGCATGTTTTTAATATTATTATCACAAATGTACAGAATGAAAAACAGTTGCAACAAAACTTCCGTATACGAATAGAAACACGTGTGTAAGTGTATACTGACTAAAAAACTGACATTGTTCTGGTGGCGCGAAACCGGTCCGGCGCCTACTGTGACGTGCGCGTGGAGTGGAGGGGGTGACTCCAGCCAGTAGTATAGTGAGGCCTTGGCTACAACTACCGGTTATTCACAACTACCGGAAACGCACAACTACCAGCCTGCGCGCCACATTTGAATTGTACGTTAACATTGCCGCATAGAATCTAATACGTTTTCCGTTGAAATTTATGACACTTTTAACTGCTTAATGATTTCGTATATTATTTTATAGTTTAGTTATTCTGTATTGGTGGTTGTGCAACGCTGCAACCGTAACACTAGCCGCCACTGGTTAGCCTACCTAATTTTTATGGATAAAGTGACTGAAAATAACATTATATTAAACGACTACCTCATAATAACAAAAATATCTATAAATAGTGAAATTAGTTTGAGGGTGGGTGATATTTTTTTAGAAATTACCGAACCGAATTCAAGTAAATTATTTTAAACATAAATCTTACAATATGGAAGTCATGTATGGTTCTCCATACCGATTTTTTTATTTATCACACATACATTCATTTTATGTTTTTTTTTACTGTAGTGTTATCATAATACTTTACGTTCGAAATACCGAAAAAGAAACAATATTTCGATTACCCAGGTGGCAATTGGATCGAATTATCGACTGTGTACTGTAGTGAATCAAAGCCCAGTGTGTATCGCTAAGTTTAACGAGTAAAACGGCAATATACTTTTTTTTACGTCAGTTAAGTATGTTACAATCAGGTTTATACTAATTAAAACCATGGTTTTCCTAAAACTGACGCCTCAAATTGAATAATACTGCACTCTTACTATAGCCAATGCTTCTCTCGCGCTTTGTAATGATCACCAGCTGTAGAACGTCACCAGCTCGTTATACTTTTACCTTTTCAAAATGTTTATAAATTCCTCAAATATAATTGTTTACAAAAAAAAACAGGCCAAACATTTATGTTCACATGGCAACAGCGCTTTCCCAGTCAAATGACCAACAATTTGCTCCCCTTCTACTGTCGAAGATGCTGCTACGTAGCCTATGTGTTGTTTGTGGACGAAACTTTTATCGTATAAAAATACAATTAAAAAAAAGTGAACAAAGTAAGTGATGAAAGATTACTCGTAATATACCAGCAGACTATGTCTGTTATTCCTACATTTCGCAGCAAATGCCACATGCGCGTTGTTATGAGCAGCGAATGTATGTCGTACTATAATTGGGAAGCGTCAAATAAATTTCGACCCCTCGTTAAAGGTACTGTCATATATGTAGGTTAACAATAGCATTTCCTAGGAACAACTACATTATTAAATTCAATGCTCGATCACAGTTTTGTAAAAAAAAAAACATAAATCCAGTTGTTTAATAAAACGATTGGTTTAAATACTCGACCAATCAATTAATCTAAAACAATACACCGATTACTGACCAAATTAATATTTCTTCTTTAACGACTGAAATTATTGCTGTTTTAACTATAGAAATACAAGATAACAACGCTTGTACAGATTGTTTTCGTCCAGTTTTGTAAAATCTCCAACACGGGTGGATTCAATAACACACAGTAATCAGTTATTCATTTTTGACTGTACTAAATATGAGTTAATTAATTTTTATAGCCTACAGTTGTGTATTAGCTTATCAATAAGTTGAGCGATATGTAACATTTCGAATTCAGACTGACGTTGTCACTAGAGAGAACATACCAGGAAACACAACAAAATCTTTAAGACTAACTTTTGATAAAAAATAAATATTAGTTACAGGCTGTAATTTAAGACCGTCGAATAAGTAATAAATCAGACCCAGTGGTAGATTACTAATGATTACATTCCGTCTATTACATTTTAAGATTCTTGTCGCACCTCACAAGTCTTCAGGCCACGACAACACCAAGAACAATAAAAATTGTAAACACACAATGATACAAATTTAAAGAAATTTCGACGAAACCGAAACATCGAAGCATGATAATGTTTTTAGGCTTTTGAAACGTATAATGTGCATATAACAAATATTTACTATATAACAAATATATTTACTGTATAACAAACATTATCATGTTAAAACGACAGAGACCGAAGATTTCTAGACTGTGGGGAATCGAAAGTGTGGAAGCGTTACATTTTTCGATGACGTTACATTTTTGTGGAATGACCCCCAGTCTAAAAACATTATCATGTTAAAACACAAGTTTTGAATTATAGATGTAACATGTTATTGTGTATCAGTTCTTAGGCGTTAGGCCCATGGTGCTACCTCGATTAACACTGCCATTGACTGTCCCACGGTTACCAAATTTGTGATGGGTATTTAAGAAAGTGTTATTGAAGTTAACCTTTTTGATGTAATGAATTGTATTTCACATCACACTTTCGCGATATATGCTCGCTTTCTTTTCCCAGCAATATTTTAAACTAGTCTTTTTACTTATATTAAGTCAGTTACAGTACAATAATGAATTGTTCCGCATAGTTAAAATGTTTTATCTAAAACAATGCACCCTAAGAAATTCTTGCCGTTAAATATTTTAAAAGCAGAATTGGTATGGTATTAACTTGAAAAAATCTGTGCGCCAATATATAAGTAAACAAATAACTAGTGAACAATGGTCAATATAATTTAGTAGCTTTTCTTCTTCAGTAAACTGTAAAGTTATTGCATTCATGAAAAACATTGCTGCAAAATGTATAGTATTTACGAATACAATAATGTTTTGCACACACACACACACAGAGGAAATTTTTCTGTAGCAGTATTCGTGTACTTACCGCTCAACATTGTAAAACGTTTAAGATACACTTTTGTAGTTTCAGTCTGCGTAACTGTTACATATACCGTATATAACTTTCTGCGACAGGACATTTTCTGCATTTCAGAACAGAGTTAGCAGATTTTATTAAAGTTTATTTGTCAAAAACGTATTGATGCAATAACACTACATTCGTTTATTACTATGAATATATTTTCATACGGAACAGCGACTTTCTCAGATTTTTTTATTCCTACCCGAAATATTATATTAAAAATAGTGAATTAGTTAAATCGTAAATTTTGAGAAATGAGTCACTTGTCCTTTGTTTCTTGGTCAAACGCTAGAAACACAGGCTAAATATTTAGAATAATTATAACAATTTTGTCATGCACATTCTTCTTCCTATTATTGCCTGAGAGTTACAAAAATGTCGTATCTTCAGTTCCTTATAATTACAAATAATATATTACGAGGCTGTATGTAGGCGTATGACAAAAATATTAATCATTTATTAGTTTACAGTTTAAAGTTCTGATTGTCGTTTCTGTTTAACTATGGTATGGCAAATCGAGACATTGATTACAGACAGAAATAAACTTCATTGTGTAATGTTGAAGTAGTTTATCCAGTAAATCCAGTTTGGTTTTGTTTTATTGTTTTTATATTTCACCTACCTCAAGGTCTGCCTGTCCATGGCATATTCCGGTCTCTGTGGGACAAGGACTCGCTGTTAAAGGCCAAATGGTTACAAGAGAAGGTTGATTAGGAAACTCGTATGAAAGTCGGCCAAAAGGTACCTATCAGTCTGTCTGAAGGTTTTCGACCAGTCTGAAGCCGTACTTATTTGCTTATTTGTGACAGAAAAGTAATAGTGACTAAAGTTGAAATACTATATTTTGTTTGTTTGTTTGTTTTTTTAGATTGTTGTTACAGTTTTTAAAGTTTTCTTATTGAATCTTTACTATTTACAGTTTACATTGTTCGATTTTTTAGTTAACATTTACTATTAAGCTTGGAAATTTACAGTGCGTTTTTTATTCATAAAAAGATTGTGATTACCATCTAAACCATACATTTTTAGTGTGACTTGTGTTATCTTAAGTATCTTTTTGTCAGTTTGTATTATTTTGATTATATAATATTTCAGCTTTTGTGATAAAGTGACACATTTTACTGTTCGTATACTGTTCTGACATAAACTCTGTGTTAATCTAATAATATAGTAATGACATAAAATATTATCATAAAGGAATGTATTCACGGACTATCGACTAACAATTTTTATTTTATTGATTTGTGTAATGAACTCGTTTAGTAGATAATTAATATATCAAAATTGTGAAGCAGAACAGAGACCCGGCCTTACAAATCGAGTAACTGTGAGAAAGAGAGTGAGAGAACGAGAGTTGTGGCAGTGGGATTCGCGATCTTTATTGTCCTATGTGGTGTATAGAGATAGACAATACATTTACAGTCGAGTCCAAAATGGCGGCTGATTCAGGAATGGATACGTGTCCGTCACCAGAGAATCCGGATTCACGGAAAAGACCTTTGGATGGTGATATTGAAAATGGAACTACTAAGAGATCTCATTACGGAGGAGGTAATTTTACGTATTATATAATTATCACAAATAGTTAACATTAAATAAGTCAACGTCAACATGTTACGTATAAAGGCCTAGGCTAATCTTTGTGGCGGTTTAACTTGGCAGGTTTATGTTTAATGTTATTTTTATTTTTGAAGTCTGCAAAAACCCGAGTGTCAAAATAATTGCTTTATTAATTTTAAAGTGAGAAGTTTTTGGTATGTTAGTTTTACAATATAAACAAAATTTCAATAAACGTATTGAATTTAAAAAGGTTTCAGGAAAATTGTTTATACATTTTGGTCAAAAGTATAATCTTAAAATAGATTATGGTACTATACTTGTAACAAATTGCCAGTGACAGTTCACTGAAATATTATATGTATATTAATTTTCCGTATAAACAAGTTACATAAAACTTAGTCATATTTAAGCATGCAAGAATAATTGTACGTTTGTTTACTGATTTAGTCAATAATGTGAAGGAACCAAATTCTATTGATTCTACATAACTTAGATTCTGGGTGTCAACAGTTTGTAATATGCATATAATTGTACTCACGGTTTTTACAAGTGAAATTATTTGATTACCTTGTATATGTGTGACAGTAGAGATAAAACTGAATCATAAGTTACATATTGTGTGTTTATTGATATGGGTTACCTTGATGTGTATACAGATAGAGGATTGGGTACGAGGATTGTAGGGAACAGAATCGAATGAAAGAAAAAACAGTATTATTATTCTGGGGTGGAGAATTTTGCTTTCACATTTTATGAAAATAAAACTAAATGTTTCAAAAAAGCTTTCGTCCACTTAATTAGGGTAGGTTTACAAATGTTAATTTTTTTAATTATCCAAGGATTCAGAGTTGTTGAGTTTAATTAATAGTCTTTAAGCTTTATTAAATATAGCCCCTGTTTAAAATTTAAAAAAGTACATTCACCTGTTGAAATTTTAGTGCTGTACAAATTGATGCATGACATATAGGCATCATCTCAGTTGTTGTAAGGAGACTACACTAAATTCAGAAAATTGTAAATCGTTTGTCTTCTTTCAGTACGTATATTCAAAATTATTGTATCAAATGTAGTTATTATTTGTATTTGCTGGAGAGATATATATATATAGGAATGTTAATTATCGACCGTATTATTATACTGTTAATGATTTCGAGGTTCGGTCATTAATCATGAAAACTCAGTTTTGCGACGTTTCGAGATTTATTCTTCTCATAATCATGCCTACAACATTAAAATATAGTCTTACTACAATTATATTATTTGTAAGCGTGTATAGGTGTGTGTAAAGTCATACATTACTATAACTATTTACTTACATTAACTGTGAGATGAGCTACAGCAACCACATTACACTAAACACTTATCACTGTTCCATACTTATACACATATAACACATTACATTTGTATAGTGTTAGCGTTATGTAGTTATCTGACAGACTGCCAGCGATATAAAATTTTAATAGTACCTTAACTAGTAAGTTGTTCAGTATTCCTATAACCTGTAAACTATCGTCCATTTTAAAAAGAGTGAATAAGATTAGAATAACACTTGCTAAGACTTTGTACGTCCGTTTTCTTGTTAACTGAAAGGTGTTTATTCTTCTCTATTGTTAGCATTTCTAAGAATTGCCGTTTAAAGTGATTACTTTCTGCATGAATTACTTTAGCTTTATGAAACTGAAACCCGTACACACAGTCACTCCCGTTTCAGTGACTTTACACACACACACACACACACACACACACACACACACACACACACACACACACACACACACGCGGTCACTCCCGTTTCAGTGACTTTACACACACACGGTCACTCCCGTTTCAGTGACTTTACACACACTATGACTGATACCTTGTATATAAACTATACCATGTACTGAAGGTCTATTTTCTATAGTTGATATAGCAAGAATTAAAATACAAGACTTATGTGTTTCAGAATAGGCTTATTTCTTTAAGATACTGCTTTATCCAGATTAATAGGAGTAAAATAAGGAGGCAGTTGTACATTTTGTCAACACTTTGTGATAATTGTATTCATATACTTTTGTAGGGCATTTTTTCCATTACTTTGGTAAATCTGCAGTTTAAATAACTTCAAACAACTTAGTGGTTGTGTCCAGAAAAATATCAGAATTAATTTTGTGGTTATGTAAAGTATTTATTCTTTTTTATGTTCAGATCTAGGTGTTGTTTTGTATAATCTTATTTACAGAATTGTCCATGATGTTTACATTATTTGATTTATATGGGATGAAATTAAAAAATGTAACTTTTCCTCTGCCACAAGATTACATTTTGGCAGCACGGCCCTTTTTAGGGGCCTGGCAGTTTCAAAGCGATTTCATCTGGCATGAAATATTTTAAAACGTGCAGGCATTTTAGAATGACTAAATGAGACGCTTGGTTGCCTGTAGCAGAATGTGCTGCATATTTTTTAATACATTTGTAAAATTGTGCCCTAATTTAGTATAGGCCTAACTAGAATTAACTAAAAATTGTTGACTGTAAAAATCCATTAATTAACAAAAAGTAAACATTTCTAGCTAACTTCTAAATCAAACTTTGGTAACTGTACGAAAGCAAATTGATCTTTTGTACTTAAAAATCTAAAATACTATTAAAGCTACTGTTTCATTTATACCCCCCTTTGATGGCATAGTATAGATTATACATTCTTTTCTTTCCACAGTCGTGAAAAATATTGCCATGAAATACACAGCCCTAGTTTTTAATTGTCTGTCTTTAGTAGTTTTTTAGTTAATGAATAAACACAAATTGTATTTCATTAAAATAAGGCATGGTACAAAATGCCATTCGTATCCTTAAAACAAAAATCTTTAGCACTGGTGGCTAGTTCTTTATATCTCACACATGTACCATTTGTTCTGTATCAACAGGACGTATCTCCTGTTCTTTTGATGAAAAGCTTAATTGAAGCTGTAGGTGCGGGTGTGCGCATGCATGCGTGATAATTTTCTTTAAAATCTGACAAAGAATTTCAGTAAATCAAAAACTAAATTATAGACTAGATTTCATAATCAGCAGTCACATGTAATATTTAACATTCAAAAACCAACTTTAATGGTGGCTGTTATAATTTGATGGTGTCTGCATGTGCACAATTTGGCAATGTTGATGTGAGGAAGACAGACGTGTTGTATGTGCAATCAGAATTTATTTGCTGGATCTCTTTTATATTGAGTTTAAAAGTTGGCTATATATTAGTTTAAAAGTAAGAGCCAGCATTTGTAATATTGTGTATTATGTTATATATATATATATATATATATATATATATATATGTTTTCAATCACTTTCTGCTACAGTTCATTTCTCGATATATATAAAGTATTTAAAATTTATATTTATATTACCTCAAGATGTTATTTTTCCTTATTTGGAACATGTTTCGAGAGCTCCCGTGCTCTCATCCTCGGCCTTCGCGATCTTGCGTCTGGTGAAGTATTTGTGTGTTGGCTGGATACTGTTAAGGTTTCTTGTTGGTTTCTGGTATTTTAAAGTTGTATTATTGTGTGTGATTGTGGTATATGTATTTGTATTTTGTGTATTTTCGATGTTGAGTGCTTTGAAATGACACAATATTCAAAGCACTCAACATCGAAAATACACAAAATACAAATACATATACCACAATCACACACAATAATACAACTTTAAAATACCAGAAACCAACAAGAAACCTTAATAGTATCCAGCCAACACAAATACTTCACCAGATGCAAGATCACGAAGGCTGAGGATGAGAGCAGGGGAGCTCTCGAAACATGTTCCAAATAAGGAAAAATAACATCTTGAGGTAATATAAATATAAATTTTAAACACACACACACACACACACACACACACACACACACACACACACACACACACACACACACACACACACACACACACACACACACACACACACACACACAATGTATATTTAAATGAGTTAAATCTGTTCTTGTATAATCTGTGTAAATGTTTAATTCATATGTGAATGCAGAAAATGTAATTTAGCGGCATTCGACATTGCATGACTTGGTAGAACTTAAAACATTTTTATATTAAGGTTTTATAGTTTTCTTCTGTTTTATTGCCTAAAAATCCCCGTCACTAAGGCTTCACCTTCTTTATCCATGGGCTTTTTCAAAATTCGTCATCAATCCCAACTTGATGTGAAGTGGAGGAAGATGAATCTTCAAGAAGAGTTCAACAAGAGGGACTTACGAGACAGTTTTATCACTTGGTCTAAAAGAAGTTCTCTTGGCCAGTGTTGTTTTACAAAATGCTGTTGTCTTTCTCTGCTATCCCACAAACATAAAAACAGCAATATTTTGTGACCCACCTTGAAGGCCCATTAATATAGCTATGACCTTCAAATCCCCACAGATTTGGCAATTAAACTATTTGTACCCAATTGCATTCAAAATGGCCAACATGTCATATGTTTCTTTCATCAAAACTGAATGAGCAACTGTTTTAGATTGTGCTTGTTTCCATTGTGGAAGAAAACTGTTTTTAAGCTATGTTTAGATGAATCAAAAAGGCGTAATTTTGTAGCTTTAAAGACTATTCCTAGTTCAGTCATTAATACATTGATGTCAAAACATATGCAAAAGACCCCTCTATTTTATAAAACACTGAAAAAAACAGCAATTCTTTTTCTAAGAGATTTGAAGCTTCTTCCATGTGCCAATAGATTCTATCCTTGGGATTTTGAACCAATACGTTCAGCCTGTAGTTTTGAAAATCCTGAGTCACACACCAAGTCTTTTAATTCGTTTTGATGGATAAGGTGAGGTTCACTGGATATTTGAGGACTATAAATTGAATCAAAATAATTCTCAGAAAGGTCTACATTTGCATCAGTTTCACTAAGGTCTGAAGTATAGTATCATCTCACTTCAATGGTGGAGTTGATATTGGTAAAACTTCTCTGTGAGGAACCAGTCTGAGAGCAGATGCCACATTTGGGTATTACTTTTATATGGTTGTGTGTTTGTAAGACAAAATAGCAATCATCAAAAAGATTGCTAGGCTCACGGCACACCATAGAGACAGCAAATGGCATAGCATCTCTTGCATTTCATCATTACACAGCATGATTATACAAATTCTTAATTGAGACAGGAAGACGGAGCACAACTAGTGTGAGCCTGATCAGTTGTGGAGTATGACAAAAATGCCACCTCTGTCTGTCCAAGAAATCATTCTTGAGACTTAGTATTTCTCAACCTTTGTTCTTTATTATTCTTTCTTAGCTAGTATATCCTTTTTGGATTGTGTCTACTTATCTATAAGATAGTTTTTTTTTTTTTTTTTTACATGTCTTGAGGTCTCATATATTTTCTATGCCCTTCATTAGAGTTTCTCTTTTTCTGTCTAACACGTATCTTAACATTAACCTGGCATCACAGTACTTCTGAGCATTTTGCCTTGTATTCATCCCTGCTAGTCTTTGCTCATTCCACTCCTTAAGTCCAATTTCAGTTTCACCATTAGATCAGTCATTCCATGGTGGTCTGTCTCTTTCTTTAGACACAGCTTTGGTAGCATCAAATACCATTCTTTTTGTATGTATTCCTTTCCTTTTCATTGATGTGTGATTCACCACGAGAGCATGAAGTCACCTGTTACAATGGCAGACATCATCATGAAGTTCTCGTTCATTTTTTTGGTCAAGATGTTTAAGGTTTCACAGTTTCACTTCCTTGTTTTCTATTGTAGGTACCTTTCCAAGCTGTCCTCTGAACTTCATCAGCACTAAATTGTGATCTGAATTTATATCTGCACCACAAAATGATCTTATATCCTCTGCACTACTATAATGAGTACTAGATATAAGAATGTGATCTATGTGACTGGTGGCTGTATTATTAGGAGGAAGTAAATTTGGTTTATGCACACTGTTATGAGGTAATATTAAACTCACTGTAACTAAAGACTTGGAAGCAGCAAAACTTACCAGCCTTTCCCCCATTGACACTGGGCCTTTCATGTAGGCTATGGTACCTTATTGTAGGCATGTATTCTGCTTTTTTCCCAACTTTTGCATTAACATCCCCCAGAGCAATCTTGAGATCATGCAGTCAGGCTGTTCGTAAAAACTCTTCTTATCACACCTCTCCTCATGTGGTTCATATACAGAGATGAAACCAATGCTGACTGTGTGACCTCTACACAGAGCGTGTACAATCTGTCACTGACGTGCTGAAAGTCCATTACTGCATGTTTCAGCATGCTACAGACAAGGACCCAATACCAAACTCATGTCTCCCTTAGCTCCTGCTATAATACAGAGAGAAATCTTTCTTCTGCAGTGCACCATTATTGGTTCATCTTACTTCTATTCCGGCTTGATCTTTTTTGCCTCAGCCTTGAAGGCGTGTGCCTGATTTAAACTGTGTAAATTCCAAGTTGTGAATCTGTATATCCAGTTCCACAAGCATAGCTATTTCCCCAAATCACTCCGATATTTGAGGCTCTTATCAGTGGTGTATTTCAGACAAGAAATTTGTAATCAGGCCCCTATAAATCATCCACATTATTTTTCAAGATATTTATTTGTAAAATTGTACATTTTTTCTAATTAGGCTGGTGGGGGGCTAATTAGAATATTATTGTTTTCTAAAATATAACTTAATGTTGTATAATTGCTATATTTGACAAGTGATTCTTACATTATAAATCTTGAGTCAACTGAAAAAAAATGTCAATTTGTCATATGAAATTGTCAAAAGTAATTAAATAGGGTTGAAAAAAAAATACAAATTCTTTATGTGCACAAGAATGTTGAATTGTGATTAAAATCTATATATAGAGGAACGTCACAGTTTAAAAGCTATTCAGTTACCTAAAAATAATAGTAATACATAAAATACAATAGTATGTTATTACATTAATTAGAAAAATTACATAATTTTCAGCTTTATTGTATTTTATATTTAAAAACAAAAGAAAAAATAATGAGATTAGAAATATTTTGGATCTAATGAGATTCAGAATTTGGGAGGTTAAAGTTAGTCAAAAGTAGTAGTACTTAAAAGATTAGTTTCCGGGCTGTTGGGCTGTGGTCGATTACTCACTGGTATTGCCATAACCAGCTGTTTCAGCCACCTGCCAGAGTCCTTTCCCATTAGTAAAAGTTAAAAATTAAAAATAGGTCGACAAAGGGATGATAGGCTGAAGGTACCCCTAGATAATTTTTACTACTGAAAAAGGCCTCCAGTGTGTTGTTATGATAACTGAAACGTTTAGTTATGATAACACCAGAGAGCAATCAACCACGGCCCAACCAGCCTGGAAATTAATGTTTTAAGTAATGACTCGTGCTTCCATGGTAAGCCTTGTAATAGAATTCAAAAATAGTAGTGTTACTATTTAAAATAATGATATACAAAATGACAATGACAGACTTCCCTAGTTAATGGCTAACTTGTATAGTAAGTGAAAAGGACATAACGTTTTAAGGGACAGTTGCATGGCCAAGATAGACACATGATAAATCTCGTTCATTATCTGTTCAGATACCTTGGCTAACTGTTCAGATATCCTGTTAATTGAGTTCTTTGACTAGGCATATTTTTAGTCTTTCATATTAAGGAATATGTAAACAGGAAAGCACTTAAAAAAGTTAATGTGTACAGCATTCATGACTAAAGTAAATCTAAATGTTTTCTTTAATAGTTAATATTAATTATAGTATTATCAAAGCTAAGTCAATAAAATCATTTAATCAACTCATTAAAATTTTTCATGTTCAGTGATTAGTGTAGATTATTAATATCAGTGTAATTGTTCCAACTTTATATGATCTCAGACTTAAATATAATTTGTATTCAGATAAATAATGCGAGTAAGTCGATGTACAAAAACTCCACATACATTTATAGCCATGTAAATAATTTACTTAAATTTCATTGTTAGTCTGTGTGCATGTTTGCTGAGTTTTCTTCTTTTCTGTTGTGCAGTTGTACCCTTCGATATTGTACTGTACTGTTATTGAAAAAATATAGAACTTTGGATATATTAAACAATAGTTTTAGTAAGAAAACTCATAAGATGAACATTGGTTATTGTAGGATCAGTAATTATATTGTATACCTACAGATTTCTTATCCAAGTTTTTCAGTTGTTTATTTATTTATTATTATTTTTACCAAAGTTAAACAAAATAATGTATAGTCAGGTATAACGACTATGCAGTAGTTTTATTTTTGATGTTCTCGTCTTTGTGGTCTTCTGTATTGTGAATGATTTTTAAGGAGCAAATAATCATTCGTCATCTGTATTCCACTTTCTCTCCTAGAACATCTACAGAAATTCAAACCAAGCATTGACCAACTGATAATATTTGCTTATGTGGAAGTACAGGAGGACTCTGAATGTGGTTTGCCTTCATACATTTGTAGATGGTGTTACAGTCTGTGAGTACATCACAATTTAAGAATGGCATGCCATAAGAGTACTGAAGATAATCTCAATAATGCTTTTCAAGCTCCGTCAGTGTCAGGAAAGGTTGGCATACACTTAACACTTGGGTTGTCCCAAGTTTAGCCACCAATTCAATCTACCCATTCAATCAAGTGACAGTGGCCAAAGAAGTTAACATGTGCAGGAAGGGGGAACTTTAGTGTACGGTAACCCATATTCTTAATTGAGTACTAAAAGTATTGTACATGGGTCACAAAATAAAATAGTATACTTACAGAAAGCTAATTGTTTCTGTAATAAATAATATGGCCTATTAATATGTAAGTGTGTGTGTGTGTGTGTTGTTATTCACTAAGATTGAAAACAAAAATTGGTGCTCATAGAACTTTATTATTATTTAAGGATGATGTCTCAGGACAGGTAGTAGCAACTGTTATTTTTTTATAACAAGTGATAGAATAATACAAAAAAAAACTCTTTTTACAACTCCTAAAACTCAAATAAAAACAATTTTTTGTACAAATTAAAAATACAAATTATTTTCTAATTGTGCCACTGTGTATTAGTTAGTTCCAATTACAGTCATAAAACTATGGAGCAGTAGTGACTTACAACTTTCTCATATGTAAACCTCATGCGTGTTTTTTTTTTTAATAAAACGAAAATAAATTGTGGGTTTTCACTTCACTGTGATTACTAAATGTGTGTTTTTTTAAAATAATTCTGTTTAATTCACTCATAGCATATAATGTTTAACAATTAAATTTCTTTTATTCACACTATGAAATATAAGAGGTATGCTTACCTTCTTATATTATTTCTTTTGAATTCAGTGTTTTGCACAGTTTTGATGTTTTAAATTGGATTATTTTTAGTTTTTACCTGGTTTGTATTAATTTATTGTCTATGAATTCTTACTTAATTTGTAATAATTTATGCTGTTTCGGTTTATGCAATATTTATCATGGTTAACTTTTTAGGTTGCATTTATCAAATGTTAATTTCTCTTGAATGACTAATAATATTATTCAAACGATTTTCTCTTAATTTTTTCGCACATGCTTCTGTTTCAATGTAAACTCCTTGAAGCTTTTTGCTAGAATGACATTCTTTTGGAAATTTGTAAACCTAATTGTTGAAAAATCCTTTCTTATTCATTGTGCTTGTTGCTTGTATAACAATTTCTATTTTTTAATTTTGGTTTATTAATAAGCGTTTTATGGGCAGTAAATCTATTTTATAAACATCTTTTATGTAATTTACATTCCTTATGAGATTTTACAATTATTAACTGCTGTTACAATTTATTTTATTACCTAATTTGTATGATGTCTGTGGCAACTTGATTATTCTGAATTCCTCTAATTTCTATTTCCATAAATTGTTTTTCACTTATTTTGGAGAATTTACAACATTACATACATGTTTTAAGTTATTTCAGTACAATTTCTTCATACAGCTGTTCTTATTTTTGAAGAAACATCCAGAAATTTATGACCCAGAGTTTTCTCCTCAAAGTGTAAAATTTTTTAGCAGTAATATATAAATTTTAATTTATTTGACAGTGCTTATGTGCTTGTGTATTCTATTATCACTCCAAAACACACACACACACAGCTGAGAAAATACCTGTAACGAATGAGAGTACACTAGTATTTGCTTTAATGTCAGCAAAGACAGAGTGATAAACATAAAGAAGATGAAGTTCAAACAACGTAACAATGTTAACAAATGTTTAAATTAAAATATTGAGTAAATAATGTTTTGTCTAATTGCTTATATATATATATATATATATATATATATATATATATATATATATAAGAGAATTGTGTGACACATTTAAAAGTGGTATCAGTTATTTACAAAACCAGATTCAGATTTAGTCCACTTCCAAACTATTTTTTATATTTTTCTTTCAATGGGTTGTCATGTAATAATTAAAATAATAGCATTGTAACATCGAAGTTTTAAATGGTGGACATATAACATCGAATTATAACATGGTGGACTGTTGTTAAATAGTTAAATGTGTAAACATCAGCACTTTTATATTATATTAGATTATTTTAAGGATTGGTTCAGAATTGTACTGTCAGTCGTAAATTTAATTTAATTTTGCTTATTACCCCAGTTTCATCAGGTGACACCTTTCACCACTCTAAAAAATTAGTTTGACTTCAAGAATCCTACTATGAAATTGTTAACTTAAAACCACATAAAACAGATGCTTTAAAACTTATTAGTAAAGTAACTTTGTTTAATATTATTTGAGGTATCTGTGAAAGTAATGAGACTGACGTTTTCCCCATGAGGTGGCATCACATGAGACAGTCAGTGCAACAGTTGTGTTTAAATTCATAAAAATTTTCAAATTCATAACTTACAAGATTTGACTGTGCCTTACTTTTTGTTTTGTACACTTATAGAAATGGAACTCAGTAATAATGAGCAGCATTAATAATAACAGAACAAACCTTTTTGGATTGGCAGGAAACTGTGCCGTATGATGAGCAAGCATAGCATAAACTGACAATGATGTGTTGAAAGTAAGAGGTTTCAACAATCTGATTGGTGTCTGATGGTAAGAATGATGAAATGCGAACTAATTTAAGTCACTAGACTGTTCATGAAATTTTGATGCACGATTTGAAGTGATCCTAAAAAATCTCAGTCAGGAACAGAAGAGCAGGAGAAAAAGTATGTATCATGTCTTTCGTGAGTGCATAGAAAATGATACTGTTTCATATAAAAAAGTAATAACAGATAATAATCATGAACTCATTGAGTATGAAACAAAACAAAATGGTAAAGTGAAGAATTGAAAAGAACAAAACTTATAACATCCACAGAAAGCAAGAAAGAGCAAATCCAAGGTTACATCAATACTCATTATTTTTTCAGTATTAAATGTTTATGTACAAGGAATTTTTGCCTTTAGGATTGAAAAGTCAGTCAAATTTGAGAAACTCAGAGGAAAGGCCATTCATTTCATGTCTGGGCTAGAAATTGATGACCCTTGGTTGCTTCATTACTTTATGCTACACCGTACTTTCTTTGAACGAGTATTTGGCCATAAAGGGCTTTTCTGTGGTGTCCCAACCTTCCTTCTCTTTTGATCTTAATTCATCTGTTAATTTTCTGTTTCAAAAAATCAATAACCAACATCATTTTGATATAATATGGAGAACATCTAAAAGATTGCGATGGACAGCTGAAGATATGCAGCACTGTTTATGGGAACAGCATCTCTGTGGAGTGACTTTGCAAGAGATGAAATTGTTTTCTAGTTAATGTAACGATAAATAATTTTATACAGTGAGTTTCATTACTTTTTAGACAAACATCATAATTTCAACATTTCTGTGTTTTTCTGCAGTACATAAGATCATGTGTTAATTTTTGCATTTCAGCATGAATATAACAGTCAAAATGTTTAACATGTTTTGTTAAAGTTCTAGTAGTTCATGTAGTTCTTGGTATAAAAGAGTGATTAATGTAGCATGTACACTTAAATCATAAGCCTTTGATTATACAACTCTCAACAAAGAAGGAAGTTTTTATTGTTTAGTTCTTTGCTATACAGTTTTAAAGTTCTCTTTAAATACATTTTCGATTATTGTACATGACTTGCCTTGTATTCACTATACATTAATTCATTTTAGTAATGGTGTACTTGACATTTTTTATGTTATGTTGTTTACTGAACTCCACTCCACGTCAGCCCTTATTATACTCAGTAATTTTGCCCTATTGGTATAATGAATATACAAACTACTCATATATAGATCTCAATTTTACTTCATTCTTTCATTTTTATGATTCTTGATATTGAATGGCTTGTGCTACAGTTTTTGTCTTGTGGAATTGTCTTCAACTGATTTGTTTTGTCATCTCACCTAATATCAGTTCTTATAATTCGTAATATTCCATATTTTTTAAACTGTTTACATATGTATAAAATATTTGTATTTTATATCAGTTGAAATGGTTTGATGCATTTAACATATTTTGCAAGAACTAATGTGTTTAACAATATTTTTATAAAAACCATTTTCTATAAATAAAATTGGCATGTGAAGATTCCACTGAATGTTAACTTAGATATCATGAGGTGTGTCCATTGTTGTGCATGACTTAGCTTTCCACAGTATTGTATCTTCATCTGACCATGTTTCTTCATCCTTCCCACTCCCAAGGAAGTTGTTAGTGACAAAGCGTTTTTGTGTTGCTGGAAGGAGTAACTAATAAATAGTTAAAGGAGCCTCATTGTGGCTGTGATGGATTTAGCGTGCCACGAATAGATTTTAAACTTGTTCTATAAAAAGAAAAGGTGTTAGAATGTCAGATTTATATCAAGATGCATAAGATGGCAAAAATTGTGTTATTAATTTTTGTTGTATTAGAAATATCTTTAATGTGTTTATATTTTGTCATGTGTTTTACTAGTAGAGGCCCCTTGCAGGTAGTATTCCAGCATATTGATAAAATTCAGTTGCCACAAAAACCAAGAGCAGAAATTACTTTAGAGCATTAAAAATGCTAACCATCCCTATAGATAAGAAGTATAATGACAAATAAGTAATGGAGTACCCAGATTTTTAAACTAGACCATTCTTTAAATTTTCACATCTCAAATAAATATAGTTAAATTGTTATAAGTTGGCAGATATTGAGAGATTTATTTTTATTTTGAACTAAGCACACGTTTGTTGAGAAAATGTATCTAAAATATGATACCAGTGTAAAGATGTTTTGTAAAGGAAACTTTTTTTTTTATCGTGTTAAACTTTACTTTCTGGACTTATCGTGATTATATTAACTGTTTTGGAACATTGTAACAAACAATATTTTTCAGTTTCTGCGTTTCCCTGTTGTACTAAACTTTACTTTCTGGACTTACCGTGATTATATTAACTGTTTTGGAACATTGTAACAAACATTAATATTTTTCAGTTTCTGCGTTTCCCTGTTGTACTGTTAATATGAGAATTTATTGAGCTCACTAAAATTCATTTGTGTGTACAGAAAATAATTATGAATACACATATTTAAACAATTATTGCATTCTAAAATGATACGTTTAATCTCTGTTATTGATATTCATAGCTGCATATTGCTCATATAGTTATGAGCATCATTCAGTAAGTTAATTTTTTCTTATAACTTCAAGCCTGTTCTGCATTGCATTTAGTTACTTGTAGTTTACGGACTTGAAACTCTCCACACTCACATGTGCTAAGAACAGACAGAACAGAGTGCTTCCGTAAAAGCAGATGCAAATTGTATTACATTTAACAACCTGTAAACTCTTTCAAACTCAAATACAATTAAAGCTAGGAAATAATAATGAATGTGCAATGTTTGGATATGCATACATTGTGCAAATGTTATTGGATTGGATTTTC
This sequence comes from Magicicada septendecula, assembly GCA_034769895.1. Taxonomy (NCBI): domain Eukaryota; kingdom Metazoa; phylum Arthropoda; class Insecta; order Hemiptera; family Cicadidae; genus Magicicada; species Magicicada septendecula. The sequence goes on along the minus strand of CM068367.1, from coordinate 316,365,543 downwards.
ACATAGTAGATCAGAAATATCCTTGGATTTGTAAACAGTTAGAATACTGAAATGCAAGATCATTTAAGTTGACTGAAATCTATAGTGTGTGTAGATATTGTGGAAGAAGCTGAAAAGAAATTTTAATGATTTTGTAATGATATAAATGTCAAGCTCATATTATCACATCTGGCCATGGAATAGTGCCCTTTAATGTCAATTAAATTTTGTTAACTGTTTAAAAGTATACAAGAAATGATGATTGTAATTGTAAATTATGTAAATTGATGACAAGTATTGTAATTGAAGTTGTTAATTGTAAATATATAATTACTGTAAACAAACTAGATTAGCTGGTATAATTAAAAATATTGTATATATAGGCTATATATATATGTGTGGTAAATTATAATAAGCTAACAGATGTTAAGTTTGGGGGAGCTTCATTTACATCATTCATTGATCATTCATTTTCATCATCATTGATTCTTTTTTATCACACATTATGTAGCCTAATACACATGGAGTGGAGTTCTGCATAAAATCTTTCACTAGTCTTTTAGCAGCAAAATATTAATGTAACTTGTCAGAAGTAACTATATAAAGTAATACTGACATGTGAGTATTATTTTAGGTAGTTAGTTGATAACATCGGACACGTCATGGACAACAAAATCTAAGAGTTGTTAGAAGTGTTGACAAAACGTCTTTACAGTGGTGAGCTGGTAATTTATTTTATTTGTTATATCATAGTTTATGTTTATTCTTTACAGGCGGTGATGGAATGTATCATTTTAAGATTCTTGTACCCAGCATTGCATCAGGAGCTATCATTGGAAAAGGAGGTGAAACTATTGCACAGTTACAGAAGGACACAAATGCTCGAGTTAAAATGTCTAAAGCGAATGACTTTTACCCAGGTAAGTACATATATGAGTATACCAGATGGTATACTGGTATATTGGGATGCCCCATGTAGCGTTCACTATGTATTTGTTTTTGTGCGTTTGTAAATTACTATTATATTTCAGAGTTTATAATGTAGTAGCATTATGTTGAGGAGGGTAGATGTTTTGTTGTTAAAGAAAAAAAAAAGAAAATAGAAATTATTGCTATCAGTGTAAATATATATGAAATGAGTATATTGCAACTTGAACACAGGACTTGATATGGTCTGTTTAATATTTCAGAAGTTATAAGCTTAAGCTTCTTAATACTCGTATATTGTCTATTTAGGAGTACCAAATGTTTTATTCAATATTATTTGCACTAGTTGCGAATTGCATGGTTGGTTCCATTGACAGAAGTAATGGGCAATGAAGTTGGGAGATTTTTTAGTCATTTTGCCATAGCATATTACTGGGTAGATGTATTTGGACTTCATTGCCTGTAAAAGACTTTCCTCCCTGCCCCAAAGAAAGCATGTTATAATGTACTGTGTTCTACTAAAATATATACTGTTTCTGCCTAGGTTAGTATGTCTTCAGTAGGCCTATTTAATGTTTCAAGTATTTATTTTTCAAATCTTTCGTTATTGTCATTATTGTTGCTTTATAATCATTTATTACAAATGAATAATACAGAAATTTTGTACTTTGTTCCATCCATTCCTATGCAACACTTTCTTGGTTCTCTTACCTGTACATGAGACAGCTTTAAATACACGGCTTACTAAATATGGTTTTGAGAAAGCCTTATGTGTAAATGTATCTGCTGTGTAGAAAAGATAGTTATCTACCATTATGTATTTTGAATGTAATATAGATTCAGTACATTTTTTGAAGTCCAAAATTTTTCAGTCTTCTTCCAGAATTCCTAATAGGGTCTTAACCACTCTTTTCAATGTATGTATCCCAAATCTTTTGGAATTTGTTGAACTATCTTGTAATATTATATATATTCAGTTGTGTATAAGAATTTGCTTCATGCATTTTTAGTGATACTGCACTTTTCGTCATACTTTGTGTTGTTTTGAATTCTTATTTCTCATTTAGTGGACTTTCCTTAGTTGACATTTGATTATCTTAATTTCCTCATTCTATGTTTTTAGTCTCATCTTGCTCCTAATATTTTTTACTTCCATATTTCTTAAGGAAATGGAAGTATGGTGATGGCAAAAAAAATCGTGTTCGAGATTATTGCAGATTCTGATTGTACTACCCTCAAAACATGAAAAAAAGTCGTTTTTCGAAAAGTGTCTGTGTGTGTGTCTGTCTGTCTTAGATTTTTTTCTATGGCAAACGATAACTGCCGCAAATTCAAACAGAATCAAATAATGTTTCGCACACAGCCCTGAATTGTAGAGTTCTCAAGACCTATTGTTTTTGGTGAAGATCGGTTAAGGGAAAGGGGTAGTTTACCTGCAACGTTTTATGTTTTAACAAGGGTAGGTATTTTCTATGGCAAACGATAACAGCCGCAAATTCAAACAGAATCAAATAATTTTTTGCATACAGCCCTGATTTGTAGAGTACTCAAGACCTATTGTTTTTGGTGAAGATCGGTTAAGGGGAAGGGGTAGTTTACCTGCAACGTTTTTTTATCAAGGGTAATTTTCTATGGCAAACGATAACAGCCGCAAATTCAAACAGAATCAAATAATTTTTTGCATACGCCCCTGAATTGTAGAGATCTCAAGGACTTTTGATTTTGGTGAAGATCGGTTAAGGGGAAGGGGTAGTTTACCTGCAACCTTTTACGTTTTAACAACAGTAAAGTACTTGAAAATTCATTTAAACTTTTTCAAACAATGGTAATTTTTAAAAATAAAATAATTTTGTTGCCAGGCAATAAAATTATAATTTTTTCATTTTAATGTAAATCATGTATGAGAGAAAATATATCGTTCGTGGCAGGCAAGCATATCTCAATTATGTAATGCCTACGTTTCCATTTTATTATTATGACTACCACAATAAAAAGGCAGGGAAGACACACACACACAATTTGCGTTATTTCTGGCCTCATTCATGTTTATTTTCTTACATTTGCACGCTTTTTAAATGGAAAGTGCCGAAACCCATACCAACATAACGCGTGCAAGCCGAAAAAGTGTCCAGCGTGGATAGCGATTTGCTTCCTGTGGATCGCTGGGCAGTGTAACTGCACGTGTTTACAGAGGAACGATTCATAGACAGACTTTTCGTCTTTAGGGAATGAACCCTCTGCAAGATGCTGAGGGTCCATGAGTGACTTCGGAGCACTCCTTCTTTTCCGCGTGTTTGTTCTGTGAAACGTACACTGTAGATTCGCAGCTTTACTCTAAGCAACACTCAATAGGAAATGTTGAAAATTTTTGTCCACGGTGTACCCTCATACACACTAAACCTGCTCTGATGTTTTAATTACGGACATCATAATATTAAAACTTTGGAAACTTGAGCACTACTTAATGGAGATCAATCATTAACTTATACAAGCCATTAATTTTATGCATATTTTTTATATATATGTGTACAACGTTATCGGCAACAAAGAAGTATTTTTTGTTAAAATTCCTTCCCGGGATGTTTGGCCGTAGTCCAATGTTTTCTACAAAACCAGACGTTTCGGCAATGCCATCGACTTCCATCATCAGTGAAAATCGAGTGCGATAACGTGAGGTGGTATACGTTAGTGACCACAGTACTGTGGTTAAGGCTGAAGCAGTAAGTAGAAAGAAGTAGTTTCTATGGTAATATTTCATTTTGAAAATGATTTTAAATATAAATATTAGAATATGGAAGTCATGTATGGTTCTCCATACCGATATTTTTTTTTTAGAGCTGCTGCTGTTGATAGGAATACACTCCTTGAACATGCTGCTATTTAGTTTATTTGTTATATCAAATATCATTAAAATTGCAGTAGCTTTTATTGACACAATTATTTCACTGTTACTATGAAGTAAGTACTGTTATGGTACCTGCTTGTTCATGGCCATAAGGTATATAAAAGACACATCACAGTCATGTAGTCAGTTTGCACGTAACAAAATTAAATAAGTTCAGAAGTAGAATATATGCATATTTTAAAAAATATTTTCATCAGAAAGTGGCAAGTTAATACAGCCATTAATATTTTTTAATGATCTCATCAGTTGAAGCAATTACACTGTTCAACAAATTTTGACAAAATGCGTGTAAATAGCTTAAATTTGGATTTTTAACATTTATTTGAACAAAATTTGAAAAAATATGATCATCAAAACAAATACTTAGCTCCAGTTTTGGACATATGTGCTTCAATTATAATGTTAAATATTTATTTCACTATTCAATAAATATTTAATAAATAATAAAATGAAACACATCTGTTGAAGATTGAATTGAGTAATTGGTGAAGTTCTGTATAGCAACTGATATATTATAATCAGTATTTTTAAATATAAACAGAAAACTAGTACAAACAATTCAATCTAAATACAGAAATACATGTTAATTTTGCATAGAAAGTAAAATAAAGGAAGATGGAATGTTTCCTGAGTACTAAAATAAGCTCTACATAGATTAAGATAGTTAAACTAATAGAAAAATAAACCACACATTTAGAAAAGTACACTGGACATTTTTATAGCCACTTTCCAACATTCTTTTCTCAAAGTGATACATTCATTTAGATGATGTTTATATTTTCTTCCAGTAAATTCCACTGCTGGAGTCATGAAGATAAAAGCTCAGCTTTACTTGTGAAAAGATCTAAATCTCTTATGAGATCACATAGCTCATTTTGGGTGAGTCTGTAAGACTCATTAGAAGATGGCATATTGACAATAAACTCAGGATCCTGGGATGTACTAAGCTCAGGAAATTCACTTTCAGTGTAACTTCTTTCCTCCTCGTGGAGGAGGTACTGGTTTCTCCTCGTGGTAGTTCAGGTACTGGTAGTCCGTCTCGATGTGGAACTGGATGATGGCAGGTGGAATGTTGGGATAAACAATTGTTCACATTTTTCCCTAGAAATTCCCTGCTGAACAGGGGTTACCATGCAAAAGTTGCAGTCTCTTACATGGTTGGTGGTTGGTGGGTTGGTGGATCTAGGGATCATGAGGACAGCAAAGAGCGTTGAATGTCCTTTCCCATTAATCCAATTCCTTACATTATGGGCATAAGTGTTGTAAACAATGTGTGGTTCCCAGGATTTATCCTGGTCTCCAATCTTGCAACCAAAGTAACAGTGGTAGACTTTTCTAATTAATGGTTATTGCCTGTCTTTGAGAAGACAATACCACAAAATACCAAACGTTACCTGAACTGTTCACACAATCTTATGGTATTTTTGGTCAAATGTAACAAATATCACTAATATTGTGTATCTTTGCCAAAAATATAACTAGTAGCCCTAATAATGTTCACACACAAAACACATGTCTGAAAAAAAGAAACAAAAATCATTCGAAATTTTGGGCAGGAGTTATTTCCTGCTAAAGTGGAAACACAAAAGTAAGATCATGAACTTAAGTAGCTAATTGTTAATAACTAACACGGTATTGCCACTCAAGTGCAGCAATGTTTTTAACTTAGCATAACTTTCCCAAAATATTATCTAATTGTTACCAACATGTAAAATGAAAACTAGAGCTACTTTTCAGCAGTACAAAATCTGTAAGAATTTACTAGTTTTGTTCAATTTACATTTTCATTGTTGTACAGTGTTATCAAGAGTTTTTAAAATAAATTATCATGATAATTATCAGGTGATTATTATTCTTGATAATTAATTGGTACAATGTTCATCATGTGCCTTGTGAGACAATTTTAATTGAAATTAAATAAATTTATGTAAATCTGGCCGACATTTTGCTTTACTTAATTTATCACTATTACATTGCTTTATTGAAGTGTATCATGAACATAACATAACTAACATAATGTTAGTTGTATGTATTGTTACGACGGTCTACTCGATCGTCGTAGGTACAGTGGAAACAAAATAAGTACAAGACACCAATTAAGTCACTAATCACACCTTTAATTGTTACAGTAAAAATAGTTCGTAATTAACAAGACAGTCTCTACAACAAATCAAATGAAAATTGTACACACGTAATAAAATGTCCACAAATATTAAAACTCAATTGTATTATAATTATACCGTCTGATTATAAAACGCAACACTTCAATAATAACTACTTGAACGCACACAGTAATAACTCGAACCGCTCTGGGAATATATCGAACTAATACTCTCGAACCGCACTAACCAATATCTCGCATGGAACTGAAAACTAAGGCCGCTACCCGATGTATTTATAGTCACGCTCACACACCAGAAGCTTCCAAACTGCGTCTTATCTCTCGTGAACTACGTAATTACTACGGCCTTGACACAGTCCGAGTGCCGGAGCGAAGCCCGGCACAGTCGAGAAGATTCTCGCAAAATGCGTCTAGTAGCACGTACACCACACGCTTACATCGAGATCTTTCTGGCACATTCGATAAACGCGTAGATTGTTCTGTGCTGTCGTAGCACTGCCCCCTCCTTAAGCGTGTTCGTCCCGAACTGGCAAAGCGTCTCTAAATTTGTATTTAGCCAGGCGATCTAGGTGGACGACCTTGAACTTTCGCTGCCCTTCCTGTTGAATCCGATAAACAACATCGTTAATCCTTTTTTTTTACAGTGTAGGGTCCTTCCCAGTTAGACTGAAGCTTAGGTGAGCGACCACGACGGCGCTTTGGATTGAACAACCAGACGTGATCTCCTTCTTGGAAACCCACACTATTGCTGCGAATGTCATACCGAGTTTTCATTTTATCACTGGCAATCTTCAGCCGTCTTCTTACCAAGCGATTCATTTCTCGCAGTTGGTTTTCTAATTGCGAGGAATAGTTCTTTGGCTCTTGGGACTGAGTCTCAGATGATCCAAACATCAAGTCCCCAGGAAGACGAATCTCCCGCCCAAACACCAATTTTGCTGGAGTCATGCTGGTTGTGTCATGAACTGATGACCTATACGCCATAAGGAATAGTGGTATACGTTGGTCCCAGTCTGTTTGGTTCTCGTCAACAACTTTCGAAAGATGCTGCTCAAGTGTCCTGTTGAATCTCTCAACCATCCCGTCCGACTGAGGATGCAGAGGCGTTGTCCTGGTCTTTCGAATTCCGAGTAGACGGCATAATTCTTTAAACACTCCTGATTCGAAATTTCTCCCTTGATCCATATGGATTTCCATAGGGGCTCCATAACGGCAACAGAAGTTGCGAACTAACTGCTTTGCCACAGTGGTAACTTCCTGATTTGGAATTGTGTAGACTTCCACCCACTTAGTAAAGTAGTCACCTACAACCATGATGTACCGGTTTCCATCGTCAGTAACTGGGAATGGTCCAGCAATGTCTAAGGCAATTCTCTCGAAAGGTTGTCCAACGTTATACTGTCCCATTTTTTCCCCTGCTTCTGGTTTGTGGGCCCTTGCTTGCAGCACATATTTCACACGTCCGAACCCATTCCTCTACGTTGTGGCGAAGATGAAGCCAATAGATCGCTTCCATATTTTGTCAAGGGTTTTGTTAACGCCAAGATGGCCTCCAGATGTTCCATCATGCATCTCCTTCAAAACAGACTGCACTTTACTTCGGGGAACTATCAACTGCATGACCACGTCTCGTCCATCCTGCACTTTCCCAAGCCCTTTTCAGCAATCCGTTTTCTAAGGTGAGAGATTCCCATTGTGCCCAGTAGCCCTTCAGCACTTCGGAACCATGGCAGATATCTTACCAATCCGGGCGGCAACCTTCCTCTTTTGCTGTCAAGATCAGTCCAATGTCTTTATCAGTCATCTGTTCTTGTCGACAGTCTTGTGTTGTCCAGCCATCAGCCAGGAAATTTACAGTGATGGCTTGAACATGTTCGCCTGAGTTTTGTTCTTCCTTTCTGTGGCAATGTCGGCAGTCTTCCGGGCATGGTCTTCGTGATAAGCCATGTGCATTACCGTGCAGGCGCCCCCGCCGATGTTGTACCTTGAAGTTGTACTCTTGCAGACGTTCGAGCCACCTTGCCAACTGTCCTTCCGGATTTTTAAATCTCAAGAGCCATGCAAGTGCAGCATGGTCAGTACGTAGTGAAAACTCTCTCCCATAGAGGTATTTATGAAAGTGCTCCAAAGCTCTGACAATTGCCAACAACTCTCTTCTTGTAACACAATAATTTCTCTCTGGTTTAGAAAGTGTCTTGCTGTAATACGCTATTACTCGTTCTTCACCGTTCTGCACTTGAGACAGAACTGCTCCTAGACCAGTATGCTTGCGTCTGTGTCTACGATGTACTTCCCTTCGGAAGCTGGAAAAGCGAGAATTGGCTGCGAACATAATGCAATCTTCAACGTTCTAAATGCTTGTTCACACTCTCTCGACCATTGGAAGTTTCGTTTATTTTCCATTAGCTCATGTAGTGGTTTAGCAGTAGTAGCGAAGCCTTTCACAAAACGTCGGTAATATGAGCATAACCCCAGGAAACTCCGAACTTTGTGTTTATTCTTCGGAACTGGCCAGTCTCTTATGGTGTATACTTTATTAGGATCCATGCTAACGCCCGCTGCCGAAACCAGATGGCCCAAATACTGTACTTCCTTCTGGAATAGAGAACACTTCTTCGGGCTCAGCTTCAGTTGTGCACCGTGAATTCTAGTTAGAACTTCCTTAAGGTTTTCCAAATGATCTTCGAAAGTCTTCCCGATCACTATGACATCGTCTAAGTAAACAAGGCAAGTTTTCCACGTCAGGCCTTGGAGTATCAGGTCCATCAATCTCTCAAATGTTGCCGGTGCATTACAGAGTCCAAATGGCATGACGTTAAATTGGAATAAGCCACTTGGGGTCGAGAAAGCGGTCTTTTCCTCGTCTTCTTGATGAAGACCCACTTGCCAATATCCACTCTTCAGGTCCAATGTGGAAAACCACTGTGCTCCGGACAACGTGTCGAGTGTATCGTCAACGCGAGGTAATGGATAGCAGTCTTTCTTTGTAACGTCATTTAACCTCCGGTAGTCTACGCAGAAACGCAGTCCACCATCCTTCTTCGCTACCAGCACTACAGGGGAAGACCAAGCACTTGACGAAGGTTCGATTACTCCCTCTGTCAACATGTCCTGTACTAACCGAGACATCTCCTCTTGTTTAGATAATGGAGGCCTTCGAGGAGGTTGGCGTATCGGTGTTGTGTCCCCGGTATTGATCGATGTTGCACAAGAGAGGTTCTTCCCAGTGACTGTCCCCAAACTGCAAAACAATCTTTGAATTCGTGTAAAAACTGTCCGAGTTCTTTTACCTCACCACTTGAGAGGTCGTTAGAAGATCTGTTCAATAATTCTTGCAGTTCCTCTGGTAATTTAGAAGTATCCGAAGAACTGGATCTTCGTTGCGTTATTCCGGCTACCCAGGCCACAGGAGTCAATTTGCCTAATAGTGTATTGCTTTGTAAAGTGATAGCTTGATCCAAAATATTCGCCACTCTAATAGGTACGTTTCCGGTTTCGTCAGGTTTTACTAAACTTCTGGCAATTAGTATGCCCGGTGTGCTGACTACCTGGGGTCGAATATAGAGCACTGATTGCCCCTAGTATCTACCGCAGTTCTAACCATGATGATCTTTTCGGAGTTTGGCGGAACAGTTACGGCCACTTGGTTTATGACGTCCATCGATTTTTCTGCTGTCGTCATTGTTGATAGCATTACCTCTTCGCCTCCGATTCTCAAGACATTATTTTTGAAGTCGACTATAAATCCGTATGCATTCATAACGTCCACACCAAGAATTGCTTCATCCACAATGTCTGCAACAAGTACTTGATGATTAAACTCAAGTCTACCGAGGCGTAGGTGTATCTCCACTTTTCCATACACTTTTACAGGCCGTCCAGTAGCTGTTAGCAAGCTGCAAGAGCACCAGATTGGCTTGAGATCTTTCACCACGTCGGGGCGCACAATAGAAACTGTTGCGCCTGTGTCAACTGTAATCGAGGTTGGCCTTTCTTGAACAAATCCGGTAACTACCAAGCTCCCGCTGTTTTTCTGAAGTGTAGAAATTGCGTATTGTCTAGGGGCTTCATTCCTCCAGTTAGTCAGCACACGCCCCGTTGTACCGACTACTGCTCGTTTCCCTGCTGCTGAATTCTAACCCGACAATCTCATTGTAGATGTCCAGGTTTCCCACATCTATAACACTTCGGTCTTCCATCCTTTCTTATTTTATTCTGTGGCGCCAACCGTCGAGTCTCTGTTCCCTGTTCTTCTTCCTCATCGTCTGTGCCGTCACAATCTTTTAGCGCGCACTTTATGACTTGTCCAACCAGACGCTGATTTGGCGGCCTCAGATTGCAAAGCATGTACCAGGGCGTCCGCACTGTTCTGGTGTCTTGCCATTCGTAACACTTGCTGTAGTTCGTTATCTCGGACACCGGCAGTAAATGTCTGCATCGCAAAACGCGTTCGAAAATCTTCTGGCGCTTCAGGATAGGCCAGTCTAATTAGTCTGTCGATACTTGCTTCAAACTCTTGAAGACTCTCCCCGGAATGCTGTCGCTTTGCTCGCAACTGGGTGCAGTACACATCTTGCAAATGTTTATCACCATACCGTAATTCTAGAGCTTTTATCAACTCGGCATAGATGTTCTGGCTGTCAGGTGGCACTTTCTGTAGTAATTCTGCCGCGGGTCCTTTTAATGCGAGAACGAGTGAGACTGCCTTGTCTTTCTCTGTCCAATTATTTGCGCATGCAGCAGCTTCAAATTGGCGGAGGTACGTTGCCCAGTGACTGCTTCCATCAAAGTTTGGAGCTTTGACATGAACTGTCCCTACTGAAGGCAAAGTTACTTTCTCTATTGACGTATTTTCTGCGTCTTTTTCTGTCTTTATCATTGGTACAGTCTGTTCACAAAGTTGTTTTGGTTGTAATTTCAGACACTGCTCGACTTCATTTTTAATCTGCTGTTTTATATTTGTAATCGAGTCTTCTACTGCAGTTATTTTTGTTGACATAGTTTCTTCCACAGTCAAGACAGATTTTTCTACTTCAGATATTTTTGTAGACATCGATTCTTCAACACTCTAGACAGATTTTTCTACTTCAGCTATTTTTAATGTCATTGATTCTTGTACCTCCGATATTTTAGTAACTTGTTTATTAAGCTCACCTCGTAGGAGACCCAATTCTGCGGTACTATGTTCTTGCAACTGTTTCTGCATAGTTTCAAAGAGAGCTTCCGTTTTATCTTTTTGTCTTTCTTCTGTTTCTAGCATTAGTGCTTTCTGACGTTCCTCAGCCTCTTCTCTTTCCTGTCTTCGTTCTTCCTTTTGTCGTCTTTCTGCTTCTTCCTGTGTCTGCCGCAGCAGTGTTTGTAAAGCTTCCATCATCTGACTGGGATCCATGTTTACCGATTAATTACGAATCACACTCGTCTTGTAAAAAGTATCCACTATTAACCGTTCTATCCCAGTTCTGACACCACTGTTACGACGGTCTGCTCGATCGTCGTAGGTACAGTGGAAACAAAATAAGTACAAGACACCAATTAAGTCACTAATCACACCTTTAATTGTTACAGTAAAAATAGTTCGTAATTAACAACACAGTCTCTACAACAAATCAAATGAAAATTGTACACACATAATAAAATGTCCACAAATATTAAACCTCAATTGTATTACAATTATACCGTCTGATTATAAAATGCAACACTTCAATAATAACTACTTGAACGTACACAGTAATAACTCGAACCGCTCTGGAAATATATCGCACTAATACTCTCGAACCGCACTAACCAATATCTCGCATGGAACTGAAAACTAAGGCCGCTACCTGATGTATTTATAGTCACGCTCACACACCAGAAGCTTCCAAACTGCGTCTTATCTCTCGTGAACTACGTAATTACTACGGCCTTGACACAGTCCGAGCGCCGGAGCGAAGCCCGGCACAGTCGAGAAGATTCTCGCAAAATGCATCTAGTAGCACGTACACCACACGCTTACATCGAGATCTTTCTGGCACATTCAATAAACGCGTAGATTGTTCTGTGCTGTCGTAGCAATATTAATATTATTATAGTACTATCTTTGTATCCCTGACAGCAAAGTTTAAAAAATAATAGATTCCTTCTAATTGTGAATATTATTTTAAAGTTGTTATTATTATCTTTAGGTACAACAGAGAGAGTGTGCTTAATTTCTGGTGGTAGTGATGCTATAATGGCTGTTTTGGCATTTATTATGGAAAAAATACGTGAGAAACCAGAACATGGGAAGCCAGCATCTGACATTGACAACAAATCTATGGCTGAACGGGACAGGCAGGTGTGTAGTATTTTGTATTCAGAAGTAACAAGCTTATTTTAAACCTTTAATCTTCTGAACATATTCTGAATTATATATGTATATATAGACATGTACTTTTAAGTAAATTATTAAATTCAGCTGCTTACACTCGAATTTATTTTTGTATTAATAGAACAGATCATATAAAATTCACAGAACATTAATATTTTACAGTTGTTGTACCAAGAAGTTACAGTTTTATTTCTTTCGAATATATATAAATTACAATTATAAATTAAATTAATAATTTAACTTATAATTATTATTAATTTATTATTGTAATTAATAATTTAATTTATAATTATATATTATTTTTAATTAATTTGCAGACAATTACTTCATTTATTTTTGTAACATACGTTTCGTGTGCTAAGTTACGTTATTATTTGACAATGTTCAGTTATAATAGTGGATCTAGTTTTCGTGTGCTGATACGTTGGTCCGATTTTTTCAAATGAATTTTTATAAATGAGTTCTGTAACGTGTTGTAGTTTAAGAGTCTCCAAAAATGACTTTGCTCCCATTTTCTAAAATATTTTCTCTAAGAAAAGTCACCTGTATGTTAACTCCATGTTATGCAGTTTTTGAAACTGAATGCTGTTATTTGTAATAAAGTAGGCAAGTATTTCTCGAGATAGTGAATTTAATAAATGTGAATTTGTAGTGTTTCATAAATTGTTGTTATGCAGACACATATAAAAATGAAGGATGACTTAAAGTAAAGGTCATTTTTGTAGAAAAAATAAGTGTAAATGTTAACTTGACATCATCCACTGTTAGTTAACAAAACTTTATGATTTTGAGAAGCCTGTGGATTCAAGGACATTTGTATGAATATACAAATTGTTTAATGAACAGACAGTATTTATGAATCTCCACAGCTGCTAACAGAATGTATGTTTATGGCCTTTCCAAACATCATTTCAAATGTTAATGTTTATGGTCTAGCATTTTTCACATAAAAGTTTTATCTGCTAACTGATGATAATAACACATATAAATTTAGTGTGTGTTTAAAAACAAATGTACTTGGCTGCTATAATCCATGTGTAACTGCTTTCTGTGCATGTAGTTTATGACACTGAGTTTTCTTTCAGCTTATGATTGTAGTCTGCAGTTCAGTAGAATTAATATCCAGTAGTACATCAAAGTTTGTGCATATACTTACTCTTAATGCTCAGATCATTTTCTGACATTTTAATTGATTAAACAGTCATGACCATTGAAAAGTAATGTAACTTTCTGACTTTAGACTGTGCACTCTCATATACTGAGTAATAATCTGCAAAACTAAAACTTCTTGAAATGTATAACCTTCATTTATTTTGGAATTTATAATGTTATTGAACACTAATAAATAACACTTGGAATTTTCAGTTAGTTGTAATTTTCTCCTGTTAACCATATTTTTCACCTCTGTGAATGTTAAAATTGTTTCATTGAAAAATTTTATTTCCAGAAGGATACTAATGGGTTTTACCTGGTATAAAGTAGACTACTTTTATATAAATACAGATAATTACTATGAGATGTGTAATCTTCAAATGAACTCTACAGGACTCTTGAAAATAAGAATGTGTGCTAGTACATATTGTGTGTGCGTGTGCGCAAGTGCATGCGTGTGCGTGCACATATGTATGCTTGCATGCATGCTCATGAGAGCATGAGCAAGCATGCATATTTGAGACTCATAAAAACTGTTATCATATTTAACGTTACAAGTTAAATGTATTATTTTTTACTTTAATACATTATGTTTAAAATAATTAACGTTTTGCTCCTAGAAAATAAAAAAATGTTAAGTTAGGTTTTTGTCAGAAAACAGATAGTACTCTAAAAAAGTTTAATTATAATAAAAGAGGACTATAGGATTAAAGTAACGTCTTTAAATCGTTGCAGCTGAACTTAAAATTATACTAGAAAATGTGAACATAACCGCAAACCACATTTGGCGATTCAGAAAAATTCACTGATTAGTGTGTTCATGTTATTTAATATTTTATCATGCAAAAGAATAATGCATTAAAAAAATAGTGCAATTCAAGCAGTAGTACGCAGTATGCGAATGTATTTTGTAGTAATTCATTACATAATTCTTTCCATGTTTAGTAATTATGTTTTATGTTTTTAACACATTAATAAACTGTCATGACATTCATTATATATGTACATTGGTAGTCATTTCAAGGCATTTGGGATAACTTTTCCATTTTATTCAGTTATACCACACCACATGCTTTTGATGTTTGGGGCAAATCATACCATGAGTTTCCAAATATATATACTCTCCTAGTATTCTGTATAGTACGTATATTTATACCCCTGGGGTTATTTAATGCCTGGACTAACCGTACTGTCCGTGTCAGATGCAAAGTAATAAGCAGTTATCGCTGATAGAATTTAAAGTTAGCCAGTTGTCATGTTAAAATTTGTATCAATATTTTTTAGTTAAAAGAAATTTTTATAGATTTTAAATTATACAATTCATGTATTTGAGTCTCATGACAAATTGTATTTGATTGTACGACCAAAACTAAGTAGTTTCTTTCAAAAAAATAATTGAAAGAAAGTCGCAAATGGAAAAAAAAGTGAAGAGTAAATGTTCCAGGTTAAGATACTTGTGCCAAACAGCACAGCAGGTATGATCATTGGAAAGGGTGGCAATTACATAAAACAGATTAAAGAAGAAAGTGGTTCATATGTACAGATTTCACAGAAAGCTAAGGATCAGTCCCTTCAGGAGCGCTGCATCACAGTTATAGGTAGGACATGAATAACATTACATTACGCTATCATTTTCAGTCTTTTACATAATCCATTAAACAAGATGGGTAGTAATTACATTTAAAGATCTGTGACAGAATATTTGGTTGGTTTCTTGCTCATACTGACAAAGTGCGTTCATGTGTCATTTATGCATTACATTAATTAACAAATGACATATCACATAATCAGCTCATTTTTTCATATTCTGTCGAGAAGTTTCTGTATTTTTAAGTTTGTACATATACATCATTACTGCCCCTCAGTTATAGACAAGCTTATATGTTAAGAGATATGTATTAAACATTATGTAAATAGAATGAACATTGTGTGTGAATGTTCCACAATTGGAAGGCTGCTATGAATTTTAATCTGTTAGTTGAAGATTTTTGTTAACTTTCAAAGTGGGTAATCCACTTTCACCAACAACTAAAATTATCATCAACTTATATGAAGTTAATACAATACTTTTAAACTAATAGTAAAAAACTATAGTAATATAAACAGTAATGTTATGTATTCTCTCGGTGATAGGGGATGAGCTGAAGTAAATATTTTTTCTCACAGTTCTTGTGTTACCATACCGTTTCCTTTATAACATACTGAAAATAGACTTGTTCACAGCTTGTGTGTGTCATTAGTTCTTTTTTCTTCAGTTTTAGTAACATGTGCATAAAAATAACACGTTTTGAGTATTAAGTACATGACATTAATAGTTCCTTAAAAATTGACTTGTACTGAATCATGAAGATGAGACTAACAGTATTGTTGTGATTAACAAAAAAATCTATTATTCAACACTTTTGTGGAGAAATGAAGAAAATGTTTGTCCGAGACATGGAACATTTTCTTAAATTTAAAAGAGCTTTCTTTCAGTCTTCATAAAAGTATTCTGATGGTTTCTCATCCTACTCCTTTCTCTGAGATTTTTATTAAGAAATTTAAAGGATAGGCTGCAGAAAATATTTGCTAGTCTAAAGCAATCCTGCTCCGAGTATGAATTGTTTTAAATAATTCTTTGCAACTACTGTTCCTCACTGTAATATTTTTAACATATACTGTACATTTTTTAAAGAAAATTACATAATAGCAGGTGTGTGTGTGTGTGTGTGTGTGTGTGTGTGTGTGTGTGTGTGTGTGAGAGAGAGAGAGAGAGAGAGAGAGAGAGAGAGAGAGAGAGAGAGAGAGAGAGAGAGAGAGAGAGAGAGAGAGAGAGAGAGAGAGAGAGAGAGAGAGAGAGAGAGTTAATGAGTAACATCACTTTTTTGTGATACATATTATTTCAAAAAATTTTGTATGAATAGTCCTTTTTAATATCTTCTAGTTATCTAGAAACTGCTCTTGTCTGGGAAAGTGCAGACATTGATTATTTCAGATAATCGATGCTGTACATGTCTTGTTGTTAATTTACTACAGTAACTAAACAATACTGTAGTTGAATAAATAAACAGGTATGTCTATTAAGTAAGAATATTGATACAGTAACTCACATTTATTTGTATGTATTACAATTCTAATACTTGTCCCCTTCAATATAGTCCCCATTCAAACTTACAACCTATACAGTGTTGTTTCCCACTGGTTGAAGACATGGACCAGATCACCTTCTGTCAGCTGTTTTAATACATCTGCTGATTTCTTCGTTACTGCATCAAGTGATGCAAAACATGCTCCTTTAAGCACAGATTTCATCTTAGAGAAAAGAAAAAATTGTCATGGTGCCAAATCAGGTGAACATGAAGGATGTTCAAGTGTAGTAATGCTTTTGTCGGCCAAAAATTGCTTCAGTGAAAGTGCTTTGTGACCAGGCGCATTGTCCTGAAACCATTTTATACAGTTCTGTTTGTTTTTTACTGACTCTTTCTGTCAGCTTTGCTCTGATAATAATACTGGTCCATTCTTGTGCCTTCTGGAACCTGTTCTTCCAAGATATATTCTTGACATCAGAAAACACAATAAGCATGGCTTTGAATTTGTACTTGCTATGATAATCTTTTTTCATGCTTGGTGATGATGTTGTTTTCCAACACATTGACTTCATTTCATCTAAGGATCATACTGGAAGATCCAGGTTTCATCACAAATAATGATTGTCATCATCAGGTTGCTGCAACAAGTCAGTGCAAATTTCATTGTGGTATTCTTTTTGCCCTGGTGTGAAAACCAGAGTGACCATCTTGGCCCAAACTTTTTTCATGTTGAGATTCTCGTGCTGCAATGTTTTCTATGCAGTATCTTTGTCAAAGTTCACAGCTTCATCTATCATTTGGACCCATAATTGGCGGTCTTCTCTAACAATCTGGGTAATTTTTTAAAAATATTTTCGTTGGTTCTTAAAGTGGAAGGTTGCCTCCAAGGCATCATCTTCCACTTTCTGACACCTTTTACTGAATCTTTTGTACCACTCAAACACACATTTACAAGACATGCAGTCTTTCCTGTAAGCCTCAGTAAGCATTAGAAAATGTTCTTAATGTTTCAGTAATCAATAGGAAATAACTTGTGTTTTGTTCAATTTTACGAAGTATTTGAAACTGACATGTTGCTCAATTTTTACACATAGGCTTATTTAAGAGAGCCACAATCATTTCTCGCTACTTTCTCTAACAGATAGAAAAGTCTCATAATTTAATAGACACACTTCATAGTGTATTCAGTGTGTACTGGTTTGGTTCCTATTGATAATTGGGGGAAATCAATTTTGATATATTGCTTTATGATATTAGATATATTTCTAAATAATATGGGATGCATTAAAGTGGCGTAAGTTTTGTAATTATTAATCTGACATAATGTGTATTCTGTGTAAAATGGTACAGTGTGTTTTTCTTAAAATCAGTGGAAAAGAAATCGATTTACCATGATAAATGTGTTTCATTTAAACATTTTAATAGTAGCTAAATATATACATCAGGATCAGTATTTAAACTTTCTGTTTAAGTCAGTTCTGTGCATGAAAAGTTAATACTTTTAATACCAAATATTACTATTATTTGATGAAATTTTACTGTGTAATTCTGAGGAATTATGGAAGTAAGTAATTTAAGAAGTCATCAACAAGAATCTGTATGATAAATGATATTTTTCAAAATACACATAAAAGTATGGTACAAGAAAATCATGTTACTGTTCCATACCAAATATTTTTTAAAATTTTACATTGATCATAGAAAATAATACAATAACTTAGAATATGAAAAGAGAGCATATGTGCATATAATAATGTGTTCTTGTGACTGTTGTACAGATTTTTCTTATAAGAATTATTAGTATAAATCTGTTTTGTTGTGTTTACAGAAGCTATAATAACAACTGTTTGTGTTCATTGTTGACAAAAAAAAAAAAAACCTCGATAAAGTATATAACAATTACTTATTTTCTCATAAGGGAATTGCACTTATCTACAGAAAAAATTGAAAGTTCAAGGCATGGAAATGCACAAAACATAGAGGTAAACGGCAATGTGAAGGGAGTTGCTCTGAGATGTGAGAAGAGAATTGTTGTCATTGTCAGTGCAGCCAATGTATGAGTTTTATTTATAATAAGTAGTAATCAAAACTGTTGGCTGCTAACCAAAAAATATGTTCGCTGCACGACGCTGATAATAGCAATTCTTTTCTCACATATCAGAATGACTCCCCTACACATCACCACTTCCCTGACTCCCTGACTTTCCTTCTAACCCTTAGTGTTTTGCGCATTCTTTCACGTCTTTAAATTTCAATTTGCTATACATCATGATATTTCAATTAGCGTTGCTGAAATTGAATATTGCCTTGTCACATTATTAACAAGATAAATATATTTGTTACTAAATAATTTAATAATTATGATAGGCTAATATAAATTACTATATATTTATAATATTTATTTATTAAAATTAATTAACTAAAAATTTATTTAAAATAATAACTGTAAAACAAGGATATAATTAATATAAGCTGTGATAGCATGTAACACAGTAATAAAAAACATAGGGAGGGTTTCACTAGTAAGGTGCTGTAGCCTCAGTCAGGGGAGTTTGGCCAACCATCCGTTATCAAACATTTTACTAACTTTCCTACTGAAAAAGGATTCTGGTGGCTGAAACATCTAGAAAATGTCATTTCGAAGCACTCGACCACGGTCCAATAACTCATTATCATAAACTCTCTTATTAATAGTAATAATTTAATAACACGTAGCTAAAACGTGACGCACGTGTTGGCAACAACTTCACTTGCGTAACACCAGATTCTCTGTTACTCTCCTGCCATTCCCAATTTCAGTGG
This sequence comes from Magicicada septendecula, assembly GCA_034769895.1. Lineage (NCBI taxonomy): Eukaryota > Metazoa > Arthropoda > Insecta > Hemiptera > Cicadidae > Magicicada > Magicicada septendecula. Next base: position 316,346,239 of record CM068367.1, on the reverse strand, counting down.
ATTCGTCCATCATGAATAAACTGATTTCTACGCGTATGCCTTTAACTTTCAATTTTGCTTATACTTAATATCACCAATATCCAGTTTTTAAACTAAACAATAGCGGAGACCTATTATTTGATCAACTATTCATTAAAAATGCTTCATTAAAACAATAAAACTATCTTTTTGTGTCTGCTGGAAGAATTTTTTATTTAGTATGCACCATCTGTTTTGTGCTCAGATGATCAACACTTACTTGTTTTTGTTTTTTTTCCATTACAACAATAAATCAAATAGAACAAACAGAGTCTAGTAAAGTCTACAATGCCTAGCTTCAGTGGTTTAAAAATGTGTAATTGGAGTGGGAGTGTTGCACAAAAGTGTGTTGTGAGTTTTTCAAAGTACAAAGGAAAATGTTGAACAAGTTTCTAATTTTGAGCTATTATAAATCTTGATTAATGTTTACAAGTTTACAGGTTACTTTATTGAACGCATATATTTATAAATGTATAAACCTGATACAGTTTCTAAATGTTGTGTTTTTAAAACTAAATTAAATGATCGTATAAGTATATTAATTTTAACTTTTTTTGTGCACAAAATATCTTAAGTCAGTTAACTCTTAAGCATCTGTACCTGTTTGCTAGCATTTGAACATTTGCATGCAGTGCATGGTTTCTTTTTTTCAGGGCGTGTCTAATTCACTTTATTGCATTGATGTAGAAAACACTGTAACGTATAGCTGATTTTTGTAACATATAGATCTTGTAGTGGTTATTCCTTATATTGTTGTGTTTAACATTTCACTATTGTAAGTTGATTTCCTTCTCAGTAATAGCCTAATTTTGTATTTTTGTTAAAAAGCTTTGAAGAAGAATATCCAAGGTTAAATAAATATTCATAAAAGAATATAAGCATGTTAATATAAATATATAAATACATAATATTAATATAAAATTAAATGTAACTTTTATTTAATAATTGAATAAATATCAATTATACCTAGTACGCATACACCAATAAAGCGGTGTAGTGATGTGGATTCAGATCTTACTAATTTGAAGGATCAGTACTGAAAAAGTAAAAATATGGATAATATGCATGTTATGATTTTTCTATTTTTTTTACGGACTTTATTATTATTGACACACAACATGGCTCTTATGTGGATGTCATGTTTTCATAATTGAAACTTATATAATGTGTTGCTTTCCAGTATAAATTGTTTGCTATATTCAGTTTGTTAAAAGTATTGGGTGCCTATAATTTGTATGTGCTTATTTTTCTTCCACTTTTTTGAAACAGATTATTTTTATTTTATAATTCATACATGATATTCATTTACTTGTATATTTAATGTTCACTTAAAATATGAAAAGGCATTTCATGTGTATTTGTATTGGTCATAATGACAAATGCCATCCTTTCTTTCAAAGAGAGTGAGGCATAAGTAGACTGTTTGAGGTCTCTTCTAAATGTTACTTCCCTCTAAACTGATAAACTGTTTTCAACAACTTGTCAGTCTAAAATCAACAATGTGGTGTTAAATTACACACACATTTTCTCATCTTCATGAACAATTGCACGATGCATGAGTTTTTCAGTACTTATGACACAGTTGGCTTGTGGTCTGTCTCATCAGGTGTTGAAACAAGCTTGGCTGCTATGTGTTGGGTTCCAATATTTTTATCAGACTCGCATGGCATGAACTATTGAAATGTAGTTTCTGTAATTTTTAGACAGTACAGATCTATTGAAATTCACAATTTTATTATACACTTCTCATTTGAGTATCACCAGTTTTACATTAATCCTACATGAGGTTATTTTCTGACCACTTTTAAAGAGCTTAAACCAGTTGTACGAGGGTCATTCAATAAGTAACGAGACAAATTGCTCTAGCTTAAAACTTGTTTATTGAATCAATACAAAGTGATGGTTACTTTTCAACATAATCCCCCCCAACTGTAATACACTTATCCTATCATTTTTCTAACTTCCGAATGCCCCTGGCATAAAATTCTGTGGGTCGCTGACGGAGCCAATTTTGCACATGAATTTTGACCTCTTCATTGGAACCGAATTTTTTCCCGCGTAGTGCCTCCTTAAGGGGTCCAAACAAACAAAAATCTGATGGAGCGAGATCTGGGCTATAAGGTGGATGTGGCAGGACCTCCCAGCCAAGTTTTGTAAGCATTTCTTGGGTCAGTTTAGCCGTGTGTGAGCGAGCGATGTCTTGAAGGAGAATCACGCCTTTTGTCAAAAGTCCACGAGGTTTCGTCCTGATGGCATGCTGTACCTTGTTTTCCAGCATATCACTGTAATACTGACTGTTGATTGTTCGTTGGTCTTCCAGATAATCACAGAAAATAGGGCCTTGAAACTCCCAAAAGATCGTCAACATGACTTTACCTGCTGATGGCTGCGTCTTGAATTTTTTTCGAGTCGGAGAGCTGGTGTGCTTCCATTTAAGGGCTTTGTCTTTTTGATTCCGGCTGAAAATGGTGGATCCAGGTTTCATCGCACGTAACAATTCTTTCAAAAAATGATTCTTTTTCAGTTAAACCACGTGCTTTCAACTGTCTACAGATGTGAAACCTGGTTTCTTTATGGGCATCTGTAAGTTGTCTTGGCACCCATCTCGCGCAGGTTTTCTTGTATTGCAGCTTCTGAATAATTTTATGGACAGTACCAAGACTTACTGAGACTTCTTCAGCAATAATTTCAACAGTTATACGCCTGTTAGCCCGAATAAGTGCGTCAATGCGGGTTTCAAGCGATGGAGTTGAAACTTCGACCGGTTGGCCATGCCGCTGCTCATCGCTGACATTTGCACGACCACTTTTAAACTGTTCTACCCATTTGTAAATGTTCGAACAGTGCAAACAATGATTTCCGTACACTTTTAACATCCTTTCATGAATTTCAGAAGGTTTGACACCTTCTGCGACTAAAAATCTAATCACTGAATGTTGTTCTTCCGCGTGCAATTATCAAGCGGACTCACCATTGTTGACTGAGTAAATTAGAGGTTATGGTTATGAAATTTTATTAAACAGCTGATCAGAAGTCATTACAAGGATGCCAACTTGTACTCCTGAAAGTATCGTATTGATTTATCAAGTAGTTTTTGAGCTGGAGCAATTTGTCTCGTTACTTATTGAATGACCCTCTTAACATGAGATACGTCTGAGTAATAAATGTACTCAAACCTTTTATATACATATAACAAACCTTGTTATATGTTTGTCACTATAATAGTTTTCACTAGGTTGACATGAAACTTAGTGTTAATACGCTGTTTGGTACCTTAAAAATAACAAAATATATAAAGGTGTTCCAGGGGGCAAGGTGAATCTAGAGCTAAAAATATATATATTTTTTTTAATTATATGAATGTAGGTCTGGAAATGCTTTGTTCATGAGTTATGGCCTGTTGAAAAGTGTGCCTATGTGTCTATTCTAATGGTAAAGACACAAAGGTGCAAGACAGAAATTTCAGAATCCAAATTATGGGAGAAAATTAGAAATCCCTTATGTTACTTGATCTAAAAAAAAATGTGCTAAGCTGTATCACTTGATATTTCCAAAAGAAAATTAATGTGAATAACACTAGTTAAAAACAAATACAAGTGGAAAAATTGTACTTTAATTAGCAATAAAATATACCAGAAAATTTTGCAATTCTATATGAAACACTAATCAAATTCTTGGATTTTGTTGTCCATGACGTCTCCATTGAGTAACTAAATATAAGTATATCACTACCGACTCGGAACACAAAGCTTCTATTGGTAAAAACGTAAAAGTTTTACCTTATACCCTGAACCAGTTTTCGCTTATTATAAGGTTCGTCAGAGGCTGCCACTGGGAGCGCTGTCCAAGAATTGTAACACAATCACGAGTTACTACCTTCTCTTGATGTGTACTGTATCACGATGGTGTAAACTGTCCAAGAAACGTGGGAAAATTTTCAACAGTCAGCTAAAGAACAAAGCATTTCTGGATCTATATTTATGACATATTTTCTTATTTTTATCTCTACAACCACCTTGTGAAATAGCGTTCTTTCCTCCTCTAACACTCCATGGGTATAAGTACAGTCCTCTCAAACAAACAGAACAGTGACTGATGTCTGTCCCTGTCATGATAAAGGAGATTATACTCATCAGAATCATAGCTAAGCATCTCTTTCAACTCCATTTCATGTGAACAATTCATTATCATGCTACAGTATGATCTCAGGAACTTGGAAATGGATCTCAAAATATGTTCTATGGTAAATTTTATGTGTGCGTTGAATTTATAAGTATCAGATATTGTGTTTTATATTCAGTATTTGTGTATAATTATGAAATTAAAGCATATTCCAATTTTCACCTACAGTTAAGAAAATATTAGCTGAAAATAATTTTGGTGTTAGAATACACAGTTAATGTGTGAGTAGACAGTGATTTTGTGTACCAATAGATTGTTACAGTTTGTGTAGGCGTGTGTTAGTTGATTTTTATATATGACTTGTGAAAAATAATGCTTTGCTATATACAGAGTCATAGGGTGTATGTCACCCAGTGCAAACACAATTTCTGCTCCCTCCCTCCAGGTTAAAGAAGGAAAGAATTAGCAAAGTTTTATTATTTTATTATACTCTAAATCAATAAAACTAATTTGAAACCAGTTTGTAATGTTCATAAATTGAACAATTTATGCTACAGTTTTAATCTACAAATTTTAATCTTATACAGTTAATGTAATTTAATTTTATGTGGGACAAATTTTTAGGTTTATGAATGACTCAAAGTAAATCACAAAATATCTTTGCAACATTACTTAATAGTAATTACATAATTGCATTAAAATGCAATCTTTTCAACATTGGCCTCTTATTATGGAAATTAGTCTAATTAATGATATATAATATTATGATACTATTCAATATAATTTCTTCTGAAAGTCGTGTATTACGTTTTTGTTTTTTTTTAAGGTATTAAAATGACAAAAACTTAATACACTACTTGCAGAAGAAACTACATTGAATTTTATCGTAATATATAATTGCTGCAAGAAACTTTGAGTTACGTATACAGAAAACGATTAATGAAATATATATGAGTTTGTGAAAGGTTCAGCCAGTGAGATTATTTTTCCAAAGATTTTGATGATGTCATCAAAGCAAATAGATGATGATCACTTGTGTTAAAAGTAGATCATGCCCCAAGCTGCTTATTAAGTAATTTTTAATAATTTTCAATGTACTAAGCCTTCTTTCACCTGAAGTTAGAAGTAATGTTAATGGTGTGGTTAAGTTTGGATATCCTTCTTTAAATCAGTGTTTGTAAATTAGACTAAAGAGCATTGCTGCAGGCAATGTGTCATCAACTGCTAAGATATGGTGTTTCAGATATCCACTTCTTCAAGTTTACTCCTTTTTTATTTATGTCATCTCAGTATGTCTTTGACATAATATTCTACATTATAAATACTACATTATGTCATATTAAATTATTTATTACTAGTTGTGGGTTATTATTATAAGTACCAGGAAACATTCATTATGTGAATACTGGTTTGTCATTTTGGCACCTTCTTAACACAATGCACAGGGCACATGCCTCTTCCCCCCATCTGGCCCTGCATATACATAACATTTTTACAGTTTTGCAGCAGTTGTTCACACAAATTTTACTCATATACTTTTTCTATAATGTTATACCAATGTTGTATTATGTTTGGTGTAGCTGTTAGACTGTGGTGACATTACACCAGTTTTGAATTGTTTCTGTATAAGCACAATTTTCCAAGTGATTAGCTTCATTGATATAGCGAATTTACTGCAGTTTTAACAAACTTGGGTATAGATATAGAATAATTACTATACAATTTTTGCAATAAATCCTCAGGATTTCTGACAAAAAATTCTGTTATAGAAGGGGTTGTACTACTGTATTATATATAGAAGACATGACGAAAGGTACTCAAATCCATTTGCTCGTTTCGTTGATTAGAATCAATCCCGATAGATATCTGTCTGCCTGTCTGTTGATGTTTCTATTGTGTGAGCTCATATTAATTTTGTTTCCAAAAGGAGTGGAAGTATTACAACTGACAGGAAAGGTCCAGTCCAAGAAATTATATGTGTGTGTGTGTGTGTGTGTGTGTGCGTGTGTGTGCTCAGTACATAGACAATTCATGGTCACCCCAAAGAAAAAAAAATATAGGGGCGCACATCTAACCAGAATGGACTAGCATGGTCCATTATTGATCCTGCCAGTCGTCATAAGCTTGTCTCAAAAGATTAAGTCATGAAAGTTTCACTACATGCTGCTCTAAGATGAAACACAGCTGCATGAAATACATTAACTGAATGAGATTAAATTTACAAGAACTGATTATCTTCATGAAGGATTAGAGGCTTTCAACTTTATTGTTGGTCAAATGTATTTTATGTCTTTGACAGTTAAAATTATTGAAGTGACACTTCAGAGTTTGATTTACAGAAACATTTTAAAATTGTATGTAGACAATGGCCAAACTTCATAAAACCTTTAATCACTAGACATTATCATAAAAGCCCTTTTTTTGTCAAGAGTCTCGTGGTCCACCTGTCTTTTGACAAAAACTAATATTGTCATGGCCCACCTGACAGAACTAATATCAGTCACTGTATCATTGAATCTTAGTTATTTATGAATTTCATAAAGTGAAACTTCTTAGCATAGAAGCTTTAGTACGACAATAAAATGTTTTTTTTTGTAGATGGTGCAGCTAGCCAAAACAAAATTTTTTTAATTAAAAACTTATTCTACCACAGTGAATATTATTTCTGTATGAACAAGAATCGCATTCTTTGCTTCAAGTATGGGAAGAGAACTTTAATGGAATATGAACCACTATTAAATGTACAGTTAGGAAGAAAGTCTACTAAGATTTGGTTTTGGTCATAGACTTACATGCATTTCTTTTATGTTGGTGCACAAGGTACATGAAGCTGTATTCTCTCTCACACATATGCGTACACCTGTATGCCCAAAACATAAAAATCAAAAACCCAGGGTTGCCAACTGTACTTGACAGTCGGTATATGGAAACAGATTTACTGTCCCAGTTAAACAATTTCTCAAAATCTTCGCCTTTAAAAGAGATCCTTCCAAGTTAATTTAGGTGAACCCACTGAACACAGAATAGAACATGGTAGGATGACTTCTGTAATAATATTATTCACAGTCATCGTAACATGTAACATGCTTTTTATTGTTTCTAAATAACACGAGAAAATTACATTAAATATTCTTCAAGCAAGTGTTTTGATTCAAACTTTCTTTTTTATTAATTAAAAAATATTTAACTCTATTGTTGCACAAAAATAAAAACATAACATGGAAATTAACTTCTACAATTACCGTAAACAATTTCATATATGATTATCACAAATACATAAAGTATTATCAGATCAGTTACTTTAACAAAATCAATATTAAAAAAAAAAAACTTGAAAGTGTTATACTTACCATTTAATATACGATGCTCATCACTACTTAACATCAGAAAAAAATGTATGTGATCATTTTTTTTTTGTATATATGTATCCTGATATTTAATTAGAATAAACAGATTTACTTATATGCGTTGCCTTAATAACACATGTTTCTTTGTAAAATTGCATGTAATACTCACAAGCAAGTAACCTCGATTTTGACTTTATTTCAATTATATATGAAAATTAATCTTAAAAACAAAGTATTATAAACTATAGTAAAATATAAACAATATATATAATATTCAGCAGTACATAAAATTATTATATCAGTCAGTGCTTTTATTTTTATTTATTTTTGTTTTGTTAGCATTCAACCGCTCTTCATTATGACTTGTGTTAATAAAGTTTAAACCTCTTTAACTTTAAAATTTTTAAGTGTGCACATTCAGTCTTTTTCCCATAGATAATTTTTTTTTACACAGTTGCACTGGACTGTGCGAATAATAAAAATAATAATGATTTAATTATTACTGCAAACAAATTTGTATTATTAATAAACATTTGTACTCCGAACAAATTATTTAATATTGTTTTAATTTTACAGGGGATATGGAAAACAACAAGCAAGCCTGCATGATGATTTTAGCAAAAGTAATGGAAGATCCACAGAGTGGTAGTTGTCCTAATGTTAGTTATGCTGATATAACAGGACCTGTTGCTAACTTCAATCCGACAGGCTCTCCATTTGCACATCCCAGTGGTCAACCTAACACCATCAAATCAAGTAGCGCCTTCTCATCATCAGCAAGCCTAAATTCATCTGTTGCAGGTAGGTTTTATCAGTTTTATTTCACTTATAATTCAAATCTTGTATTCATGTTAAAAACTTAACATAGATATGAAACAGAACTAGTAAATTGTGTTGACACATGTTTAGTTTATTTGTCGAAAGCATTTGCATTATTGGTTATTAGTTGAATTTAATCTTGACTTATATTATATAGCGTTTATAAACAAAATTTAAATCAGTGTAGAATTATTGTCCTAAAAAAACATAGCGTTTATAAAACAAAATTTAAATCGGTGTAGAATTATTGTCCTAAAAAAACACAGTAAAACCATTTTTGCTATTTTGAAAGAATTTGTATACTACATGGTAGACTAGTTTTAGAAGTATATGTATACACAGAGTATTTAATACTTATGAATGTTTTTTGATTCAGGCAAATGTTAGGTTTTGTTTGATAGCAGTTTTTATATAGAAATGTGGTAAATGAGAAGTTTAGTAAGTTATATAGGTTGAAAGATAGTTGTAAAATTCATTGCTAATTTTTTAAAAGCATTTGTCAAGCAGTTTGAAAAGTATCTGCAGGAATTCAAAAAAAGATTATGTGAGTTATTTGACATTGGCTGTAAAACATATTACTTGTATTTTTGTTCAGTAGAAATAACACAGGGCATTTATGCTAGCCATACTATCATTGCATCTGAACCGTTGCTGTAAACCATACAGCTAACAGAAGAAAAACTTGTGACCAAAATAATATTGAATTAAATTAATACGGCTTATATGAAACTGAACATAATATGAATGTACTTGGATGTGGTTGTACATCGCATTTATATCATTTAACATCTCATATTGATTAATCTAAATGTTAAATGTTTGTCTAGTATGATATATCTGCACAAATTATGTAAATAATACTTTCAACACAACCCTTTTACCCTTCTGTTCTTCCTTACCCAACTACCATTTATAGTAATACAACAACTGATAAAAAAGAATCAGACATTAATTTTTTGCTGCCAACTATACCTCGACCACAGACAAAAAAATAGATGGAGAGGGGATTGCCACCACAACCGCGTCACAGCGAAAGGGGAACATTACCCCCTCCATTGTCATCAGTCACACTCATTACTGCAGTATTTTACAAGTGTCATTTGTATACCAGCAAAGACTCGTTCCTCGTGCGAAAACATATGTATGGTATTAATTTGTAACAGACTATTTGAAGTAACAGATCATAAAATAATCATCCACGCTTCTATAAAAGTGTATTAACAAATTCGAAAATTCTTAAATTTGTATACGTAATTTGAAAATAATAACAGAAGAACCTAACCTCGAGATTTATGATAACAGTTTTTATAAACTGCCTGTGTATATCAAAGTGCCTACCGCTGTAGTAAAATTTAATGTTTATTAAACATTTTACTTCCATATTCCTTAAGGAATGGAAGGAAGTATGGTGATGGCAAAAAAAATCGTGTTCGAGATTATTGCAGATTCTGATTCTACTACACTCAAAACATGAAAAAAAGTCGTTTTCCGAAAAGTGTCTGTCTGTAGATTTTTTTTCTATGGCAAACGATAACTGCCGCAAATTCAAACAGAATCAAATAATTTTTTGCATACAGTCCTGATTTGTAGAGTACTCGCGACCTATTGTTTTTGGTGAAGATCGGTTGAGGGAAAGGGGTAGTTTACCTGCAACGGTTTTTTTTTATCAAGGGAAATTTTTTTTTTTGGCAAACGATAACAGCCGCAAATTCAAACAGAATCAAATAATTTTTCGCATACAGCCCTGAATTGTAGAGTTCTCAAGACCTATTGTTTTTGGTGAAGATCGGTTAAGGGAAAGGGGTAGTTTACCTGTAACGTTTTATGTTTTAACAAGGGTATTTCCTATGGCAAACGATAACAGCCGCAAATTCAAACAGAATCAAAAGATTATTTGCATACAGCCCTAAATTGTAGAGTTCTCAAGACCTATTGTTTTTGGTGAAGATCGGTTAAGGGAAAGGGGTAGTTTACCTACAACGTTTTTTTAACAAGGGTATTTTCTATGGCAAACGATAACAGCCGCAAGTTCAAACAGAATCAAATAATTTTCTGCATACAGCCCTGATTTGTAGAGTACTCAAGACCTATTGTTTTTGGTGAAGATCGGTTAAGGGGAAGGGGTAGTTTACCTGCAACGTTTTTTTTTCTATGGCAAACGATAACTGCCGCAAATTCAAACAGAATCAAATAATTTTTTGCATACATCCCTGAATTGTAGAGGTCTCAAGGACTTTCGATTTTGGTGAAGATCGGTTAAGGGGAAGGGGTAGTTTACCTGCAACCTTTTACGTTTTAACAAGAGTAAAGTACTTGAAAATTTATTTAAACTTTTTGAAACAATGGTAATTGTTGAAAATAAAATAATTTTGTTGCCAGGTAACAAAAATAAAGTCATTTTGATTATAAAATATAAATATTTACAAGAAAAGAATTTTCAGTTTTCAAAATTTAAATATATTTTTATAAAACAATGGGTTCTTCATTGAGGTGGGGACTTGACGACAGTGACAGGGCTTTCCACCAAATTCAGCAGAGTGACAGGTAGGCCCAACTCTGATTGGCTCCTCAGATTTCCCCAGCGTTAGTAGGTTCTATGAAAATATTTTATTTCAAAAATGATTTTAAATATAAATCTTAGATATGTTTTATAAATCTCATGTTTTATGTTTTAACATGGGTAATTTTTTATATGACGAACCATAACTGCCGTAAATTCAAACAGAATCAAATAACTTTTTACATATGTGCCTGAGCTATAGAGAACTCAATGTCTGTTGATTTTGGTGAAAATCGGTTACGGGGAAAGGGCAGTTTACCTGAAACATTTTTTGTTGTAACATGAGTAAAGTACTTAATTTTGATAAAGTATCCTGATAAGATCTTAATAATCCACTGTAGAAACGTAGATGAAATATCTATAAATGAAGAGGCTAGTTGAACGGGCTGGGGGTAATTTTCTATAAATCAAAATTATAGTTGAAGGGGGAGGGGATAATTTTTTTTTATATGTGTACTACGTTATTGGCAACAAAGAAGTATTTTTTTGTTAAAATTCCTTCCCTGGCTGTTTGGCTGAAAATGATTTTAAATATAAATCTTAGAATATGGAAGTCATGTATGGTTCTCCATACCGATATTTTAATAATAAGTTAACTTTAATTATTTATAATTAATTATTAATAATAAGAAAAATGGTAAATATTTATGGTATTAATTTTTTTTACCTACTCGTCATCTGAATCTTTATTTGACACTTGAATCTAAATCTTCCCCCACATAAATAATTATTTTCTCCACTACTTCGTCCATAATATGTTCCATAATCCAGTACTTCATTTTTGTTTGTAGGTGCTCAACACTTTTCAGTTGTAAAATTTTCAGTTACTTTTTTGCATCAACTTTTTTTCTATCTAAAGATAATTCACTAGAATTATATGCAAGTTCTCCTTTAATACCTCCCCAGACAAGTTCTGTAGGATTCAAATCGGGATGGTAAGGTGGCAGACGAAGTGGAATATAGCTTTTGTACTAATTATTTCATCGACAATGTTTTTTCACAGTTAGGCCTATATGATTTCACTTTTTCCAGCAACTGAGACTTTATCAACATAAAATCTATTAATCTATTTTAACGCCATGGTTCACAAGCCAGTAAATTATTTCTTGTTTCAGTGCATTATTTTATGACATAAATTATAACAGTGCATTGTTAACAAAACCAGCTTCTCTGCCATGAACTATAATAAGCCTATTTCCTTTCCCAATTTTCATTGTGATACCGACTTCTTCAGAAGATTGCTAACATAAAGATACTGAATGTGATGCCTGAACATGTATTTTCGTCAATATAAACAATATTTTTACCCTCTCGTCTGTATTTATTTAGGTCACTTAGATATTGAATTCTCCAAGCAATGATATCACTTCTATCTATCGGGAGCTTTTTGTTGGTTTGGCAGCGAGTCCATCTAAATCCTAACAATTGTAACTGTTGAAATATATGGAAAGAAGAATATTTATAACCCGATTACTACGCTTTACGACTTACCTTTACACAGAAGATTCCCCAAAGTCACACCAAGGTCGCCACCATATTTTGTGGATTAAATATGGAAACCGTTTCACTTACCCGAAAGAAATAATTTAGACAAATTTCCCTTGTTTTCAAACTCCAGGGTCGTTTAGACGATCTCTTGGTACAGAATAGGTTAAGGTGTTGTGGCGTAATAATTATACTAACACATGATTATATCGAGAAACATCTTATTTTATTGTATTAATAAGACAAAAATTATTAAACAAAACTTATTAAACCAAACATTATAAGACCGCAAATCAGTAGCTTGTAATAGGTTACCCCCCCCCCTCTTCTCTCTCTCTCTCTCTCTCTCTCTCTCTCTCTCTCTCTCTCTCTCTCCCTCCCTCCCTCCCTCCCTCCCTCCCTCCCTCCCTCCCTCCCTCCCTCCCTCCCTCCCTCCCTCCCTCCCTCCCTCCCTCCCTCCCTTTCTCTCTCATTATTTTAGTTTGATATATGTAATTTTAAAAGTTGAGATTGAATTTTGGCCAACTTTACTGTAAAAAAAAAAAAGCTCTCGTCGTTAAACCACTTGTTGCACAACACTTTTTTGATAAAAATAAACTAAACGTACTGTCCGAAACTTTTATATCCTGATCACTGGTGTTGACTGATTACTTTAAAAAGATTTTTACTGTTTATTCACGATTTTAAAACACAATTTTTCGGGTATTGCCCGCAGGCACGTGTATGCTGTTCAGTGGTAGTCTCGAGACTGCCCGTAATAATGGCGTTCCGACTGCGTCCCAATGTTAAATTTCCGTTTGGTGACGTCTTTAAAACCAGTTCATTCTGGTCCCCTCCACCCGTCTCGTCTTTGGTCAGTTATTTTCCGTTTTAACTTCGTACCACCTTTTTAACTCGATACAACCATATTGTTGTCAACAACATTCCTTTTGTGATTCACTGGTCACAAATAAACTCACTGGTTGCTTTATCACCTTATATGGGCATTATCTTCCATCGCCTCACTTCACAGTCAGAATCATATTGGCTACATTTTGTTACCATATTAAGTCATCACATACCCCCTCCTGCTACATTCTCAACCAGATACGCTACTGTATTACAATGAAATTATTTTGAAAATTATTACATAAATTTTGCCCTGTTACACAATTTAAGTCGTTGCCTCAAATATTCTCGTTCACATTCAATGACATCATCTTCCTTCAGAAATTATAGTAAACTCTTTATTGAGGGGGAGTCTTTTTGATTGCATAAAATTTCTGTACCTTTTTCCTTATTGCATTATCTGTGAAGGAGTCCATTAAAATTTTTTTTATGAAGTTGCGATTTTACTTTTGGCGTAGAATATATATTTTTTTCACAAGCAGAAGTGGACAATTTTTTACCTTCTTTTAAATTTTTGAAAACAGGAGCCTAAGAGACTCCTGTTGCTTCGCTTGTACTGGTGGCAATATTTATAATCTAATTTGTATTATTTTTTGTTTGTTTTTTTTTTTTTTTTTTTAATATTCTGCCACATTGAAAACAATTTCTGTGGCTTGACTTGTTAGAGGTCTCCCAGAAATAGCTTAGTGTTCGATGACGACACTATTTATAAAAACAAAATAATAAGACGCCACGGTAACAATGCGACAACAAATGGTAACACGTCTAGAAAAAGCAACGTAAACTGAAGCACACAACACACTGAGTTCTAATTATTATAATAAAACACTAAACAAAAACTAGATATATTTGTAAAGAAATCATGTAAATTAAAACAAATTGCAGATTATTCATAAATATGTGTACGCATCTAACTGAACGAGACAGTGCTCGCTACAGCCGCTTACATAGCCTTCAAGGTTGTTGATGAGCATGGTGTGGGTGACAATGGCGCATACGCACTGGAACTATTTTTTGACTGTGGTACACCTATAGTTACACTACAGGGTGGGGATTAGTGCTGCACATGACATTTGTTTCATAGTGAGTGCATCTGAGATGTGTATACTGGTGTGACTGCTAGGCAGCTGTGATATTAAGATGTGTGTTCTTCATTTCTTGCATTCTTGTTTTGAGTGAAATTGTCAAACAGATTGATCAGAAAGTATGTATTACACTTTGTCTGAAAGTCAGTGATATGCTATGGAGGCAATTGAAAAGGTAAAAAGAGCTTTTGATAATGAAACTGTGACTGCTACGAGCTTTTTGGTATAATCATTTTACAGATGGCTCAACATTAGTTGATAGCAAGGAACGATCTGGCAAGTCATTAACAGCAAAAATGCAGAAACAATAGAGAATTGTATCAGTTAGTTATGGAAGATCATAGAATAAGATAAGAGAGATCACAAGATTGGGGATTTTCTTTGGTTTAGTACTTGGCCAAAATTGCCAAATTGGCAAAACTTGATTCTGGATCATTACATTATGTGTACTGTTTCCTTTCTTAGCTTAATCCTGATGTAAACAAACAGACTTGGCACATCTGAAACACTATTTGCTACTTGAATTAGAGGTGTGTCACTCTGACAGAAGCAGTACAGACATGATACATATAATATTGATACTGTATAAACACATGTAAATTGTAATAATTTGTCCTGACCAAAGTAAAATTTGTGTGACAGTGTCAGACCTACAGTGAAATATTATATAACACCAGTTAATGGCTTTTTTATATTAACCGTTTAAATATCGCAACAAACAAAAAAGTATAAAGTTTATTTAAAATGAAAATAGAACAATTACCAGTGTACTGAATACTATCAGTTCCTGTCTGTGTATTCAATGCCTTTCATATGTGTGTTTGAACTTGTATCATCACTTGAGTCAGCGTTATTGATAAGATTGTCCATTGTCCACAATGACATCGGTAATTTGGGCCAGTTCCCATAGCTTATCATCCTCCTTGATTATATGCTGCATACAATGACTACACTTGTCCATTGTTGTTTCATTTACTGCCTTCTCAATAAATTGTTTTATATCAAGCAGCTAATGTTGTGTTGTGAAGGGCAACATATCCTTTCAACTGGCTCCATATTAATTCAGTACGATTCAGAATACAGTGATAAGGAGGAAGTCTTAAGACGTGCCTGATTTAAGTGGCAAGATAACTCTCACTTGACTATACAGACATTCTGCACATGCGCTTAACACATTACTATGTGAACAGTGTCAATTACCCTAACCAACAGCGTTTCAGATTTGTCATGTGGGTTTGTTTACATCAGGATTGAACTAAGAACGGAAAAAGTATACATTATTTTCGATAAGCCCTGGCTGGAAATATGTGGGTTGAGTGTGTTGAATACAGAACTTTAGGTTGTTTACTACAGTTTGGTTTGGACAGTTTACAAATAAAGATTGCGATGACAAAAGTTTATTGAGAACATGGAGTTCTTCCGGGTGTTTCAAGTTATATTTACATAGGAAAATATTGTTAGCATCTATAGTAGTCACACACGCACACACACACACACACACACAGTTTTAAATATTGTTAATCGAAAAACTGTGAAATAGATGGTGTCACTTTATTGTGAAGTAAATTGTCAAAACCTAATTCATAGTTACCCAAAAAGGACAAAGGGCAAACATTGATTTTGAATGGTGTTAACTAATCCTGAAGTCCCGCTGCCTCAAAATGGGATTTATTATCCCATCTCATTGTTTTGTTGTTTTTGTTTGTTTATATCTTACTAGACCATAACACGGACATTATGTGATACTTCAGAAGGTTGCAGCGAAATTTGATATACGTATAATACAATAATTTTTGTCAGTTTTTTTTTTGCCTGAAAAGTATTTTCCAAAAATTAACGACACATTTCATTAGTTGTTTTATGTGTTACATTTTTACATATTTATATTTATACTTTTTCAAGTATATTACTGTTTTTGTTTTAATATTCATAAGTAAATCATTCTACTGAGTAGTTAAATGAAGTATGAAGATATTAAAAAAGATGTGAATGTGAACATGAACATGTTAAGACACAGACCCTGGGACTGTGTTTTCTGTGTACAGTTGCATAAAGCATTTGCCATTTTTCAGAAATTTTAACGATATTTTGAAATTTTTTGTGTTGTTCTAGGAGAGTATGTTATGAAATGTGTTTTGTACATAATGAAAAGCGCTGGTGTTGCTTTTTTTTGGTCGGTGTCATCAATTATAATATTTTTTCTTCAACAAAGAACTTTTATTTACTGAGGTATAAAGTTTCAGTACATCACAAATTTATGTAACAATGTATTTTCCCAATTTTTATTTTTATGTCATATATAATATGATATAATGTAGGTAACAATAAAAATTTCAGGAACTTTTTATTTTAAACATGCATAATGGTAACATGGACCTTGCCACTACAGAAATTAGAGTTGCTGCTTGTAAGGTTTGGTTATTTTAAGTTTCATAAAATGTGCCTATATGTTTTTTTGTACACATATAGATGCAAGTGTGTACTTTATTTAAAATTAGAATAATTAAAATTGAACTTGTACTAAAAGAACTTTTTTAACCCTAAAAATGCCTTGGATTCTTTTACAACACATGTGACAGAGCGCTAGAATATGGAATACATTGTTTCTCACTCTACCAGAAAATGTTTTGTATTAATGTACGCTCTTGCCGTATAGAGACATAGTTTTCCTACTGTTAATAATCCTTAATCCGTAAATATTATAACATCGCCAAATTCAGATCATATTTGATAACTATAAGTATGTAAGAAATGGTAAAAAGTAATATATTTTAATAAATAAATAATGAAGAGAATAAAAATATAAAATGTAATTAAGAAAGAAGGAGGAAGAATTATAAACTAAAAGTGATTATTAAAGAAACTCACAGACTAGACTGACAGACAAACGACGTTGACCCAACCCCAGAGATTGGCCAGATAAGAACCAAAATAAAAGGAAACAAGATGAGAAGTGAAGGAGAAGAAAAATGAAAATAAAAAGGGAACACACAAACTATAAAGGAAATAAAATGAAACAAGGCGAGAAAACACAGACAGTAGTAGAGAATAGAGAAGGGGGAAATAATACAATCAAATATAATAAAGAAAACGAAACTGATAAAGAACCAATATAAAGGATGAATGTTAGTATTGAATAAGTGACAAATGTAATTAATAATTGATAAAGCCCGATAAATAAAAATACACTAGCCAAAGAATTAGAAGTATATGTAAGTAAGAAATAGAGAAAGACATGAACTTAATATATAAATAATATGTGTAAAGAAAGAGAGAGATATTGAGATAGTGAGAAATAAACTGAAAATAACTAAGTGACAAAGAAAAGTAATGATAGGGATTACCCACTAATAAACACTTAAATAAAAAGTTTAAGAAGTGCCTATAGTGAAAGTGAAAAAACCCTAAAGTAAAATGATAGAGAAAAACACTAAATAAATTATAATAAACACAAGATAATTTAAAAGTGAAAGTGATGAGTAAATAAAATTATTGTCAATGATAGCAATAGGAAAAATAGTGAAAGCTAAGGTAAACACTTAGTAAAAAATTAACAAACACTAAAGGTTTAATAGTGAACAATAATAATATTTAAGAAAGGTGTTAAGAATAGTATTTAAAATAAACCATTAATTAAGTAGTAATGAACACTGAAGAGTAATGTTAACTGTATTGATTAGAAAATAATCTTATTGTAAAGTTTAAAAGTATATAATAGAATTTAAAGGGGAGAATCCCATGAAAGAATAATCAGATAGTGTTACCATGGAGTGAAGGCAAAGAGTATTTATAAAATAAGAAGTTTAAAACAATCAATAAACACCCATGTTATAAGGGATGATTATTGAAGTAAGTTCAAAAGAGGTGAGGTTGTTTATCACCCAAAAAATAAAATAAAAGGTAATGAATTGTACTCCAATATTACATATTAAGTGTTAAATAATTGTTTAAGCAAACTTATGAATAGGATATGGCTGGGGTAATTATACCAACCATAGACCTAAATGTTGTATTTTATGTGATAAAAAAATAGTAAATAATAGCCATATTGTTGACATTGGCGGAATAAATAAGTAAGAAAGGAAAGAAATGTATGACTTAGAAAACGAGAAAACCAGTTAGTAAATAATTAGCAATACATGATGTATAAAATAGTAGTAACATACAAATAACACAAAAACAGAACCAAAAGACATCAATAGGTAACAAAAC
Source organism: Magicicada septendecula (assembly GCA_034769895.1). NCBI lineage: Eukaryota > Metazoa > Arthropoda > Insecta > Hemiptera > Cicadidae > Magicicada > Magicicada septendecula. The sequence continues at coordinate 316,327,703 of CM068367.1, read as the reverse complement.
CAGTTATAACAACAAAATAAAGCATTAGGCTAAAATGAGATGTAATGGATATGAAATAAGTGAAAATCAGTAATGGCTACTTAGGCTTAAGAAATGCCTAACTGTCAAACACCAACAAATACAAATTGTATGAAAATAACCAAAATAACCTAGTAATTAACAAATCCAAGGTGAATAATCAACCAAGGATAAATTGTAAATCTTATTAAAAGCAAAACATTAGAATAAGGATTTAAATTAAAAGAGAAATGTAATTAGGAAATATTAAAATAATTGTAAAATTATAAAACATGAAATAACCCAATCTTGTGGGATACGAAAATAATCTTAGGAAGAAAATACAAATAACAGTGATAATAATTAATACTTAGGAAGGAAGATAACGGAATGAAAGCAATCAGAAGATATACAAGGATTTTGAAAAGAATTCAGATTTTGATAACAATGGATTTATAGTAAGATTAACCAATCAGATTTAATTAGTAACCATAGCAACTGCCGTTAGGGACGGTTTTACCATTGAATATCGTTACTCGTAAAGTGCGCTCTTGGAAAACAGAAGCCAAATTTTGAACAACCAAATATTTAATTTAAAATGTTATCAAAGTAAACCAAATTACCACAAATGAACGAGAAGGAAGCAGACGATGACTGAAACCAATTAACTGATGTCGAAGACCATTTAAATCCAAAAGAAGTGAATAAATTACTCCGATTAAACTGAAAAAGATGCCAGAAGCCCAAACAATTGAAAATTGAATACGATTGCAGCTCCAGTCCTTTTTACCAGACCAACTGCTTACCCCCAGTCTACTAAGTTGTTAAGTATCATTTAAATTACCCAAATTTCTGAAAAAACGCACTTTAAATATTTCTCACTATACTATGAAATATCACTAAACTGAATTTATTCTCTTTCAAAGATTAAATAAAAAACTAAGACACTGAAAATTGGTCAACCTATAAAATTAACCTATGGTTAGTTTACGAAACTTTGAAACACTTTTACTACACTCCAAAAAACAAATTATAGCTACACTTTATGTTATTTAAGTAGAAATAATGTAAGGTTGTGTATTTCTATTATTGTAATTGCATCTAATCCTTTTATCGTAATCTCAAGAATCCAGACGATCGAACGAAAATATTTGTATACTACTTCGGTAGACGCCATTATGGTGTATCTGTTACGTTCAGAATCGATACGTCAAAACCCAGAGAAAATTGTCTTAGATTAATTGCCGGTGCAAAATTAACATAAAAAACCAAAGATAACCTGTCTCACTGAATAAGTAATAACCATTAAATAATAAATCAATACTGTGTGTAACCAATATGTTTTATTTTCATTAGGAAAGTGTATTATAAATGTTGTACATTGTAGCGAACAGCTATGAATTGGCGGCAAGCGCTCAAGCAGTAAACACAGCAAACTGCTGGCTTGATTGTAAAAATCGATGAGCGGCGGGAACAAGTTTGAATTCTCCCCACCGCGTGAGCGGACTCGCCGATAATACTAAATATTTTACTTGTTTAAAATAAACAATTTGGCGCCACCCGGGATTTATACACCCCTAGTGAACCTCAGGTAAGGACTTCGATACCTGGTTATTCATACGTTCACGACGGACTCAATCAACGTAAAGTACGTTACCGAGCGATGACGTATTGGTAAGACACACAACACCAATTACACTCTGACACTTTTACAAAATAGACGGACAGCGGATCTGTTATAATATATGTGTTACTGTTTCAGTGAATCATCTAGGAAACCTTATGTTAAATGGTGGAGGCTTAGGATTAGGAAGTACAAGTGGATTTAATCTTAGTCTGAATCTGAACAATCCAATTGGCGGTGGAAGTCACTCTCTAACTGCACAGCTTTTAGAGCAAATCCAGATGGTCTTGCGAGCAAATGGTTGTTCAGACCATGCAACTGCAGAAATTTCTGCTGCGATGTCAACACTTGCCAAGTAAGATGTTAATATTATTATTTTTCTGTGTGTGGTGAGGAGGGTGCACGCACATGTGCACATACCACAGAATTTTAACACTTTGGAGTCTGCACATTTATGCATGTTTTACTATATGCAACTGCCATTTTTCAAAAAATCATAAGATAATCATTTTATGGGCTGGAGAGAAGCATGGTATATGCAATAAAAAGTTCAGTCTTATTCGTTTCAGTGATCTATTTTAAATGCACATTGCTTAATAAACATTTACAAAAATATTTATTGAATTTGTGTGCCTTTTTTACATTAAAACATTTTTGTGTAATACAGTGGCAAGAACATACAAAATCAATATTTTTGCAATAAAACAGAAAAATATTAAGCCATAAAATATTAATATTTGTACCTGAATATACTTAAAAAGAAAAAATTAATTCATACATAATTTACAAGACTATGGTAATCAATAAAACAGTGAGGGAAATGTGTCCAACCACAATCTTCCACATCGCTGCATCTATTACAGAATCATCAGTAAAACTACATCATGTGAAACATTCATATTCAAAAAATAAACACACACTTTCTAATCAAAACAAATGTAAACATCACTATGCCGCAGTTGGTGGGGCAGTTAATACAAGTTTGATTGCTACCAGTGCCCTGATGTTTAGAAGTATTGATGATATAATCGTTAAAACGAAATGAATCTATAAGCTGGTGCTACCTACAGATTCACAAAAATAACTTATTAATTGTACAACTAAAGTGACAACAATCCTATAGCCAACCCTCGAAAATTGTTGGCGTGTCCCACTCGCCAGATACCGTTTTCGGGGGGGGGGGGATAAAACTTTATTATTTAATATTTAGCATGTACCGCCTACATTATTCATTAGCCCAGTTTATATTCTGATAGTCCCTTATTGAGTTGAAGATGAAAAATAATTGATTAAAAATAATCAAGCTGGACTAGGCTGAGTGTTTCCTCTTGTGGCCACTAACATGGCGAAGTCCCTATGAGAATTGCTACACCAGGGTTGAAATCTTCTAAGGGTGGTCCATTTACTGCCAGCTGCATTAGATCTCCTAATGAAGTGATGTCCAGGGAAAGTCTCTGTTTCACTTTTATCCTGTTAACGAAGCTAAATCCCCGTTCACAAGATGCTGTTGTTACTGCCATGCATGCAACGCTGTAAAATACTTTCTTTAGCTCACCAAAACGCTCAGGAAACTTATACAGAGTTTTTAATAGCTCACCCAGTCCTTTTGAAGTTATTTGCTCTTCTTTAACCATCATTTTTAATTGAAGCCATTCCGATAGCAAAACATCCTCATTTATATCACCAGTAATAAAAACATGCGCCAATTAAAGAATCTCCTCATTGCCATATGCAGTTAGGGTGTCATCTTGAGGAAGGCACAAGAAATCCAGAACGTGGCACTTGGTGCCTACTACAGTCTCAAGTGTATCAAGACGGCACTTCAAGTAATGAACTGTGCTTTCGATCAGCTTATTACGGATTGATTTGTATTCTTCCTCCCCTTGAGACGTGTTTGTGAGAACAATTCCTTGGTTGCCTTTGTATTTTGAGCAATTCAGTTTCTCTGAGTCTGAAGTGTCAGAAAGGAATTGTTTCACACTGGATCGTTCAGATGAAAGCAAGAACTGAACCATTTCCACCATTACCATCATTGACGATCATACCTGTGAGACCAGTAACTGTTTCAACTGTAAAACTTTACAAAATGGCTCTAGTTTCCCATACAGGTCAATCAAAAAGTTTAGTGTTTTTACAAACTTGTATGATGTAAGGATTTTTAGATAGCCTTTTGCTCTAGCTGCATCCATAGCTTCTCCTGTTATAGCTTTCCGGTTTGTTATATCCTCAAGATGGATGACCAGAGGTACGAGATCACGCCGCAAAGCTTTCAAAGCGTCAGATTTACTACATAGCCACTGTACATTGTGAATATTTCTGAGTTTTACTATCTCACTTTCTAAAGTTTTCACGGTGTTTTTAAAGTTCATGGAGGCGTTTTGAGGATCGTTTGTAAAATTTGTATATGTTCTTCACAGTTTTGTCAAGCTTTTCTAGGTAAGGGATGGAATTGGCAGCATAAATTATGGCCAATTGTAGACGATGCGCGGCACAGTGAATGCTAATTAAATGCAGAGCTTCTTCTTTCAAACGAAGTACGAAACCTGACTTTGAGCCAATCATAGACGACGCCCCGTCAGTTCCCACACTAACCATGTACTTTTCTCTTCTCCAACAAGCCCTAAGTTATCCAAGAGCCCAGTAACAGCAGTGAAATACGACTCTGCCCTACCGCTCTCGAGAGGCACAAGGCCTAAAAGGTCTTCTCTTATCTCCCCTTCACACATATAACGAGCATAAACAATCACATGTTCCTCAGCACTTCGGTCCGTGGAACCATCAATCAAAATACTGAAACTGAGCATTTTTTAATTTTTGAACCACATCTTGTAACTGTTTAGCAATAAAATTAATGAAAACTTGGCAGTTTTTATCGTTTATATATTGTTTTGTCTCCACATTTACACCTAATTTAGTTGCAAGAGGAACTTGCTTAGGGAAGTCGGTAAATGGTTTTTCATTGATGCCTATAAAATAGACTATGTTGAATAAAGTTGTTAGATGCTCAAACATAGAAGACTCTATTTTCTTAATACATTTGGCAAGAGGAGCTTTTCCTGGTTCTGACTCTACTTCAAACCGCGTTAAATTGTCCATATGTACTAGGCTTTTACCATGAAACACAAAAGTTTCCTTTTTCATGGAACCAGAAAATCCTGCTACCCATTTTGGGTCACTATTATGAGGGCATTTAGCGCATACAGTACATTTTGCGCGGTCGGAATCGTAAGCTAGCCAGGGGAAGATATCCAGCCAAGCTCTTTGAAATTTTCGTTTCCCAGAGGAACCGTGAGTAGGCCTAAGTCCACTAGAACTCGCGTTTTCCACAGTAGGCATTTCAGTTTCCCTACTAGGCCCGGCACTTACATCTCTAGCAGTAGACGTCGCACTCGCAGACTCACTAGGCGTCGTCGTACTGACAGTATGACAGTAGAACTAAGAAATAATTAAGTTTAATCTGTTTCATTATGAATAAAATAACACACGAAAAATAAAATATACACTGAACACGATCTTAGAAATTGAGAATACTCTTAGTACACGAAACAATAAATCACACGCGTAACACATCCGGTCAACTCAACAATAATTAGCAGACTTTACAACTTGGAAGGAGTGACAAAGGCCAGGGGCCGGCGGCCCGCGCAGAACGGTGTGAAATTTCCGCTCCCCTCTCTCAGCAACACTATTTTGTTCGACGTGTTTTAAGATGTTTATATCCAACAGAGCAGTTTGTTTATAAAATTCACACGGTGACAGCTAACTGACGGCCTATGACTTCAACACGCGCCTTTACTAAAACAAAAACATGATGTGTTTTTTTGTTTAATAGACGTCCTTCTTTTTTCCATTTTTCATTCTTTCTCTCCTCTTTTCTCCTTTTTTTCGGTCAAAACCCACTCGCCACTGGCGAGTAGGCGAGTACAATTTTCGAGGGTTGCTATAGCATACGAGCAAATGTGTTGATTTTGATAGGAATACCACTGGGCTTTGTTGGTGCTCGAATACCATGGGGCCACCTGCATTTGTGCTGAAACAGCATACATGTATCATGTATGAGTGCTGACTCAGTGTTAAATAAATGAGACCAGAAGAAACTCCGACTGATAGGTTAACAAGTGTTGAAATAAAGCAATAAAACCTACTTCAATTTTAAATTTAGAATTTTATTAATTGTATTGAGTATTTCTTTGTCTGATCAGATATGAAGAGGTATATGAAATAATCTGTATTAAGGCTAATAAAAACGTTAAAACAGTAACACTCATGAATTAAAAAGTTGAATAGGTGACTAAGTGGTGGTTCAATGTAGAGACCTCTACACTCATAAGGATAGATGGAAGGTAAAGATTAATAAAGAAATTAATCTAATTAAATTTGACTTCCATCACATTCAGAGTAGTCTCCTGAGTTGTATATATATTTTCTACAGAAACTGCTGTGTATTTACCATACTGATCAAATGCTGACTGTAGCTTTACTTTAAAAATCACAAAGCCTGAAACTTTATTCTCGACAATGTCAAAATACTGCTCATTGGATCAAATTCGTTTTCAGTGAATGAAAATTTTCATTATAGACCATGTCTGAATAGTAGTACTGTACTACTGTATCTTCTGTTATAAGTACATACTTAAATCACAAAGGCCTTGACCATTTTTTTTTGCCATTGTGCATGTCAAAACAGTCTCACAATGCAATTTGGTTTGATACAAAACCAATTCTGAACTACCAGGAGAGTAGGGAGGGGTTTAGCCACCAAATTTTCAGGTTTTATTAAAAAATATGGTAAAATTTCAAATGTAATGATGAAAATTATGTACTTCAAATCAATTAAAAGGCAATAGATTTCCACTATGCTGTAAAAATTCCAGTCACTTTACTTTTACAAAAAAAAGGGTTTTAAAACTGGGAAAAATGAAAGAAAAACATGAAAAATGTATGGAGTCATTTATTTTGTTTGGAGCAATACTGCACGAGCAAACAAACTAGAGACAGGTAGTGTTATGGTGGCACTATCTACTGCTCACAAACAAGAGGTTGAAAAAAATGTGTATTACTTGAATAAAATAATTGAAATAATTACTTTTACAGTACTCAGGGTTTTAGGCCCTTAGAAGCCACGATGAAAAAATAGATTCAGATAACAGAGGAAACTTTCTTGAATTTTGTCGGTTTTTTGCCAGGCATGATAATTTGTTTCAAGAAAAAAAAAACAGTGACAGTGACTTTCTGTAGTAAAACTACCCAAAACAAGATTAATAAAAAATATTTCTACAATGTTAACAGAAAATTATTTATGGAGCCAAGTCATGGGGGGTTTCGTCCATAATGGTCGATGAAGCCAGATGTAACAAAGAACATACAGCTCTCCTGATATATCCATTATGTGGATGATAAACTCACTCCTCATGAATTTACTATTCAAAGATTGGTCCAGTGACCACAATGCAGAAGAACTTGCATACCCATAGGCATCCTCCAACAATTAGATTAAGCAAGTTGACTTTGACAGCTAAAATTTATGATAGTATCTGTCATGTCTGGAAAATATGCAGGCCTACAAGCTAAAATAAGACAAATGTACAGAAGCAGTATACTTTCATTGTTATGCTCACAAGATAGTCTTAGCGGTTACAGATATATAAAAAATTTTAGAAATGCCAATCTCTCTTTAATGGCCTTAAGCCATTATATGTGCATTTCCCATAGTGCCACCCCATTCTTTAAAAAACTGCAGAAAAGCTTCAGATAAAGAAATCTTTTGAAATTACTGCTCAAAGCGCAACAAGATGGACAAGTAGATAAACAAACTGTCAACAACTTATCAAACACTAAGATACTGTCACTGAAGCTTAGCATTTTGAGATTGAGCAGCAGTGTGAAGACAACAAACGCAATAGAAGGTGTTGGAATTTTGAACACATTAACATCACCAAGTTTAGTTGTAAATCTTTTTCTTTTTCATGACTTATTAATCCTAGCTCACGCTGTAAGTAAGCAGCTGCAGCATGAAGAAAGGGCTTAAGGTGGAACTTCATATATTATCATAAGCACATTAAAAGAAAAAAAGCATGTTCGTGAGTTTTCAGCAATGTGGAAGCAGATATCAGTTTGCCAAAAACCATATCTGTCTACAAAATATCAGAAGCTCAAAAAGAAAAAAAGAAAACAAGAGAATGTTCTTCTAAAAGACAGTATACTTATGTCAACTGTTGGTAGGTCTCACACTAATGAACTGGAAACTAACAAAAGTAAGTGGCAAGATGAAGAAATGTATTGGAAGTCACTTGTTTATTTTCGAGTGTTAGATGTTGTGATCGAGAGACTAAGTGAATGCTTCAAAGAACAATAGCCTGCCCTAGCTAATGCTGTTGATAGCCGATTTAATTCTTAATTTTTAAAAAACCAACCAATTTCTTGAAACATAAGCAGAGTCTTAAAAATAAATACAACTTTTCTTGAAACAGAAATGGTAATTGCCAAAAATTACATGAATGAAGATGATCCTGCAAAAGCAAAACTATCCAGCTACAAAAATACCTGGACAGGAAATCATTATAATTCACCGTAAATTTAAAATCCTTGATAATGTTTGTAAAATAGGAAACATTTCCTAATTTATTTAAAGCACTTCAAGTAGCAGCTTCCATACCTATAAGTTCTGCTTCTTGTGAAAGAAACTTCTCTACAATGAGAAGAATCAAGGACTTCAATGAAACAAGAGAAGTTCTAAAATTTTGTATTGAAAAAAAAACTGTTAAAGGAATCCGTATTTGATATAGACGTTTTGGTATAGATGTTTGACTATAGACAAAAGTTACATTTGATATAGACTTTTTTTAGCTAGTAACAGTCTGTGTATACTGCATTATCATTTCCTGTTATAACTCTAAAGTAGTTTGAGCTATCACTTAAAAAATCTAAAACCTCAAGATACTTAATCTGAAGTATCCTTATAATTTTGACATAATATGCTTTTTAACATAACATTCTGTGGTATTATAAATATAATATTATTATATCATAATTCCAAAGTAATGCACGAACCTGTTTTAATATACTAAGTAATGTTTTTAGTAATTCATATTAAATCTGTAAAAATAGAGTGTTAGTTTTTAATAACCTCCTCAGCTCCCCCTCCCCACCCATTTAGCCCTCCCTCCACAAAAAAATTTGATCTAGATCTGCATTGTTTTTATACACAATGTATAATATATTTGTCAGCATAGTGTAAAAGTCATCTTGAATCTTTTTGGCCTGTTCCTTATAGACTTTTGTTATTGGAGCTACAGGCATCACTATAAATGAAAACATTTGCTTTCTTACTTTCCCATTCCCTACACAAATAAAATAAACCGTTGGCTGCAGGATTTGTTTGGCTGCATTCTTCTTGCCATGTATTTGGATAGTGAGTACTGAAAATCAGAAAGTCAAAGATCATTAAATACATATATAGGGGTTAACAGTAAATAGCTCATACAAATATGTTTAATCTAAGATTAAATTCTGTTTTCATAAGTATGTTATTATTGGTAGCTTACATTCTGATAACATAAGCTAAATGGTTTTACAGTTTGTTGGATTGATTTTTAATTGCTGTGGTTTTGCTGCTAACAGGTATGGAATCCTGGGCATGGGCCTAGGGTTGACAGGAGGTACTGCTGCTGGTGGACATGGTGTTTTTGGATCAGGTAACTTTCTTGGAGTGACACCAATGGATGCTACGCCAACACAAACTAATGGTGCTGGAGGTGGTGTTTTTGGCCCAATAGGTACAACAACCAATCCAAGGTCTTCCTTGGATCTTACTTTTGATCCATTCCGTCATCAGACTCCAGCGTCTCCTCCAGGTCATAATTCTTTGAATAACAATTCATTTGGACTTGGCCAGGCAAAGGAAACAATTGACCCTAAGGATAACATTACAAAAAAGGTAGATATGGAAATAGCAGAAATTATTGTAGGAGCTATTTTAGGCCCAGGAGGTCGTTCATTGGTTGAAATTCAAGCTATTAGTGGTGCTAACATTCAGATATCAAAGAAAGGAACGTACGCTCCTGGAACTCGTAACAGAGTTGTATCTATATCTGGATCACCAGATGCAATTTCAGCAGCACAATATCTTATAGAACGGAAAATTGGTGATGAAGAAATTAAACGAAATCGTCAGAATGCTCTTGGTCTTTTACAATAATTACTGTTAGCAGTAATTTTTTGTCTAATGACTGCCTAGTCATTGAAAGATGTAACACATTACCACCTCATATAGTAAATTATTAAAGAAACCAACAAGGAAGTAATATTGTAGTTATACATGCACCTATCAGTTCATAGTGTGCTTCTTTTAAGTTTTAATCAACATTTAGGCCTATTTAAGTATCTTTTTAATGACTGTATATGTTTCATACTAGGTTGAATTGAATCTGTGTTTAATTATTGTATGTTTTCTCTTTTGACTAGAATAGGGGTCATAGTAATATTTTATTTTTGTATGATTTCAAACCAAATTTTCCTTCATTTAAGAGTAGTATAAAATAAAATTCCTAAGTTAAAAACTGATGAATGTAAGAAGTATTGAAATTAATATTACTGTTGTTGATCTCATTGTTGAAAATAATTGTTATGTAGTGTGAAAAGTACACTTTGTCTATCAGATATATATATATATATATATATATATATATATATATATATATATTATACACATATATACTTGCCACACTGATTATGTCTAAACTCTTAATAAATAAAAGTGTTTTGAGCTCCTTCTTATATGGTAGTTGAAACATTTTTCAGTGTTGCTTAATTATCGTAATCAGAAATTTAGTCTTTCATGAAGCTGAACTATATTGTTTTAATGGTGTTACTATTGTTGTATAGTAACTAGATGCTTATGATTTCATTTGTTATTGTTGTAAATGTGTCTTATATCATTAATTGTTAAACACTTCCCTGCAAATGTTTCATAAGAGATTTAAGTTAAAAGTGAACTGGATGTTCCGTAAATAACATATAAATTTTTAAACTGTTTTTAATATTCATTTTCGTGTTTTTATTAATAAAAATGAATAAACAATGTAATGTGTTACTTATTCAGTTTTAATTTTTCTTAGTATTCGTTTTATTTAAAAACTTATATTATATTTTTAAATAAGTTAATGACATATGTGGAGAATCCCCTGATAATTATGTCTATAAAACAATGAAAATACAGAGTAATTATAATGTTAAAGTTATATTTTCATATTGTGCTATTAACAGATATTGTAGAAAGACATGGTTGTGATAATAGTTAATGGTGATTTGTAACCATGGTAAGTACAATCTGGAAATTATTTTTTTAATTTATAACAAAACTCCAATTTTGATTTATATTTTCTCACAATTATTCTTGTTATTATCATTTATTAATAAAGAATATTTGTTTCTGTTATACTGATTATATCTTATTATATATTCTGACAATGACAGTTAATACTGTCAAAACATAATTATATAAAAAATATATTCTTGTATAAAAGAAACAAATATTATTTATTAGTATATAATTTTGTAAGTCATTTTTGTGATCGTTGAATATGTAGTACGTGTGTGGAACATATTCAATAGCATATTACATTAATTTGTTATTTCAAGGCATTTAAAAATTAAGGCTTGTATAATGTTATTTTTAAAAATATTAAATGTGTCTCATATTATTTAGGAGTATAGAGGTTTGAAATGAAGTAGGTATGTTAAAGGTATTTTTATACTTTATACAAATTGGACATTAACAAAACTTATTTTATATTTTTAAACTTTTTTGTATATTCCGTTCAGAGATGACTTATTATATTACATTATACGTTTATATTCATAAATGTGGGGGGAAGGGTATGTAAATTGGTTAAAATTTTGGCCGGCAGCATAAAATAAAATTTATGCATAATGCCTCTCATTGTAATGTTTTCTGCTTAGAATGCTCTATTTTCAGTCCCTTGAACAGAGTGTTACTAACATATATGGTGTAGGTTAAGAAGAAATATAAACAAATCTATGTTACATCAGAGATTTACAAATAACAAGTGGCATAACATCCGTCAGTGTAATGTATCTGAGCTTTTGTTTTCTGTGGAGTTTTTTTTTTCGAGTATGGAACTGAAATGAACATAAAGAGCTTTACAAATCCGTGCCTGAGAACTTTAGCAAGAGAGTTATTGCATCATTACTATGGAAGTACTGCTAGAACTCAATGTGTTTAAGAGTAATGAAATTTCAGATACAGAAAATGATTCAAGTATTTACAAACACACCTGTTGTGTATGTTCAATAAAAAAAAAAAGTTAAAAAAATACATTCGGCGCCAGGTCAGCATTACTGTAAGTGGTAGGAGAATTGTTTCATTGTTAATAACAGGATGCTACACAAATGGACAATAACATGCAGCATTTCTGTGAATTTGATTACCGGTATACTTTTAAAAATATTTGTGTACTTTTTAATTATCAAATAAAACACTTTTGGTACATTTTTGTATTGGACACAGGCAACTTTGTTTCCCACTTTTTTTTGTTCAGAGATATTTTGGCTTAGCTTCTTTCCTAGGGGGTACAGTTAAATGTTACACTCAAAACAAAATATACGTACATGATTTTTAGGACTAGATATTTGTTGTAAAATATTCTAGCAAAAATGTATGATAAAAATATTTATTATCATGATAATAATAAATAATAAAAAATAAATATCATAATTTTAATATCTTAGCAAACATTTAAAAGCCAGGATATACATTTAAAAGAATATGATGTCCTTGAATTTCTTAAAAGTTGTATGTTTCCATTAGAATTGAAAGTTGTTGAAAAATACATTAATTTTTTAAGTAATGTACTTTAATGTATTAAATACATTAAAGTACTGTATTCAGTACAGTAAATCCAGGCTTAATGTTGGAGTTAGTTTCTCAGAATGTATGACGTTAATTGAAATGATCTAAAGCAAGATGATTTTTCTTATAAGAAACTGTAGCAAACATAGAGGTTACATTCCAAAAAACATTTTCAATTAAATACAAAATTTTTGCATGCAAAGTTATTTAATATAGTGTGGTTAAAGTAGCATACAGTACAGAAATAATTGTTAGTTTTGTGTAGGTCTTTAGAGTGTATCCAAGGTTACAGTTAATCGATGTTAATCACTTCCCACCATAACACTTGGCTGTTTAGCTCTGTCACCTGCTGCCTTAAAGTAGGAATGGAGGGTTGACTGTTTTGTTATATTCTTTTTTCTTAATAGGTTTCCTGGAAGCATCTTAGGCAGTCTGTCATGTTGTGTTAAAACTTCAAGAAGCTTTGATGGCCTGTGACTTCATCTCCCAAAATCTGGAGACCTTTTTCAGTAAGATGAATTTCATTTGTCGACCCCTTTACTGTTAAATGTTTCTTTCCTCTTCGTCATCAGGATTTTATAAAAGTTTTACTAGATCCTTATTAGTAAGTTCATGTAAATGAGAATTAAGCATTTCTTCAATGATTCCTGTTTCCAGTTTCTGAAACCTGTTGCTGGTGTTTATGGAAATGGTGGAACATCTGCTGTGTTATAGCAAAACAGTGAGGATCATTATACTGAAACAAGATTAATCATAGTAACAAAGTTTTGAGAAAACCGATAAATTGTTTTAACAATGTTTAAACACTGTTGAAACATTGTTTATAATCTTACTACCAAGAGGTTTATGAAAAAATAAAACTGGTTTGAAAATAAGTGATCTTGGGGAACTGACACATGTACCATGTAATGCATGGTAATAGTGCTGTAGAGTGGTATACTACATTGGTCATTTATTGCTTTATATTTTAACTTCTAATTACATTTTTGTGAGACATATTTTTGCGTATACATGTTGATGGATCACTCTTGTTATCCTGATGTATCCTACTTGTGAACTGAGATAAAAATGTCGATTAATATCCTGAATAAGGTACTTGAGCCTGTGTTTGTGTTCTGTAGCTCATTGTTTGCCTGCATAATGTCATAAGGGTATTATAGACATGTACAGTATGATTACTTTAATGGTGCAGAGCAAGGCAAGGGGAAGATGAGGGAGTAAGAAATAAACTGATATGAGTATTGTACCAAAAACATGAGTCATTGCAACAGTTCTTCAGAATTGTTACACTTTTCATATTCCAAATAATATCTCTTTTGTTATTTTTATTTCTGAATTTGGTCAGAATAAATATGTATTCATCATGTTTCATTTTAAGTATTTCTCCTCAGTAATTTATTCGTTCCACAGAGTGTATTGTCTAAGACATTTGTGCAGAAAATCTTAGTAGAAAAAACAAATCCGACTTTTGAAAAAGTCTACATGCTAAGGATAGGAGACCGAGCTCATAAGTCAGGGTTTGTTTGAATTTAGTGAACTGATGTTAGCTTTCCACAAGTTATCAACTTTATAAAAGCGGAAAACATTTATTGTATTACTAAGATTTTCATACTGTGACTGCCTGAACATAATAAGCTTTGAAGTCATTATCATCAATATGAAAGATAAGGCTGGTGAAAGAGAAGGTTTGAAAGCATTGCATCTCCATTCAGACTGGCAATTGTTCTGAGCAATATTGTGCAATATTACTGCTACTTTATGGACTCTTATGGAAGAGTCATAATACTTTATGGAATCATAATAAGAGACGTAATTAACTTACATTTGAGAGCAAATGGATCTGTTATATTTTATATAATTCTAGAAACAGCTGATTCAAAGACACATTTAACCAGTTGGATATAAAGTAAATTTATGGCTATTTGTTCAGTTAATTCTGTATGAATGCTGTGTCTACAAGAAAATTTCAGCAGTTGTAGTATCAAAAAAAGATGTACTGACCACGGTTACAAACATTTAGTGATTAACAATTATTACTGAAAAATTTAGTAAGAACAATCTGGAATAAGAAGAACTCGGTTACACTTCTTTCAAATAAGAAAAAGTAATCTATGTAATTAATTAATGTAACTAACATAATGGTTACTGAATAACTTAGTAATAATGTGTTGACCACTATATTATTATAATTATAAATGTTTATGTCGTACTAAAAGGTTTTGGGTAACCTCAACCCAGCTGGAAAAATAAGTTGTTGCTGATTATATTAGTCTGTTTTTCATGGTTTAAGAAGGATACTGTCTGGTATAGCTTGGGATTGTTGTGGCAGTTGTATGTTATTGTTTTGTTGTGGTATAGTGCTGTAGAGTGGTATACTACATTGGTCACTGTAGAAATTACAGATAGATACCCATGAATATATATGGCCAGTCTGGCAGAGTAGTAAGCAAGCAAGATTGTTTTTGCATACTCAGTTGTGTCTGTAACTATATCAGGTGTTTTTGCATTGAGTTCAGTAGTGCTCTGAGTTTCTACAGGTGTGAAAAAAGATTGATTTTTGAGGTCCACTAATACCGTATCCCTCATAACCTTGTACTAGTGGATGTAATATTCAGATAGTTACTTAATTATTCATGTATTCAGATACGCTTTATATTTGAATGTAGACATTTGTGTTCAGTATCAGCATTAATTTATCTTATCTTGTCTTGTATCTACTTTAAATGGAACCAGTATATAGCCTGTACTTTTATGATACCAGACACATGTTGTTACAAAGGTACTGATTGAGAATAATATTACTGTTAGAAGTTGAGGAATAATAAATTTATTAATATTTTGAGTGTAATGAATGTGTAGTTTGAAATATTTGAATTTCGATGTGCATGAATATTATTTTTTGTATATCGAAAAAATTCATATTTAGTTATAATGTGAGAAAAGATCTGAAAACATTAATAAATAGTATTCGGTCTAAATTTATTATTTAGAAGTTTCGGGAATGCACAACTGTTTTAGTAAGTTCATTGCACATATTCTTTTAGTGAAAAGTAAGATTTGTTTATTATGAATGTTTGCGTGATTGATGTTTGAAAATTATGAATATTTTCTTTGTGTTGTGTGATGGTACGTACCTACATAATCTATAGCAAGATTTCTAAGTCGAACACATTCTCATTCTTATTACTTATTCAGAGTTTTAATTTACAGATTAATGTTACAGTTTCATTATTAAGATAAATTCCATATTGTTGAATAATTTTCAAAACACAATAGAATTTGAGTGCAATTGAAGCTCAGGATATCTAAATATGATTGAAAAATACGTCTGTTCCAGATTCACTTCCCAGCTATGTGCCTTATACTTGGTAGATCCTGGTACCAACAAAAGCAAGAAAAATATAATTGTAAAATTAAATAAATTCATCTTGTTTCATGACAGTTCCACATTGTTCCTCTATATTAAACATGTCACTCATTTAAAATTCTTTATTTATTATACAGTATTATAATTATTTAAGAAAAGGAAACCAAAGTGTATATGTTTTTGTTATACTTATTCGGTTATCATCCATCAAAATGCTTGCCGTAGTAACAAATTGAAACAATTGCGAATGTAAACTAGAGCTTGTAATTATAAAAAAATAAAAACATTATTTTGCAGAGGTATCCTATGTGTTGCACGTATTTCAAAGATTATTTGAAAACACATTTATAGTCTGTTACAAAATATATTCAAGGAAAACTTAAAAAATTAAAGACATGTGCACACACACAATTTTTATTGTAATATTCATTTCAACAAACAAAATGGTGAAAACAGAAGGCCTAATAAATTGTGATTGCAGATAAAACATTTTCATATTTGTTAAGTGTTGTATAAATTGCCAGATGATTGGTTTAAAAAAATACAAACTATTAAATATACAGAATTTAATGTTGGATAAACACATACATACATATGCATTCTGGTAAATAAAATGTGTATTTCAAATTTAAACAAACATTATTGAAATTATTTTACAGTTTATTATAACTGTGATGTAATTGAAGATTATCTCCCTTATAAATTTAAGATTTTTTGTTTGATGCGATAAAATTTAGTTTATTTTTATAAGATTGTTTTTTAGTACTTTGAAAATCATGAGTTGGTTAGCCATATTGTATTTCAGCCTTGTTTCAAAAATCTTTTATCTTATTCAAAGCATGTATGGTGTTTAAACAAACTTAGATTACTGCTGAACTAAATCCATGATAGGCATAATAAAGAAGTCTCAGATGAGGTTATAGCCTAATATAGCCATCACACAGGTTGTTTTTTTTTCTCTTATCAGATTCCCATCCATCAGCTGCACTGATCACTGACACTGACTGCACATAGACATGATTTTTTTTTTACATTATAAGCAGCTGAAAGAATTCTTTGTGTTTTCAAAACATAGAGAAATGGAAAGTAATTACCAAGTTGAATTGATAAGTTACCCTAAATTAAATTAATAAAATATTGATAATTACCATATACTGAATTAATTACAAAAAGTTGTAGTCTTAAATTAATCATTGTTATGTCCTGAAGTAGTTGTTGTAGTACTTTAAAAATTATATAAATGAAGAGATCCTACGTCTAGTACAGTGAGGACGTTAACCAAATTAACCAAGGGTGACTTGAGTTTTTCTTAATGTTCAGTAGTTGTTACCAAGCATTTGATTATTTGATGCTGTTGTAAGCATCATAGAAGTAGGAGGTCTAATGAAATAGATATTATCACATCCAATTTATTTGGGAATATAGGGTTAACAAATTTTTATTCTGTTGGTTAATGACAAAAATAACCAATGGAAGAAATAAATTTTATTTAAAAATCACTAGTTACTGCTTAAACCAGTTCTTCAGGATTATCCAGTATTATTTATTACTTCAACATTAATCACTCATCAATATTATATGTTGCATTGACTCTGAACTTGTGTAGAAGGATGGAAAATAAGAATATCTAAGATTGCTACCAGTTATACAAAATAGAATCCTGTTATTGGCAGTTGAATTGAAGAGTGTTTATTACTCTCTTATAAATTTTAAAATGGATGGGTGTGAATGGTTATGAACGTATTTGCAAAGTCATCAGAAAAATATGCATGTATTATGGGGATCAAATAAATTTGTTTGCGTGTGTGGGCATGTGAATATACAAGCACTTTATATTGTGTTGTATACACTATCTAATGAAACATTTATTATATACATTTATATTACTTCCTTTGTGTATTAAACAGGCTTATCGGTTTCAGTTTATATTGAATTTCTCTTTCAGAAATCAATTTTTTAGTTAATTGATACATTGATTTTAATGTTAATGTGAAGGGAAAACTTGCATTCTGACCCTAATTCCTCCATTTTGAGCTGAAATAAAAAATATTTACATTTGTAAAATATTAGCATTTTGTCATTACTTTAAACAGTAGTACATGATTAGACAAAATTGGGTATTGTTAATTTGAAAGTAGGTAACTTTTGTTTACAGAATACTGGCCACCAACTTTGTACAACATTTATAGAAAAAGGTACTGTGAATGGAATGTGGGCAAATTATAAACACCAGTATATGCACTGGATGAATAATACACTTTTATGTTGATTGAATATTGTTGACAGTAGCTAGTGTGAAAAGGGTGTTTTTGTTTGTACAAATCGGTGTCAAGCCTCTGGATTTTTCTTGACTGGAATGTTTCATACCAGTTAATAACTTTCTCCTTGTTATGTTGATATTTATTATTAAACTTAGATCTGGTTCTGTGTTCTTTTTTGTTAGTAATAATAACATGTAATCACTATACTTTATACAGAATTTTCTGTAGAAAACTTTTCGTGGATTTCAGTATTGTGGTCTGTGTTCCTTCAAATATCTAAAATGAAGTTCTGTGTCAATAAAATTATGTGTATCATAAGCTGATTTTTTTTAAGAATGTGAGGAGGTGCAGATTTTTGCCATAAAATCTGTTTTAGGCATTGATTTATTTGTTCCTATCAAAATCAGTAGTTAGCTTTTCATCTCATTTCATTGATGATATTGTGATATCGTGTTGTGTGTCTTCAATATTGAAAGTTAATTATTAATTAATCTGTTGAAAGTTACCATTATCGGAAAAATTGTTGATGTTGTGGTACTAATATATATATATATATATATATGCATAATGTATACATATTTTTGTCATTGTATAAAAAATATATATATATCTTTGTATATGTAAAAAGTGTAGAATTTAATGACAATAGAATCCAACATAATATTAAATATGCTTATTGTTATATACGTCTTGATTATTATATCAGTCATTATATATTGTTGTTAACCATTTTATGATTGTGTCCATTGCTGTTTTACTAGCTGTTGTCACCTTAATTGTATTGTTTCAGAGGAGAATGTTGTGAGTAGAGTAATGCTGTGTTTATGGTGAAGGAATGGAAATGAAAATGACACAGGAAATGAACTTTTATGTTAACTGTTTTAACATAACAAAATCCATATAAATATTATATGTTTATAATCCATATATCTTATTATTTGTTATACTCTGCCTTTAATGTTAAAATATCGATTTTTTATCACAGAGTATTTGTGAAAGTTGTAGATCACAAGTTTAGGATTTCTTTGTAAATTTATACAAGAGTTGTGGTGACTGACACACATCCATATACTTTTACAACATTACTTTAAAAGTGACAAGGAGGTGCAATATGTTAGAACTTTTTTGTTCATGTTAAACAAAAGTGATTAAAATTTCTGTATATTTAGTAAAGAAATGTCTCTTCTCCTTCCTGTTCAGCCTCCCTTCTACCTATTTCATACACTGCTGTTCACTTGGGAAATTTGTGATGTACTGAGTAAGTTGGTATACGTTTATGGTTCATAATTGCATCAACTAAATTTAATATAATTTTTCTCTAAATATTAATTCAAATGCATTCAGACACACAACCTATGCCAAACCTTGAATTTCAAATTAATACTGTTGAAAACCAGTTTTGTGATTATTAAGCACAAACTAATGCTGCCATTGGTTGTAAATGTTAAAATATTCTAAGTGGAAGGAGACTGTTCATGTTAATAGTATTTATATAATATACCTTTTGAAGGTGTATGTAATATAAAAACCTCGTTTTGTTATAATAATTACACTTCATATTTATGTCAGTAAAAAAGGTAATATATTTAGTTCACATTGTTAAAGCGTGTTAGTTAATAAATTGTTATTTACTACATGGCTGTAAAACAACCTGAATTGGTTGAAACATCATTTGAATATTATGAATAAAAACTGCTCAGTAATGAAAGGACTGTTTGGCAAAATTATTGTAGGTTCTGGAAAAGTATAAACTTATATATGTATTACAGAAATCAAAGGTCTAATTGTACTAAGAAAGTGGCAGGGCGATCAGTTTGTAAAAATATTTTTTATATATACATATATTTTTATGCAGTAATGTGTATAGCACAAAGATGTTTTAGATAATTATTTTGTAATGATAAATTTATATTTGCACATGTCATGATTTACAGACGGAAAGTAGATTACATTTCTGTTGTAAATGTGTTGCTTTCAGAATTCATTAGCCAAAAAAATTGTATTTATATAAACATCGTACCATTCCCTTCTATAAGTTTATGTTTACCCCCATATGATTATTTATTTGTGTACATAGTTTCCATGATAAAAATTACTTGCAGTTAAAGTTTGTTGAATAAACAGTTGTGTAAAATAAAAGTGTTCCTGATCCCATTATAAACTTGTATAGTGTACAATACTGCTTTATAACAGTTTGTTCTGATAAGATATTATTTGGGTATGACTTCTGATTACATTGTTTACTGTTGCACTTGCATATATGTGTAAAAACTCTGAAAGTAACCTTTATACATATATGTGTAGGTGATTTAAATTATGTGGACTGTGGTTAAGTTACATTGCTAATATAGATTTTTTAGAATATAAATGGTCTGTGTGATATATATATATATATATATAAAATTTAGTGAGTGTAAATAACTTAAAATAGTCATTAATATATACTGGATTGACACTTCTTTTAATTCTTTGGATGGAGGAAGTCTAAAACTGGAAGTTTCGTGTGTTAGAACTATTAATATTTTCACTCATTAACAATAACTTCATTGTTATTCATTCATTTGCATCAAAAATCTATTTAATATTGTTAACTTGATATTTATCAGGTATATTTTGTGCCATACAATTGTTAACTAGATTAATAAACGAAGAAGTGAAATATTATTCAAAACATTTATCTTTTTGTCGCCTCCAATGGTTGGTTATAGTAAATGAAACGTATAGAGCAGTTTCTCAACAGTTGTTCGAGTTACAGACACTGCCTCTTTATGTTCCACCTTCCTTCAATTTTTAAAACAGAGATGAATCAGAAATATAAAGTACAAAACATTTAGATTAGCCTAATCATTAACAAAATTCTATTTTTAAAAATTTAAATTATATTTTGTAAATGTTGACTTAAAAAGTGTATATTAAGGAACACAACAAACTACAGATATTAGGGTTAGAAATAAGCATATATATATTACATATTTACAGTTCATTCCAAAAGTAATGTAACTTTAACATTGTCGTGCTTTCTTTTGCTCTTATATTCTGCCACATGGGTAAATATTTTTAATGCGCTTAAAAGCCTCTTTGGAATGATGTATATAATCCTTGAATCAGCATGTGTGTTATTTTAAATATGTTCATATTAATAGTGTTTTGAGTGTATGTATATGAAATTAATTCATTCAATAAGTGTTAATTAACAACAAAAAATAAGTGTTTTATTATTCTGATATTTTTGTCAAGTGCATAATTTTGAGATTTAAGTATAAATTTCATATACATAATCCATTATCAACATACGTTATAGTTGTGTTAAAAAAAAAATTAGTATATATTTCTTCATTTCATAAACAAATAAATTGTAATAGGTATAGTGAACATTTAAGTGTCAGTAATATTAAGCAAGACCACTTGCTGTTGGTCTGTAGCTTCAAAATATTGCACGATATACAAACATTTTTTTACTCTTTATTATGTTAGTATTAATACTACTGTTATCTGTGTATCCCTATCATGCATCTATCTGTTTTATCCAATACTGAAAATTTTATCTGATATAAGTTTTAATATATAGATCTGTACAGTATTTCATGGTCTTGTATATCCCCCTTGTTGGCTGTGTTACATGAAAAATATTTACTTTTATTAAAGTATAAGAGTATATATCCAATAAGCTCACTTCCTTGTGTGCAGACATCATTATGTCTAATGGTATCATGTATTCATATGTATTTTTTATGTTAATGTCATTATTTTCATTTAACTAGTTATCATAACACATTTATGAAGTTGGATCTTATTGTACAGTGAATGAAGTTGTAAATAATTTTTTTTTAATATTGAGTTTATGGTTGGGTACTTAAACAGACTGGTAGGAATTGATTGTTGAAGAAGAAATTGGATGTGTACATGTGGTGTATGTTTGTGTGTGTATTATATGTAGTGTGTGAACTAAGTACAGAGTGTAGTACATATATTCTACTGTTTCAGAGTTTAGCAGATTGCTAAATATTGTGTTTATATATGCATAAAATATATAAATGTGTTTTGTCATTTAACTAATTTAATTAACACAAATCGACTTTGCTTGGCCAAAGTTTTGTTGTGTGATGTAAAGTTCATTCTGTAAGATAAATTTTGGGGACACAAAATGATGTATTTATTTGATTTTTCATGCCTTCTGTCCTAATCTCATTGCACACTAAGCTAAATGAAGTAAACATTAATTTATATTTATGCAAGTACCATAAGATAGGATATTTACTAAGTCTAAGCACATTTTGTTTGTTGTCACAGATTTATTTAAAGAAGTCATACTAAATATTTCAGAGAGTTATATTAAAAATAGATATAACATTATCTTTCACTTGCTTTTTCACCCAAATTAATGCATGGAGTAAATTATAAATCAATATACATGAAGTAATGTAATGTATTGTAAATTAACGTAGGTAATTAATATGTAAGACTTGAATTAAGTTCTTAAAAATTACCAGTTCAGCTGGGAGTGAAACAAAGTATTATGTTGAATCTTGTTATTGCAGAGGTAACTAATAGCAGTTGATTGTTTCAGTGTGTTAGTACAAATTTTCTTCACATCTACTACTATTGAATGCTAAATATTAAACCTTCATAAATGAGTAGAATACATAAAAAGTTTGAGATTTTTGTAGCATCTATATATACAAATTATAAATAGGCTTCAGCCTACCATCTAAGTAATTAAAAACTCCACAATCAAGAATCTTAACAGGATCATCATAGAAAAAATGTGATTCTGAATTGTGGTTGTTTACATTCTATTCAATAAGCTTAGGTGGAGTCAGGCAGGAAATTTTTACTCAACAAACATTGCTTCACGTATAGTGTGATAGGGTGCACCACTCTGCTGAAATCACACGTCTGCAAGGTGCCCGTGGCCCAATTGAGCCAGCAAAAATTGTTACCATGTTGCATTAAGGAATCACCAAATGCTGTGTCTGTCCATAATTGGCACCAACCAGTGGCTTCTGATAAATTACTTGAAGGTTCTCCATGCCACAAATCTGACAATTTTGTTTGTTGAAATCCCTGCCAATTAAAGTGCACCTCACCACTAAAGACGTAGCTGATGTCTTGACAAATTCTCAAATGGTTTGAGTTCTTGTGTAAGTTGCATCTTGTAGTCATTCACTTGTAGATCTTGTTTTAAAATTCATTTTTATGGTGCTTTTCACAATGGTCAATTGTGAAATTGACTTTCCTGGACTTACCAACACTTTCCCTCACAAAGGATGTTTATATAACAGATCTGTGTAAGGTAAGATAATGAACAGATTTATGTAAGGTAATGAACTTGTTAGTCTTGATTAGTTACTTAATTAACTTGTTAGTTAGTTAATTTCTTAATCAGTCTGATCGTTTTTACTGATTAGGTACACTTTTTCACCAAAAATTCCATATTGTTTGTGAACTGTCTCCACATAAGATTCTCCGGCCTTGTAATACATTTACACTATAACAGTTATTGTTCCTTCAAGTAATGCTCCGTAAGAAATAATTGTAATATAAACAGGTAACAAAAATGGAAGTTGCAGTGCTGCTAACCAACCGAGCAATAATGGTGAACAATTCAAATCTTTTATTCTGTATGAAACACTTTTATTAACACTTTAAACACCACTGGTTTTTCACTTCATTCCCTGGTGAACCACCATTTTAGCAATATTTCGAAAAACAAATTTATCTTTCATCAAGATAAAACTTACAATTATGGGTAAATCCTCTATATGGACTGCTTCCATTGTAATTTTTATCACTTGACGTTTCGATCTGTGGACTCTGGAATCGTCCTCAGAAACTGAACAACATAAAACAACTTGCAATAAAACATTGTAAAAAATTTAGTACTATATACATAACTATGGTAAAAAAACTTTTCATAACAATATGAGTATCTAGGATGATCCCATATTCCAGGGATTGAAACGTCAAGCGACAAAAAATTATGATGGAAGCAGTCCAGATAAAGGATTTACCTGTAAGAAATCGCCCATCGCTTAGAGGTTTTAAAGGATACAGTATATATGAGGTTTGATCAATAAATACGCAGAATTTTTGTTTTTCTCAAAAAATTATTTATTCATCAATATTAATATTGTCCCCTTCAAAGTAGTCCCCATCAGATAATAATACACTTGCGCCAGTGCTTTATCTAATCTTCGATGCACTTCTGGAACGCAATTTTTCGGTATGGCGTGTAGCTCCTTCAGCGATTCTGTCTTTATTTCCTCAGTGTTGACAAAACGTCATCCTTTCATGGTTTTTTCATCTTCGGAAATAAGAATAAGTCGCAGGGGGCCATTTCTGGCGAATACAGAGGCTGGGGCATCATAACGGTTTTGTTTTTGGCCAAAAATTCATGAACAAGCAGTGAATTGTGAGCAGGTGGCAGGTGCATTATCGTGGTGCAGTTGCCATGAGTTGTTCACCACAAATCCAGGCGTTTTCTTCTGATTGCTTCATGCAAACAGCGTAGAATTTTCAGGTAGTACTCCTTATTGTCTGTACGACCTGGTGGCAAGAACTCATGGTACACTATGCCGTTGAAATCAAAGAAAACGGTGAGCACCCAGGACGATTGGGCCTTAGTTTCAACATGATATCCGTACACCCATCTTTCATCACCAGTTATGACCCGTTTGAACAGTTCTGGATCGTCGTCGACTTCATTCAGCAACTCCTGAGCAATGTCTATTCCACACTGCTTTTGGTCGAAATTCCAACAATTTTGGGACAAATTTTGCTGCCACATGTCTCATGCCCAAAACATCCGAAAAAATTTCTTGGCATGAGCCAAATGATATGTCAACATCATCGCAACCTTCTGATAGTGATTAGGCGATTGTCCATAATCATTTTCTTCACTTTTTGACGTTCTCTTCTATTGTTGATGTGCTGGGCCATCCAGAGCGCTCTTCAACTTCACGGCCCTCTTGGAAACGTTTGTACCACTTGTGAATGGTTTTTTTATTCATAGAAGACTCACCAAAAGCAACATTCAATACGGTGCTGCACTTTATTTCCATTCTTAAAGCAAAAATTTAATGCAAATTATTTGTTCCATTTTTCCACAAATAAAAAATTGCTGAGCACACCAAAACATTTATAACCTTTTCGACAGCCAACAATGAACTAAGCGTCCAATATGGCTACAATGTCAAGATATGTCATACAGTATTAGGAACAAGAGTACCAACAAAATAACAAAAAATTATGGCAATTGGACTTATACAGCCTGTGAAATCCAAAAATTCCTTGTATTTATTGATCAAACTTCGTACCACCTTTTAAGTTCCTTCTATGCAGACATTACATATATTCTTAGTATTTTGATCACATGTATATAATTGTAACAAATTCTAGTACGGGACATAGCATTGTAAGCTTCGAGGTGATGCAATAGTAACTGCAGTATTGCCATGTCGCTTCACTCACACTCACGGTCGCGTTACACTACGAAGCCAAACAAACAACGTCAGTGCATTCTCGTACAATAGAGATAACACACACACACCTCACGTTTCTACATCGGTGAACTACGATAAAAGAGAATACGTCAGCCCATTATCGTACAATAGAGATAAAACACACACACACACCATAAGTCCTCTTCTTTCCTCTGTTTTTTTCTTTCTTTATATAATTTTTGTGTTGTTTTCAATTTTGTAAGTAATTATTTTCTTTATTAATATGACAATTCTCTTTACATTTTATTTGTTTTTAAAACAGTCGTTTACATTATATGTTATTTAATGAAACACTTCATTTTTTTTTTAATTTGGTAAAGAAAAATTATACACATTATAATAAAAATATACACAAAAATTATACACATTATAATAAAAATATACACAAAAATTTAAGCATTATAATTATTTTTAAATTCTTTCAATCAGAACTGGATTCGCTATCTTCTGAACATTCTTCCGTCACTGCAATCACCATACGTTCTATAGCCAAATCTCTAGGGCATTCTTTCTGGTAATCGTCCTTTTGAAGCTCTTCGGAATGTCGGGCGCATTTTCTCCAGTCTTCAACCGTTACTTTAGCTATCGCTTCGTCCATCAGTCTTTCAAGGTCGACCATTTTAAAAGTATTATTTCGATCGGCCACATATCCTTTCACCTGTGCCCACACCAACTCAATTGGGTTGTAATGTGCATGATAAGGTGGAAGGCGTACAGCCTCATGACCCATTTCGTAGGCTATTTGTTCAATTTCATATATTTTCAGCGCATTTTTTATTTCGTTTTTGTTTAGCAATTGAACCCTCGTTCTTGCACAGAAAATTCAATTTTATGATTTCTCAACCATTCTTGAATTCCCAATTTTCTCCAGTTTGATTTAGGAGCTTTCTCAGCAAGTGCGGAATGATAACTCGCGTTATCCATTACTATGACAGAACTCTCTTCCAGTAAATAGAGGAAGTTGACGAACCACTCTTTAAAAAGGTTTCGAATTCATTTCGTTGTGGTAATCTGTATTTAATGAAGATTTTTGTGCGTGGAAAATTAATTTGCATTCCTTCACGAACCCTGTCTCAGCTGATCCCGCATGAAGTACAATTAATCTCCCACCTTTTCCGACTGGCACTTTTAAACCACCCCTTTCCTCTGGGTCCTGCCAAATCATTGATTTGCTGTGATTTTGGTTCACCCATGTCTCGTCCAAATAAAATGTGGGCCTTTTTAAAATGCCATTTCGAATTTCATGCATTTTCTCAGAAAAGTAGCGCGAGCACAAGCAATATCTACTCTTTCCATTAAAAATTTTCGGCCGTCATTACACTTTTTATATTTAAATCCAATCTGTTTCAAAATTCGCTGCACTGATTTCTTGGAGCCCCTAACATTTATTTGTTCAGCCAAATGCTGTTGGATTTTTCCCGATGTTCGGTATTCTCCACGTTCATAAAAACTAAAACACATCTTCGCACAACATCTTTGTCGAAGTTGTCCAAATTTGTTATTGTCGGCTTCTTTTTAAAATGCTTCCGCGGCGTACCAAACTTAGGTTCATTTCCTTCACACTTATCTGCGTCTCGCTTTACGCCTTGAACTGTCGATCGACTTACTCCACAAGCTTCGGCAGTCAACTCTTGAACCCTTTTAAAATTCAACTTTTCAACCTTTTTTGGATCGTCCGCGAGACTCTGTAAAAAGTTGTAAACATTGGCAATGATGTGTTTTCCTTGTTTCCCTAAGTCCTTTTACCAGAACTTCCTCTGTTTGATGACACTGTAGGAGTTTGAGGAGCCTCAACAATTTGTAAATTATTATTATCATTCATCGTGAATAAGCCTTATATAATTATTAAATAACGACAATAATACAATATAACAAAAATGATTAATAAAAAGTTTAAACGCGTAATCTTAGAGCTACTGAATGTAATATGTACGTGGGTAATGTTGAGAAGACGGAGATGTTTATCCTGTAGCAAGTGGAATGACATGTCAATGGAATGTGAAGTGTTTGCAACAGACCTCCCCTCCCCGCCATTGCCTACGCATACCATGTGTAACGCGCGACAACGCTGTTGGGCGAGGGGCGGGGAAGAGCTGTTACTATTGCGTCACCTCGAAGCTTACAATGATGTGTCCCGTACTATAGTCTTAAACATACTCTTATATCATGAAAAAATGTAATCTTCATTGTTTAAATGTATGGCGATGATGTTTCAATCTAATAGCTGATTTAATTAGTTTCTGTCAATAAATAAAGACAAACGGTCAAAAGATGAACAATTTTCGTAAACTATCACTATTATCAGAGCCATAGCTAGGGGGGCAGCTGCCCGGGTGGAATAGCCAGGAGGGCGGCAAAGTGAGCATAGAGTTGAAAAAAATTGTTTTCAGTTTATAAAACTACAAACAACTTGTTTCGCTGATATGACTATTCCTTTCATAAAAGAAGCATAACCATCCAGCTTGTCTGTTGTCATAAACTTGTGTGATAAACAGTAGGTCTATTAGTCTATTTATGCTCAAGCATCATAATTACGGCTCATTATAACAAATGACTTTGTAGCGAGTTGTGCTGGAGAGGAGAACTGATAATCATACGGTATTAGCTTTGTATAAATAATCTTAACTGCTATTCGTATACAGATGAATATATTATTTTCAAACATTATAAGAAAAACGTTACATGGGCTATGTATGTGCAATTCTTCATTTTATTTGAAGCTGATATGAAACGAAGTAAACTCAATGGAGCCCAGTTTCAGAAGAGTAGGGGAGAATGTTTAAGGCCTACAACAAGTTCCAAATTGTTTGTGATTCTTTTATTCAAGGAAAATCGAACCTTGAGTGTCAGTATATTATAATTAACAAGGAATCAACTTGCGATCATAAAATGGATGTTGTTAGCGATGAGGCTGTTGATAAATACAGTAAAGTTAACGACATGAATACTTCAAACTGTAAAAGTGTCGTTACAAGATTCAGTTGGTTCTAGTACCCATTGTGCAGTATTGAAATTACAGACAATGAAGGACAGAACATTACTAGCAACAATATAGACCGTGTTCCCAGCGCTGCTGTACAAAATATGGGAGCTTGGGCAAACGAGATATCTCAATCCTTCCGAGATATAATGGTGACTTGAGGAACATATCAGTTGCAGAACAAGGACAGCCATTTTCATGAAGTCGAAGCTGGATGATCCTTAAACAAGAATTGGTTTGATAAAACCTTGCAAAATGGCGAAAAGGTAAATCGCACTTGGATGTGTTTCTTTCCAACTAAAAAAATCTTTATTTTGCTTTTGTTGCACTTTACTTCCACAAAAGAACTATCAAAGAAGCCATTTCAATAGTGAAAATGGGTTTTTGTCATGGCAAAAGTTGAATCCCCGTGTTCAGGATCATGAAAATAGTCCTGCTGGTCGCTCTACGTTTTTGGAATGGAAGGAATTGGAACATTCTTTAAACAAAGGGGACTTATTGATGATCTACTTCAGGAACAAATGAGTAAAGTAGCTGAGACATGGAAAGAAATCCTCGAACGGGTCACTGCCACAGTACAAACTCTTGCACAACAAAATCTGCATTAAGAAGACATTGAGAGTCAATTACTAACGATTAAAATCCTGGCTTTATTAAAATACTTGGCTAAATTTGGACCTGTCATGAGATCTCACTTGGATTCAGTCTCTCGTAAATCTGGGTGTATATCGTATCTTTTGCCAACTGTTCAAAATAAAATAAGAAGCTTGTTAGGAGAAAGAGTGCACAAATAAATTATTACTGCATCTAAGAAGGTGAAGTACTTTAGTATTATATTTGACACCACCAGATGCTGCATCTGAGAACAGATGTCTCAAATTATAAGATCTGTTGAAATTAAGAGTGCAGTTGTGTTGAAATCAGATTGCAATTCTGTTGATATCAAGGAAGCCTTCATAGATTTTATTCCTTTAGAAGTGAAAACGGGGGAGGGGATCACACAAGCTATTACAAGTAAACTTGAGAGAGATGGATTGAATCTTAGCGATTGCAGAGGTCAGTCGTATGCCAGTCGAGCAACAATGGCTGGTATCCATTCAGGAGTTCAGAAGAGAATATTATATATGAATCTACTAGCTGTGTTTATTCCCTGTAACAACCATTCACTTAACTTGGTTAGAATTCATGTAAATGTTCAGGCAGTGACATCTTTTGGGACAGTAGAACGTCTATGCACCTTCTTTCCTGTTCCACTTATAGATGCAGTGTCCCTATAAACTTTGTAAATATTACTTTAAAAGGACATTGTGACACCAGGTGGAATTCAAAAGCAGATGCGGTGAAAGCAATATCCGCTCAGCTGGATCAAGTGATCACTGCACTGGAGAAACAGGGATACATCGACTGAAACAATTGATACGAGGGAAGATGCAGCATTAATAATTAATGCTATAGAAAACTTTAATTTTGTGACGTTGCTCTTTTTCTGGACAGGTATTCTTTCTTCTATGGACAAAATCCAGAAAATTTTGCAGACCAAAGGAATAAGCTTTATTCAAGCATTGACACTTGTGGAGAAGCTAACAGACAAATTAAACGTTTGGAGGAATGAGCTGTGTGACAAAGTCATTTCTAAGCCAGAGTAAGTATGTAAGAATCGGGTGTCAGTATCACATAAAGGATAAGGAAGCGCACGATACCAGGGTGTTAACTTATACGTTTACAATTTTTAACTTGTGCCTGTTCGGTCGAAACATTTGTTAACTTACCTTTTCTGTTTTTATATTTTCGTTAACATTTCACACTTTGTTTACTATGGCCAGTTTAGCTGCCATGTTGTTGTTGCCAACATAATATTTTACTTACGGGTTCCAGGATTCTATAAACGAGCGAAGAAACACAATGGTTGTAGAGAAATAATGGACTTTGATTGCATTAGAGAAAACTTGTGTTTATTAATTATCTGAATGTTTCATATTTTAATAACAAAATGGAGTCATTCTCCTTCTACACAAAATCCAATACATTTCCTGTACATCAGCCTTTATGCATGATACATTTATGCAATATATATTTTGACTTCAAATTACTCTTGTTACATATTGAAGTAAATACAGCCAATTACTGCTGTTGTACTAATTCAAATTACTTAGTTATTTAAAATCACATAACGTAAACCAATGCTTTGTGATTCATTTAGATAGGTACCTGTGCTCACTCACTCATACCCTCACACATACTATTTTACATGGTACATTTTATATCTTTTGATTGAGCTCAACATTAATAAGGGTTTGTAGTTTAAATTGTGTGAAAATGTCTACTTTCCTGCTTTGCTGTATTGAAGATCGAGTCAAGCGTCACTCATGTTTAAGCTGTTACTCTGCCGAACTATTAAATTTTTCTTTTTGTAACTGCACTCACTGTCTCTACTTTACATTTTATACTTTTAGATCTCAAACAGATTTAAATTCACATTTTTTGTTACATCGCTGGGCAGCAATTTAGGTAATGTGCAAGTCGCACGAAAGATGGTAGTAGACTGAGAACGACAGTATGGCGCTTATTTCTGATGTGGAGAGGGGTTTTACGTCATCAATTCTATTGTTTGGTAATGACGTCTTAGTTTTTTAAGGCGCAGCAATTACGTACGGTATTCTTTAGGTGACGTTTTCACAGGATCGGCCGGTTGTTTTGGCAAAAACGCTGTCGTTCTGCATGTACGCCATTGACCTTGACGCAAACCCTGCACTGCTTACTACACCGTTTCACACTTTAGAAAACTTTACCCTCACACATGCAAATTTTTAATTTACAATAAAATTTATACCTGTTATTTCCCCAAAACACTATAGGGACATATTTGTACCGTTACAAGGGGAGGATGCAGACAACTCTGCATTAACCATTCGGAAAGAAATTCGGCATTCTCTAATAGAAATTTTGGACAAACTGTCAGATGAAATTTTAAGACGTTTCTCTAACATAAAAGAGTCAGAAAAACGCTTTGGGTTCCTCTGTAAATTTGAGGTGTTCGTAAATGATGGGGATATACTTTTATGGAACAGCTTCCCAAATCAATATTAAGTGCACACAGTGCTTGCAAACTGTATCCACATGACCTAAACAATAAAGAATTGTTCAGTGACTTGAAAGACGTCATACTTTTATTAAAAAGGGCAAAAGTTAGCGGAGAGCAAATGGACTTTACACCTCAGGGACTGCTACAATACATTTCTTCAATGGGATTAGAAGCCTACAAAACACTAGAAACAACTTTACAAATTTTTCTTACTTTACCAGTGTCTGTGTCTTCTTGTGAAGGATTGTTTAGTAAACTTAAACTGATTAAATTGTACCTACAATCAACAATATGTCACGACAGGGACAGGGTATCAAATCTAGCGGTACTTTCAGTCAAAAAAGAGATTGCTTCGTCTTTAGATTATAGTGATTTAATAACCGTATTTGCAGCAATTAAGACCAGGAAAGTTACATTTTAAATCGTTTTAAATATTAAGCCTTTATTAATCAAAGACGGAACCATTAACCTGTAATGGTAAATGATTTATTTTAGTACTTTTAATGTTGTTTTTGTTTAACTTTGTGTGGCTTTACGATATTGTTTTGATGATGCGCTGTAGACCTACAAGGAATTTGCATGTTTATTAGAACATTTATACATTTTTTATAGTCTACATTTGTTACTAATAAATGTATACAAACTGAATACCAGTAATATTATAATATGTAATTTCTTAATTTTGACTTAACAAATTTTCTTAAGACATTTGCAGGACGTGCTTCATACAAAAATCTACACATTTGCATTTTTTAAGTACTTTTTTTTACTGGATGGGCCTTTTTGCTCTTTTGTCCCCTTTTAATTGTGAAGGCGAGGTAGCCACCGATCTCCTTACCCCAGGCACCGAAAAGCCTAGCTACGCCACTCCACTGACTATTATAGCAGATTTTCGTCCAAACATGAAGACCTAGCTGGATATCATTATCAGTCCAGTCAGTATCAACATCACTGTCGCAGTTTTCTTCTGTTTGCAGCATTGATTCTACTTGAGATTCATCTGTGCACAAGAAAATCCAATCCTTTCTACTACAGGATGAAAGGATGAAAATAAAATATATATATATGACAACACATAATCCATTTATTTTATATGTATGACATTATATTTCTGCTTCATAATTGGACGATTCATCAGGTTCATAATACATTCTTATCCATGTTATCAGTTTTGGAATCCATGTGACAGGTGTTTTCATTGTGTATCATCAATTGCAAAATCACATGTATTTGATATTTTGTTTATGTTTGAAATACAATGCAACAGCTGAGCCTGAACACTGATTACTTCACTGGTTTGTAGGAGACCTCTACAGGTAAAATATAAAACTAAATTATAACACCAGGCTGTGTAACAAATGAATTATTCTCACACTACAGACTTTGGTTAGATAGTGTATGGGAAAATGCATTTAAACACAATGAAAACCGAGCCCCCAAATGGCCATGGCCTGCTGCAGTATTTAGCCCTGCCTGTATTGTGTACAGTGTTGAAAGCGTTAAGCATTAAAAAAACATCCCTGTAATGAATAAAAATAAATTTGTTACAAATATAGTCTATTACAGACTCTTTCATTTTAAAACCCAGTATAAAATAATATTTTTGTGTGCTGTATTACATTAAGTTTACAAGTAAAACTAAACACTCATCAAATGGAAAATTTTAACATATAAATTATTATTGTTATTAAAGCAGTCAGTTAAATGAAATTTTAAATATTGAATAAACTATTCATGCACATGTAAATGCTCTAAATGTAATTTGCTTCTTATTTTAAAATTGTTATAAGAAAGTTAACAAACTTACATATTCATCGTTTTCCAATTAATGCTCTGAAGTAAATTTTGAATATGAATTTCTTCCAAAATTAAATTGATTGCAGGGATTGGATTGTAAGCAAAAATACAGAGTAAGAGGTCAAGGTTAAGAGTTCTGGTTTTTGAAAGAACAAACAGTAAAACTGATTCCCATAAACAACAAACGTATTTTTAATTGAGCTGTTGATTCAGGTTTTTAGTGCATTGTGCCTGTGTAGTATATTCATAAAAACAAAAAAAAATTAAAATATACATATTCTGTGTACATGTAAGACAGAAAGATATGAATGTTGCTAAGCAAACGCCTTCCTCAACAGATGCCAAAAGTAAGAAATTCATATATAACTGGTTCAGTGTGTGAGCATACACATATCTACTTTTTTCTACTCGGTCACAAGTATTTTTATAATTGTGCATCAAAGAAATATTTATACCATGTGCATAATACATTATCTTTTCAGCAGTACTGATTTCAACACCTCGCTCTACTCCTTGGACAATTTAGAATCAAACTATTTCTTGTAGTTAAGGTAGACATGAAAGTCACTGGATAGAAGGTCTGGGCTGTAGAAAAATAATTTAAAAAGTTCTCATTGTAATTTTTGAATCTTATATATAGTGCAAACTGCAATGTGTTGGCCATGCATTGCTATGAGTGAGAACAGATTATGAAGTTAGTACCTCGTATTGCTAATTCTAAATGGTACACCTCAGTTTTGCAAGTGTTTCATGATACATCCCCCACTGTGGTTGTTCTGTTTTCATAAAATCCGCTACAACACCTTTTGGTTCTATAAGATTCCACAAGGATTGACATTAGAAATGCATGTTTCATCACCACATACATTATAGGGAAAAATTTGTTTTTCTGTTTCTCGCAACAGTTTAAAAATCGGTATATATAGACAACACCTGTCAACTTTGGTGTTTTAGTAATTTTTTGGGACTTTTTTTGCGATGTTTGAGGCTTGTCCAATAGGTTTGGGAACTAGCTCCCTTCAACCGGTTTGGATAAAGATTGTGGAGACATATGGCAGTACAGTCTGGCCGCTGAGAAGGTGTTGCACCTAGTATAGAGAGTAGAAGTGTGGTTGTTGAGTGTGTTTAGTGTAGGACAGTGTAGAGTATGTGTTATGTGTAGAGTAAGACAGTGTGTGTTTGGGTATGGTGTAGAGTGTGAAGGGTTTGTGCCAAACTAGAGAGTGAAATGGACAGGAGGCTGAAGATGGAGGGTAGTGCCTAAATTACAAAATGGCAGGGGACTTAAGTGAGGAGTGAGTGGTATATATGGATTGGTTGTTTAGCGTACACAGTTGTCATGTTCATCTGCATTGTCTGTTAGGCGTGTTGGTAAAGGGCCAGCAGGCGATTTACAAGGAAAGTGGGGCAGTTTAAGGAGGCTGCGTTGGATTGGATGGAGGTTTGAGTGCTTGCATTCATAGGCCTAAAGTAACAAACATGACGAGACTATGCTGCTTTATCTGCCTGGGAAAGAGACTGCGAACATTATTATGGTTCTGAAATCCAAGAAGCCTACCTTCTGGAAAGCTGTCATGTTGCACGCATCGGTCTTACCACCAATGTATTCAAGTGAGTCCTATTGGCATGTATCTGCCCCATGGTGGATACACCATCTGCAAGGAGCAGGTTGGGTTTCAGCAGGGACACTCCACTACTCTTCAGGTAGTGAGGATTGTTTCCCAGCTTCAGATACCACCAACAGGCATCATCTCACAAGCAATGTCCTGTTTGACATTATCAAAATCATTGACAAAGTCTGGCAAACTAACCCCACACACCAGTACTACTGTCCACTGTGCATCTGATAGGTTGACTTAACTGACAGAACCCTCAGGCTGGGCATCGACGGGGCATGCTCTTGGGTTCATCCCTTCATCACAGGCATTCCTCTAGGACCTGTCCTCAGCCCATTCTGTACCTGATCTATTCGAATGACCTGCCAAAATATCCTGGAGTCACGTTGTCCCTCTTTGTTGGCAACACAATGTTCCATTATCTCCACAGGAGATGAGTGTAATGATGCAATGACAGCTGGACATTT
The DNA here is from genome assembly GCA_034769895.1 of Magicicada septendecula. Classification (NCBI taxonomy): domain Eukaryota; kingdom Metazoa; phylum Arthropoda; class Insecta; order Hemiptera; family Cicadidae; genus Magicicada; species Magicicada septendecula. The sequence goes on along the minus strand of CM068367.1, from coordinate 316,292,140 downwards.
TGCCTAGCGATCAACATTTTGTCTAGTAGGAGGTGATCTGCTATACACGTAAGTCCAACTTGACCAAGTCATGGGAGTTCGACTCAACTGGCACCACCCTTGGGCGCTATCTTTGAAATGCTGGAGCCGCCACTGACAGTGAGCATACTATTTATAACATGTCAAGTAAGAAAAACCATCATGATTATACATCAAGAAAAGGAATTGTTAGAAGTTTTAAAAAGTATGTGCATGCATTTTGTTTATACATGTTTGTTATTAATTATACTGCAATATTAACATTGTACATTGTTCATACTTATTTCAAAATTTGTAGTGGTATTCTTGTGTTTAATTTTCTTCATAGAGCAGCTTGTTAATATCTATTAATTGATATTATAAGAAACAGAGAATACTTGTAGTCCTTACTCCAGTAGATGATATTAACAAGATGTTTTATAAATACTCAAAAAATATATTTCTGTGATAATCTAAAAATGCCAAATATATTTGTAGACTTTTGTCACTTTTTAGTTGTTTCAAAACAATATTATCAGCACAAATAACCTGACAAGACTAACAAACCCATTGTGTATTGTTAGTAATTTTACTGGCTATCCATATAAAAGTACGTTCAACAAACTAATTCCTCTGTAAGTAGCTGTATTATCTAATTTCATCTAATCCCCCTTTTGAAAAAGGAAGTTTTAATACAGATGTGTTGCTTTACTACCTTGCTGCTACCACCTGTATATGAATTCCATGATGTTTATAAACATTTCTAAATATTAAATCAATTTAAAAAGATAGTTGGTTTTACACCTCTATGCAGCAAGTGTTTTATGTTCTGATCATAGAATGGTTTAGAAAGCCTTATAAAATCTATGAAGTTGTCTCCACTTCTGGATCTAAAAAAAAATACTAATCAATTAAATGATCATACATATAATCTATGGGATGAGCTGCTTTAACACATTCCATTATTCCAGGATACTTTCACCTGGACTACACATCACCAGACCAACGCTTAGATACTATTTATATAACTGACTTTACCAAATTTGAAATTTAGATTTCTCCTTTAATGAGATTCATACGTGTAAGCACTGTAATCGGTCCTCCAGCATTTAATACACCAGACATCTGGTAGTTTTTACTGCCTGCATAACGGTGCACATGGCTTGTGGGGAGGCAGCCTATTTTCAGGACAGAGAATATTCTCTTTTCATGTTCTAGTGGATACAGGTTTAGCACACTCGATGTATACTAGCTGGATCCTCACCTTGCTTCAACCTAACTTGGGTGGAATCCCTTTCTTCAATCTCTCCTGTTTGATCTCTCTCGACCAACTCTTGGTCTTTTCAACCCCAAAACTATTAGGTTTTTGAGGGCTATGGTAGTTTTTCATTGTTTTTATAATTCATCTTTACTATGTAATTCTTGTTTTTCTTTTGCACTACCAAGTAAGGGCCCAGCCAGGGTTAAAGGTGCACATGGTCAACGGTCCTAGGGGCAGAAGAGGAAGGTTTCCCAAAGGCACTAGGAGCGGAAGAATCTAGGAGGTGGGTTTCCATGTGAAACCCAGAGAAAGACCAGAAGCTCAAAGGTAGCATCCCTACCACTGGTCTTACTCTACAGGAGAGTGGTAACATCCTTAGAGAAAGTCACGAAGCCAAATCAGGTGAAACAATGTTGTTGTATGGTTCTGAAACTTGGGTCGCCAAAAAAACATCTGAGCAGAATACAACCATCGGAGATGAGATTCTTGCATTCTGTTCAAGGCTGCACACAAAGGGATAGACTCTACAACAAAGACATTCATAAAGAGTTGAACATTTTCAATAATCAACATTGTATTGCAGAGAACAAAGAGAGATGAACTGCTCATCTGGACAGGATGCCAGATCGCAGGTTGCCTAAGGAAGGTTGGCAATACAAGCCTGTTGGACAGCGAAGTATAGGAAGACCTAGGAAGTGTTGGTGAAGTGTATATATTCCTTTGGGACCAGAACAGGTGATTCACCTAGTCCCTGATAGAAGAAGAAGAAGAAAATATTCTTTCCGCATTGCAATGGACTATAAGATACAGGGTAAGTTATATTGTAAAAGTCAATATGTATGAGAACTTGTACGTGCTCCAAGGTTGTTGGGTGCAAACGTTTGCAAACTTACAGCCCAGCAAGCCGAAGTTCTCATAACATTGAAGCCGGCTGTGAAAGCCTCACACAGTCAATATGTATGTTTTTTTAACATTTTGTATGTTGCTTTTTAATGTAAGATAGCTTCTGAAAAATAACAAAAATTCATGGAATTTTGGAAGTGGAGGAACTGTGCAATTATTAAAAACAGGATTACTGCAAAACTATTTATTGAATTAAGTGAATGTAATTGATATTTTCATACTGTCAGATTGTTAGATTAATACAATTCCCTTGGTATAGCCAAGCAGGGTTACAATCCCCCTACTGAGCAGATTGTCAATGAGGTCTTGTAGGTAAACTCTGCAGGCACTGGATTAATAATAAATGCAAATTGTTGGGTCATATAATAAGTATAAAATTGTTCTTCAGTTAGTTTCACATAAATACTTATCTCCCTTAACATAACATACAACACAGTGGGGAGCATTTCCATCCCAATAACAGATAAGCTAAAAAAAAAAGCCACTGGATTCAGAACACTAAAATTCTTTCAACAGGATTTGAATTTTTAGTGAAAGATAATTCATCCAGTCATGGTTTATGCAATGGTAACAATTTGTGTCATGTATGGATGAGGCTGCAAATCTTCAAGAGGACCGTAAGTGCTGTGTGAACCAAAAAAGTATAGAGGCTCATATATTAGATTAAAGAAAATATTAAATATAAAAGGCATTGTGAGGTGTATTAAGCATAGAGGTTAACACAATCTAGATAAATATTGTAATAAAACGTTTTCTCTCTTCTTCTTTTTATTTATTTATATATATTTTTTTTATTAAAGAAAATTTATTGTTATTTGTTTTTTTGCTCTTTTTATAATATACTTTTATGCTCCGTTGGAAACGCCAATGTGCGACGGTTCGTAGACAAGGTCCGTTATTCTTTTTATCTTGGGATTTATTCAATTTAATTTAATTATGTTGTTTTCAGTTTGTTATACAAAAATAATTTATTAATTATTATTTTGCTTTTGTTGGTTTTGATAGGAAATTCATGAAAGGAAAGTTTCGTTGATGTTTTGATTCGATCGTAGCATCGAATTGACTATTGTAGGTTATCTGCTTAATCCCTTATTTACTATGAAGTCCAATTTGCCATTGCTGTTTCAATCTTCTTTTATTAATCAAAAATCCTTTAATCTTAATTAATTCTATAAATAAAACCCATTTAATACCAATTGACAATAATTATTAACTTTATTTCATTGAAATTCAAATTGACGACTCTTGGGTCGAAATATCTAATTTCCCATATCGACTCCTTTACTCAGTTCGATTCTTAAATAATATTTATTTTATAATATTAATTCTTGGGTTCTTTTAGACTGCTACTAAAAGTTCAGAAATGCATACACGAAGTACAATACATTACAATCATTAAATCTTATTAACTAATACAAACAAAATTAATTTTTTATTTAAAGTGTGACAAAAACAATAATTTTAGTTCAATTTGCTACAACAAGGTGTCATGGCGGATAATACCGATAGTTCAAATTAACAAGGTGGCCACTTGTTGTTCACCTCACTCTATGTAAAATTTTTCACCACCAGTTTATTTCAAATAAAATAATTTATACAATATGTTCACTGTGTTTATATCAGTTTCCTTTTCTGCTTTTTCACTATTGTTCTGTTTAAAAGTGTTAGTTCAGTTAATCTTGATGTGGTGTAGTTGTAAACGTGATATTATAATAAGGTTATTTTCTCACCCAATAGTAGAGATTCACTTTAGGTTTAAATTTTTTAAGATATTATTTTTTTACTTGTTTCTCTCTTGATTTATTAGTATTATTTTATATTATCTTCATTTTTTGTTCTATCTATTTTGTATTCTCTGGTTTTATAATAATTTTACTTTTTTTTCTTCAACTCAGACTTGATCCCTTGTTATACTCTTCAGCTCTTAGCTACACAGAGATGACCTGTACACTTTTATGTCTAACAATAGAATGTTGAGTTTTTCTTTTTCTTTCAACTGGCTTGACCAAAATTAGCAAAATTCCCATTGGTCAATACAGTTGAGTTTAAGGGTCATGTGACACTGATTATTTAAAATATATTGTTTTTACATTTTCCACTCCAAATTACTCTCTAATTAATACTTAATTGTATTTAGATTGGTTTACAAAGTGATCTTCCTTATAAAAAGACAAGCATTTTGACATCTCACTTGATAGGTGAGAGTGTCCTAATAGATATTCTTTAATGTTGACAAAATTCTGTTTTATGGGTTTTTATGCAATTTGAAATTTACTAAATTCTATTACCATTCGTTGAGCTATCTAAAAATGTTATTATTATATAAAAAAAGCTTCTCATTAATTTTACTATTTCTTACTGGTTTACAGTAATTTGTTAGTTGGCCAATAATACTATATTAATATTGGCCTATTTCTTGGTACTTCTGGTACAATGTTCTAACTTTACAAATATTATTTGGCCTATTGGTTTAAGACCTTCTGGTTAATCACAATCATTCTTTTGGGTGTTATTACATGAGATTAACATATTCATTGCATTCTAATAATATAAAAACATTAACATGGAACAAACATTTTAACTTAATGTCATGGCTTCTTGGCTAAGACTCCAATTAACATTAAACAAAAATAACTAACTTTCAATAAAACTGTTTAAATTAATACTAATATTCAAACTTATAATTATTCTCCTAATTTAGAAACATGCCATGGAATAATTGTTATTCCTATCTAAACCATTTCTATACTCTTTTCTTTGTTTACACCCTTTGTTTTTGGTTTGTGGTGTTTACAATTATATTTCACTGTACAAAAAATCATTAATCCTCACAGTCCTGTCTGTGTGATTAATAACTAATTAAATATCACTATAATATTGACGACTCGGAACACAAAGTTTTTTATAAGTAAAAACGTAAAGTTTTACCTTACAGCCTAAACCGGCTTTCACCTATAGAAGGCTTCATCAGAGGCTGTCGTTAGTAGCGCTGCTCGTCTTGTTGTTGGCGACGAGAAAGTGTTTCGAAAGATTGAAGCTGTGTGTGTGTGGTGAGATGTGTTCGAATAATGCGTGCGATTTGAATTGTGTCTGTTCGTTTAGGATGTCGTTTTTATTTGTTTTTGTGTGTTTGTATATTTCTAATTGTTCTAGAGTGTCTAGTTTTCGGCCTTTTGTGTGTACGTGTAGTATGTTCATGTTATTGTCGATGTTTTTATATGTGTGGTTTGCTTCAATGAGGTGGTTTGCGAAGGTAGATTCTGTAGTGGTGTGGAGTGCTTTTGTGTGTTCAATGTATCTCTGTTTGAAGCTACGTCCTGTCTGGCCTATGTAGAATTTACTGCAATTTGAACAATTTAGTTTATATACACCGGGTAGATCGAATTTGTTTTGTGCTTTGGGCATGCGTTTTGATACATACAAAACGCATGCCCAAAGCACAAAACAAATTCGATCTACCCGGTGTATATAAACTAAATTGTTCAAATTGCAGTAAATTCTACATAGGCCAGACAGGACGTAGCTTCAAACAGAGATACATTGAACACACAAAAGCACTCCACACCACTACAGAATCTACCTTCGCAAACCACCTCATTGAAGCAAACCACACATATAAAAACATCGACAATAACATGAACATACTACACGTACACACAAAAGGCCGAAAACTAGACACTCTAGAACAATTATAAATATACAAACACACAAAAACAAATAAAAACGACATCCTAAACGAACAGACACAATTCAAATCGCACGCATTATTCGAACACATCTCACCACACACACACAGCTTCAATCTTTCGAAACACTTTCTCGTCGCCAACAACAAGACGAGCAGCGCTACTAACGACAGCCTCTGATGAAGCCTTCTATAGGTGAAAGCCGGTTTAGGCTGTAAGGTAAAACTTTACGTTTTTACTTATAAAAAACTTTGTGTTCCGAGTCGTCAATATTATAGTGATATTTAGTTAAGTAACGGACACGTCATGGACAACGAAATCCAAGAAAATAACTAATTAACTAATATTGCTCACTCATTATTTCAATGACACTTTAACATTGTTTACAGTGATTTCCTTATCATTTAAATTACATTAACTATTATAAACTATTGTATTGTACTTCTCTGATCCTTTTAGAAGTTTTTTATTTTGTGCATTTGCTTATTAGAATTAGGTAATTTGTCTCATTAATTGCGGTTTTATGTTGGACCTACTCAGTTATTTGACCTACTTATTCTGTCACATTACAATATATAATATATACATACAGACAAGATGAGAAATTAAATTTTAAAAGGATTGTAAAATATAGAAGCTGCATGAAAGAGACCCAATCCATGCAATTCTTTACTCATGCCCTTCACATTATATTAATAATTATTAATAAAATGCTGTTTTACATCTCCCATAAATATTACATTTCATGATTTGGATACTTAGTCTTACTTTTTATAATATTTCCCTCTAAGTAATGCTTTCTGATCTGATACTTCATTAGTAACATTTAGAATGACTGGCCTGACTATAAGCCATTCAGCTTTTTAACTCAGGGTACCTCAACATCTTGCAATCCTGGGTATTGCATTATGCAAATGTGAATTATAAGCCTATGTGTAGATGACGTTGAAAATCTTCAAGAAAAGAATGGTAAGGTGTACAGATGTTCACAAATTAGGAAATTAAAGAAAAGTAAACATCAAAGACTTTTACAGGTGTATTAAAACACACAGGTTATCATGATTCAGATACATGTGCAGACAAGATGAGAAATTAAATTTGAAGACTGTGAAATGAAAGTAGCATGGAAAGATACCCCAAAACAATGGCTAAGATCTGGTATTTAAAGGCTTGAAAGTTATATGATATGGGTAGAATGATAGCATGAGAGATGGGAAGGAGTGGAGAACCGTGGTTGAGGAAGTGAAAAAAAAGCCTGTGATGGGAAGGGAAATATATAGTGTTACACCATTACATGTTCTCAGCTATCCCAGCAGAGTCCAGCTGTAATGTTTGTGTGTGTACGTGACACCTAACACGTGAGGCAATGTTACATAATACGGAACAATCTCGTACATTCAATAGCATTGTTCGAGAAGCTTCTCAGTTAGCCCAACGGTGTGTTTCTGCGAAGGTCGCGCTGAAGTGTCCTATAGAATTTTCGATTGGTTGTTAAGGACGCATATTATGGAACCCTGCAGACTATAAATACCCCATACCTGCTGCTTACTTTTCAGTTATTGTCAGGCGAAAATTCTAGAGGACACTTCAGCGCGACTTTCACAGAAACACACACCATTGGGCGAACTGAGAAGCTTCTCGAACAACACTATCGAATGTACGAGATAGTTCCGTATTACGCAACACTGCCTCACATGTAAAGTGTCACGTACACACACAAACATCACAACTGGGATAGCCGAGAACATGTAAACCATTCTGTAATGGCATAACACTATTATCTAGGTTATAAAGCTACCTTATTTCCAATATGCCTATCAAACCTATAAGTAATATCACAACCCAGTACTTGAAGTTATTTCTTTGTCCCAAGCAACCAAACCTTGAATTGAATGGTGGCTTTTCCACAAAATGCTATTATCTTAGTTCTGGACTTGAAAATTTCATGTCTACAGCCTTCTGATGTTGGGTAGAGCTGGCACACTGCTGCCTGTACCTCTAAAACAAGTACCACCTGATTGTCAGCAAATAACAATATTTTAACCACCACCTTCTGGTGGAGCACAACTTCTCCAATCCTCTGGGTTTATAGAGTTTGCAAATATTTTCAAGGTACAAGTTCAACAAGATGGGGGGCAAACCACAGCCCTGCCTTCCACCTTAAAAAGGTCTCCTTGTGCTGGTGAGTAAGTACTGGTTGCTGGTATTGAGAAATGCCAAGATTGAGCCTGTCAGGACAGAGTGTGACATGATTGGCCTAAACATTAACCAACCAGCATAGGGAGTGGTTCAGACCCAAAAAAGTTACATAAGTGCTTCTAGTGAGTTAGGGCTATCTTAACTTAGTCCTACATGGGCATACAAAATCTTTGATCTCATATCATTGAAGACGGTATCATGGGTACAGCCAATACCTCTGGTGTTAACTGTGTTCGAGACTTTGGACCATGGCTAAAATCCTATACATAAATATATTCAATCACTTTCTGCTACAGTCTGTTTCTTGATACCGGTATATATAAAGTAATTTAAAATTTATGTTTATATTACCTCAAGATGTTATATTTTTCCTATTCGGAACATGTTTCGAGAGCTCCCGTGTTCTCATCTTCAGCCTTCGTGGTCTTGCGTCTGGTGAAGTATTTGTGTGTTGGCTGGATACTATTAAGGTTTCTTGTTGGTCTCTGGTCTTTTAAAGTTGTATTATTGTGTGTGATTGTGGTATATGTATTTGTATTTTGTGTATTTTCAATGTTGAGTGCTTTGAATATTGTGTCATGTTTTGTATTGATTTGTATTTGTTCAGGTATTAGTTTGTTTTGTGTTTTATGTTTGTAAATTTTCCCAAATGTTCAGTATGGTGCCTTTGTGTGGTATATGTTTTATTAGTGTCACATTGGTTATGTCTGGGAATTCATGTCCTGTGTTTATTGCATGTGTGGCTAAATTGGATTTATATATTTTTGATTTTTTGTATGCGTTTAGGTGTTCAAAATAACGTTTTTTCAGCTGTTTTTTTGTTTGTCCTATGTAACATTTATTGCAATCTTGGCATTAAATTTTGTATACGAGGGGGTACCCAAAAATAACCGGAATAGCGCTGCGACTGGCGGAGCTTACGTAGTACGCATTTCTCCCACTAGGCGAGTGTAGCGCAACTCGTTCCGAGTTCAGTGCCGTCATTGTTGTCGCCTGAGAAGGTTATGTCAGGTCACAGCAATTCGTTTTGTAAAAGCAGTTTCGCTTGCTACTCGTTTTTTGTTATGGCGGATTTAAGTGAACAGCGCGCTGCTGTGAAATTTTGTTTCCTGCTTGGGAAAAACGCCGCAGAAACTGTTGTGATGTTGAAAACAGCTTACAAGGATAGTGCTATGGGAAAAACTCAAGTGTACCAATGGTTTTCTCGTTTCAAAGTAGGTAAAATGTCAATTGATGACAAACCTCGTTCTGGACGTTCGTCAACTTCCAGAATTGACGAAAATGTTAAAAAAGTTCATGCAATCGTGCTTGAAGACCGACGACAGACCATTGAAGAGATTAGTAACTTATCTGGAATAACTTGGAGCTCAGTTCAGCGAATTTTGTCAGAAGATTTGGGGATGAGAAGGGTCACTGCAAAATTTGTGCCTTGGGTCCTGACTGAACAGCAAAAAGAGAATTGAAACATGCCGTGCATTGAAAGACCAGCTCCGAACCGACCCAGATTTTTTCTCCAAGGTCATTACTGGTGATGAGTCATGGTGCATGTTTATGACTCCGAAACTAAACAACAGTCAAGCCAGTGGAAAAATTCATTGTCACCTCGCCCAAAAAAAGCTCGTCACGTGAAATCAAACATCAAGACGATGCTCATTTGTTTTATCAATGTGAGAGGGGTAGTGCATTCTGAATTCGTCCCACCAGGTCAGACTGTTAATCAGGCTTTCTATTTGGAGGTTTTAAAAAGATTGCGTAACAATGTGCGACAAAAAGGCCCGATTTGTGGCAGACGACGGACTGGTTTTCCACCATGACAATGCACCTGCTCATGCAGCCATTTCAGTGCGCCAGTTTCAGCAAAAAACAACATGATTTCCTTGCCCCACGCACCTTACTCACCTGACCTCGCTCCATGCGATTTCTTCTTGTTTCCGCGAACGAAGAGGGACATGAAAGGACAACGTTTTGACGACGTGGAAGCGGTAAAGAAAAAAACGAGGCAGGAGCTGTCGGCCATCACAACAGACGAGTTTGAAAAATGTTTCCAGGAATGCGATCGCAGATTGGACAAATGTATTAACTGTAATGGAGAGTACTTTGAAGGTGATAAGGTTGTTTTGTAAAAAAAATTAAATACATAGCTTTAAAAAAAAAATTCCGGTTATTTTTGGGTACCCCCTCGTATACCGTTAGTTGTTGTATTATCTTTGTTGTGTGGGCTATTTAGTTTTTGTAAATTATTTTTATTCGTTTTGTATGCTATTTTTATATCTGTGTTTTTAAATAGTTTTGTTAGCTTTGTCATTTTATTATTTATGTGTGTGAATGTGGCCCATTTTTTGTTGTTGTTATTATTTATGTGTTGTTCATTTTGATTAATTCTTAATTGTTCAGTTTTTATTTTATATTTGATTTTATTTTCTAATTTGTTTACAGTATTTTTATTGTATCCATTTTCATAACCAATACAAAATTGGTTATGAAAATGTATACAATAAAAATACAGTAAACAAATTAGAAAATAAAATCAAATATAAAATAAAAACTGAACAATTAAGAATTAATCAAAATGAACAACACATAAATAATAACAACAACAAAAAATGGGCCACATTCACACACATAAATAATAAAATGACAAAGCTAACAAAACTATTTAAAAACACAGATATAAAAATAGCATACAAAACGAATAAAAATAATTTACAAAAACTAAATAGCCCACACAACAAAGATAATACAACAACTAACGGTATATACAAAATTTAATGCCAAGATTGCAATAAATGTTACATAGGACAAACAAAAAAACAGCTGAAAAACCATTATTTTGAACACCTAAATGCATACAAAAAACCAGAAATATATAAATCCAATTTAGCCACACATGCAATAAACACAGGGCATGAATTCCCAGACATAACCAATGTGACACTAATAAAACATATACCACACAAAGGCACCATAATGAACATTTGGGAAAATTTACAAATATACAAACATAAAACACAAAACAAACTAATACCTGAACAAATACAAATCAATACAAAACATGACACAATATTCAAAGCACTCAACATTGAAAATACACAAAATACAAATACATATACCACAATCACACACAATAATACAACTTTAAAAGACCAGAAACCAACAAGAAACCTTAACAGTATTCAGCCAACACACAAATACTTCACCAGACGCAAGATCGCGAAGGCTGAAGATGAGAGCACGGGAGCTCTCGAAACATGTTCCGAATAGGAAAAATATAACATCTTGAGGTAATATAAACAAATTTTAAATTACTATATAAATATATGTATTTGTTATTGCAACAAGTGAACAAAGAATATACACAATAGTTGTGAAGTGAGTGAATCGTTATATTACATTTATTTCTAATACTCTGTAGTTATGTATTGAAGATGTGTGAATTGTGTGGCGTGATAAGGAGGACTCTGGGCAGGCATTGTAGAAAGGAGACACAACTGGAATTTTATGGTGGCACCAGGTATATGGGTATGAGACATTGGTGGTAAGCAGATTGTTGAAACCAGTATTCAGTCAGTAGAAGTGATGTCCCTCTGGTCTGTTACAGGTTGCATAAACAAGATCAACTTAGGAGCTCAGCTTTTTCTCCTTCAGCAACAAGATTTCTTAGTTGAGTGAGTTTATGTGTATCATAAGCAATAGTATAATCATGTGTTAAGAATAGCAGATGACAGATAGCTTTCTGGAATATACCTTTTGGAAGATGCAGTGCAGGCCACACTAGTATGATGTGGGTTGTGGAGCTATAGACCGCAAGGCCTAATCCTTGACGTTATCAATGGTGAATGGTGAAACCATTCTAAATTTTTTAGTATTTGTCTTTTTGTTTTTATCATAACATACTATTTGTAAAAATATCTATTAACTGCTAAGATTTAGCATAGTCAAAAAGGAATACCTTTTAAAAATATTGTTATATGCAAAAATTTTAATTTGTTCTGTGCTCAAGAAGAGATTGTATTTCTGACTCTCTGACAATCAGAATGTTAAGATAGTTTATCTAATGAAAAATACATAATTAAAAGAAATCTCTGGCCAAGTTATAAAATAGTTGCCTTGTATTGTTTCACTTAATATTGGCATCTTAGAAATGATACAGGCCTGATGCAACATTTTAAAGTAGATAGGTCGAACATCCTACTGACCTACAAATTGTAACTGAGAGCCTATAAACAAGAGAGCACAAATGAAGACAAAGAAGAACAAACTGCATTAAAAAATACAAAGATAACAAATGACAACTTGCTTACTGCTTTTTGAAGTGAGTACTTTATATACGGCACCAATGTGCCCGGCTCACTCCCATACAACTTGTATTCCTAGAGCACTAAACTGATTCAACGTGTAACAAAACAGATGAAATGAAAAGCACTGTTGAAAGGTCAAACTCTTTCCCCCACACAGCTATCCCACTTCCACAAATATGGCAAAGCGTAATATTTTAAAGAATGTGAGAATGTTCTAAATGCTTAAATTCTGTTACAAGAATAAGGTAAATATTAAAAATAAATATTTAAATAATGAAATTATATATTTATTTAATAATGTAATATGATAATTTTATTTATAAAAGAAAATATAGGCTACTCGTATGCTGCAATATCAAGCTGAATACTTTTGAAATCATTTTCTTGTATTTAGTTCATCAAAATTAAAACTATGGGAAAGGAGATGAACTTCCTATCGTACTGCGATTTAAAGAGGACAATGATGGAGAGAGAGATGTGGCTAACTTGACAAGGCATGACCTTTACAAAATGACAATGATGAGTTCATCATGCATTGATTCATCAAATACAAAATGTATATGACATTTTGTTTATATCTGAAACACCATGCACCAGCTGAGCCTGAACACTGATTATTTCACTGGTTTGTAGGAGACATCTACTGGTAAAATAGAAAACTAAATTATAACAGCAGGTAAATAAGAATAACTGAATCTCACACTACAACACTACAAACTTTGTTCAGACAGTGTACTTCGATTGAGCTGAATACTTTTGAGCATGTTCTAAATGCTTAAATTCTGTTATAAGAATAATGTAAATATTAAAAACAATTGTATTTATGATAAAAGGAAATATAGGGTACTCATATGCTAAAAGATTGAGCTCCTTACTTTTTGTAACAGTACAGTTAGGCCCACCCTGGGGTAATTTGGGGAGAAATAATAATTGTGAATTGTATTTGGAAATCACAACGACGTATGCAATGTGAGCGAATTAGTGTCAAGGTCACCATCAGGACGCACGAAAAGCAGTTATTATTAGCCGCATGACATTTGAACTTTGTAAATCGAGATCACAACATATGACGTCAGGGCCGAACCTTTGAATACGTCACTGGGAATGTAGATTCAAATTAATGCCACCGTCAAAACTGACTTCAAAATGCAAATAGAGCAATAGAGTGAAATCACGTGACTTCCCCGCTACCTCAGAAACTGAGGAAGTAAAAATTCGCCCCAGTCGACAATCTTCCTTTGTGCTGTACAGCCGTAAAAGTTCCGGAACGAAATCACGGGCGCCCACACATAAGAAAATGTGAATTTTACATTTTGAATCTGAAACCAGTATTTTGAATAATGAGGTAAATGCAGTGACAAATTTAAGTTGGAGTGACAGTTTCGGCTAGCAAATAAAAAGTGAAAACAGGGAGACAGCAAAGTAGTGCGTGCACGAGAAGAGATCTTATGGACGTACATCCAAGGATTACATAAGGGAAGTAAATTACACATAAAATCAATCAAAATCACGCAATTTTAAGAACTAAAATAAATTGAGCTCTAAAGGGGAATCTAAATTATGTACTGGGTGAGAGTATGTGTGCGTATGTGCGAGTGAAAATTATGTAATTAATAGCACTGGTTAGCGTTAAGAAAATTTAGTCTAATGTTTTCAATGTCTGTTTTCTTGTGTCTTAATGAAATTAAATTTTGTAACCTCATAAAAGAAGGGTAAATTTTAAATAAATAATGTACCGAATTAGTGTTCACATAGTAGACGTGTAGAAGAGGGAGAGAAAATATTGTAGTGATAATACAAAATAAGTCAATTTAATTGGTTCCTTTGACTATACAGAATCTAAAAATGATGTGTTGAATAAAACCAAGTTCTTTTAAAAAACACGTAGAGTTGAATCATTTATTTGAATAAACCATATCTATTCTCCAAAATACGCTCAACGAACTCTGGACCTGGTAAGTAAAAGTCACAATGTTGGTAGTCACCAAAGATGGCGGCCAACAGAGTCGAAAACTAACATTATAAACAAAGTTCAATAATAAAGTAAAGTAGAGTTTGCAATTGCAATTTGCAATAAAATGTCACAATGGCGCCCGAAGCTGGGATGTTTGCATAAATAAAATTTATGCAAATATGGGTCTGTTTTGGAGAACGGAGTGGGTTGCTTAAGGTAAATACGTACATTTTAATTACGTCTAAATAGACGAAAATTATAAGGTTACGCACAAGGTTATGATTAAGGGATAATCGAAATATTTTGTTATGTGTTAATCATATATATTGTGTATGGTAATAATTTTGATGGATCTATACAATCCAAACAATTTAAAAAAAAATGGATATACAAGAGGGTGAGATTGAAGTGAGCGAGTCAGCTGACATGGGAGAACCGGGAGTTCATTTGACTCCAGTAAATCGGTTCAGTGAACCCAGCCTAACTGAGTCAGCCATTACAGAAGACTCAAGTACTCAGTCAACTCCAACCTCAACAAAATGTAATAGTAAATTCGATAATGATGTAATGAGTTTTTTACAAAAACAATTTAATGTAATAAATAGTCATTTTGATGTCAATGATATTAACATGAATGAACAAAAGAATGAAATCAAGAAATAAAGAGTAATTTTAATGAAAAGTTGAAAGAGCAAAATCATGAAATAAAGAGAAATTTTAGTGAAAAGTTGAATGAGATTAGAGACGAAATAAAACAACAAAATGTCAATAGTAATAAAAGTTTAGAAGAAGTTGATGAACATTTTAGTGCTATTGTAAAACAATTATAAGACGAAGTAAACGAAAGTAGAAAGAGAAAGGAGGGGGTAGAAAATGGTACATATAATGAGGTAAGTGGTTGTAATGGTATTAATTATAATTATGAGAGTATAGTGGGGGTAGAAAATGGTGAAGAGACCGATCAATTAAACGAGACTAAAGATGATCAGGTAACGTATAATACGGTAAGTAGGGGTGAGAATTATGATGATATAATTAAAAATGTGGTGTTATAGAGTAAGGTTGTGAATAAGGACAGTGGTGATGAAGTTTTAGTGGAAGTAGAATTTAATAATGGAATGTTAGTGAGTGTTGATGAGTTAGAGAAAGAGTGGAAAGAGAGTTTACAGGTAGAGGGGTTGCAGAGGGTAAATTTTCCCCGGGTTTACTGTGAACCAAGGTGTTTACAAGTGTTTTTGAAGGGCGAGAGTCCCTTAGTAGAAAACAATGTGTTTTCAAATTGTTCCCTGAGTTTTTGTGGTGTTCCTGGAAGAGCCAGGAGGTGTTTTTATGTAGTAGTACCCTCTGCATGGAATGATAGAGAAAGTGTGAAATGGTGTTATGATGAGAGGTATTTTGAGAGAGAGAGGGAGATAGAGTTGTTTGAGATTAATAGAAGTTATAAAGAATTAATAGAGAGAGTGAAGAGTGAGAGAGTTGATGATTATATGGAATTCTTACCTTTCGATGTGGTTAGTGCAGCAAGAGGTGATAACAATGCTGATGACTTACTTGTATATAAGATGGGGTTACTAGTAGTAGATGATTACTATACTACAGAAATGATAAAAGAATTAATCGTAACAGATGATACTAAGG
Source organism: Magicicada septendecula (assembly GCA_034769895.1). Taxonomy (NCBI): domain Eukaryota; kingdom Metazoa; phylum Arthropoda; class Insecta; order Hemiptera; family Cicadidae; genus Magicicada; species Magicicada septendecula. The sequence goes on along the minus strand of CM068367.1, from coordinate 316,276,204 downwards.
GAGGATTGACCATACCAAATGTCGACAGGATTTTTGAATTAATAGTATGCAATAATGTTTGTAAATACTATCGTGATACAATGGATAAAATTAATGATGATGGTTATTATAATCATAATAACAATATGTATTTAATAAAAAATAAATTGTGTAGACGTAAGACAAGATTATTATTTGATGATGGAGGGTAAATAATTATTGTTCAGGGACATTTAATTATGTAAGTAGTGTTTTGAAATGGACGGAATTATGAAATGATTTGTGGTAAACGATAACAGATAATAATGTGGATTGTATACACTTTTGTGTTGATGTTAAATGTACTTGTGTAGTAAGGTTAAGTATATTCAACTTTAATAATTGACAGTTGGTCATTGTGAATGCTGCTAAAGTAATTTGATAATTAAAGTAATTAAATGTGTTTGACGAAATAGTTAAAATAATTTGACAGGAGGTAATAAATGAAATGTTGATAATAAAGTTGAATTTTTGGAGATTTTAATTGTATAGTAAATGATAAATAATGGATGGTTGATTAGTAAAAAGTTCAATTGAAATTAAAGTGTAATGTTTATAATGCTCAGGCAAATTTAAAGGTTAGATGTTTATTTTAATGTAATGATGTTTGATGTTCAATTTGAGTGTCTATTTATGTTGTATTAAGTGTAATTGAGTAGGATGTAAGTGTAGGAATCTTAAACATGTATTGTGTGTTTTAAATAGATTCCCCACATTTCGGGCGGTCCCGGCCTTACCAGCCTAGACCGTGGTTTTGGATGACAACCAGTTGTGGGCAGACTTATTGTTAACTGACCATGGTTTGGTTGCCTATGAAATTGGTATAATTTAGAAATTAACAGGGAGTTTAATCAGGCGAATCACCACAACTATGGAACAGTGGCTACCACCGAATGGGGTGATAGAACCGTATTAAGAGCATATGAATCATTGTAGTAGGATTACTGGTGTCCTCGGATACCAGTAATGCCGAATTTCAATATAACGCCGAAGCAAGGACGGGGAAAATAATGTTTACACCCTAGCCGATCCAGTCCTTGTGGAAGCCACTGGGCGCAACAGTCCAGACATGGAGGAACATAGAGAGATGGATGGCCGGTGGCAACGTTACATGCTGCGAGGGAGAGGCTTCATTTATGCAAGCCTGTGTCATATCAACATGGGTTAATACCTTGAGGTCACTGACACTTTTGTAACGGGGAGTATCAGGGGTTAAGTGATTAATACGGGGGGATATTAGATAATGATGGAGAAGGAGGTTACTAAATTGTTAGTAATGAGTTATTGAGTATTAAATTGAGTTATGTCAATGATGAAGAATGTGTAGTTGATCTGATGATGTAACTAAATGATTTTAGGTTGATTTGAGGAGTATTATGGAAATGCTTAACGATGTTTAAGTAAATAATTTGTTCTGATGTAGTTGATTTAAATGTGTTTTATTCTGTATAAGAATTTTAATAATGAATGTAATTATTTTGAAATGTGAATTATATAATGGAAGGTATTTGTAATGTTGTAAGGGAAAATGTTTATTTAAATTCTGATTGGAATCAGGGAAATATTTTGAATTTTGGGATAAGAGTTAACGAGAGAAGGGTATACAGAATGTTAGTATGGAATTTAAAAAAAATGTATCATGTTATGTTAAGTATTCATCAATGTATGTAAGAGGTTAAGAGAAAAACCAGTGCTTCTTAACGCAAACCAGCACAACTAAGGGGGACCTGTAGCGGGTCAATTTTTGGGTGTTTTTATTTTTACCGTATGGGGCAAGTACATTTTTATTTCTTTCATTTTGGTGCGGGCTTGTAAAAAGAAGTTGTGAAAATTATTGTGTAACGAAATTCATTCCATTATAACAGAACGCATGGCAACGTTATTTCCAAGGTTAAGAAACAGTTTGAGACAAAGGCGTTACGCAATTTCAATTGTGTAAGTCGGCGAGCGAAGCATTTACCCCCTTCAAACTTCTCAGAAATCTGTACTTGTGTGGCAGCACACAGACGCAACTGTATCACCACAAACTCGAGTGACGCATCCAGCCACCAAACCGGATGTCCTGGGACGAGTAAACTTCAGCAATGCGCTTTTGAGCGGCAGGAAGTGCTGTTTACGTCCGGTTCCTACCATGACGTCAGCCTGTGCCTAATTGAAATCAGTGTCCATGTTAACCTAAAAAACTACAGGCATGGCATGGAGCGAAACTTCGGCAACGAAGGGGAAGGCCGTGACTTCCATACAACTATGAGATCACAATAGCGGTACCTGTTACCTTACCGTAGTCAGTCTACCAGTTGAAGACACCGGCGCCGGTACAATTAAAGTAGGCTCGCCAACAAAGTTTTAATTTATCAGTAGAAAAGGTGCTGATTACAACAAATTGTTATGTGACCGCGGTCAATCCACCTAGGTGGATTAGTCAAGAGTTTTTTTTTCTTCTGTTGTAACCCCTACTTCATCTTGAGTAGTTAAAACAAAAAGAATATTTCTTTTTGTAAAGAGGGGCCACAAGTTAATTAAAACTAGGCTAAGGCCTAGAGAAGCTAAAAATTGCGCTGGATCCAGTGAGACGGGACTTGCAATGAAAACTCAAGAATTAAATAATTAACAAATCCCCTTTTATTATTCTATCTCATAATAAAAATATAATGAATAAATAAATACAACAGTAATCTTTAATTCCCCTTTAAAATAGTTAAATAAATAAGTATACTCTCTCAACAAGGCCACCTGAAAAATATTAACTGAATCCAAGAAAATAATTGCTATGTCACACCATCAATGAATTGAAAATTTAAAATAATCATTAACCTCAAAATAAAGCTCCCATTAAACTATTTATTAAAATATAAAATTTATATCATGTGTTCCTTTTAGAATACTGTATATGAATTAATGAAGATAAATAATTTCATTCCTTGTTACTATTAATAATAAAATAATTACGCAACAAATTAAATAAATTTTAAAGGTGACAATTCCTATACTTGTTAAATTAAATAATTAATTTCCTTAAAGAAATGATCAGCCACGATTATTGAGATAGAATACCTCCCTTAAAAAGAAAATGAAAAGGATATACCCACATGACTACATGTGTTAACTTTCTGTTGTAAAAGACCTTGAATAATAAATCCCTATATCCCAAGTTCCCACCAAAAGTACAGAAAATGTATAATATTTATAACTCCCAAAATGTACACAGAAATATACACACATAACATGTTCCACAAGACAAAAATACATTATACAATAGTATACATAAAATACATAAAGGTCTCTTGCCACGCCCTTTTTTATATTACCCTTCTGGTGTATATAAATTCTAACTTTTCCTTTTATAATAATCCGAATTAGGATTAGAAATTTACATTTATAATAGTACCCACATGGTGTGGGTTAATAGCACGTCATGTGTATAAGAGAATGCTACAGCCCACAGTGCTCCCCAGGACATAAAAATTTAAAAGTAAGTGCCTAAGTGGCTAAGTGCTAAAATACTTAATTACGGTGAGAAATAAAAATTGTTTAAAATAATTAACGCCCCCCAGTTATCAGAATTAGTATAAAGAATTTATATATACTTAAATAGGGCCAGTTAATGAAAAGAGAAAAATTGCACAATATTAGCACCTTATAAAAAAATACACTTGGGTCAGAGACGGACATGTTCATTCAACTTTCGGCTTGTCTCAACAAACAAGTCTCGACAAACAAGTTGAAAAGTGTTTCGACATGCATAGCTTGGTTGAAACTAGTTAAAAATTCGCCTGCCTCCCCAGTAATCTTTTTATACAAATGAACTAAACTGATTTTAAAAATAAGAGAAAATATATGTTTTTATGCATAGTAAATTAAACTTGAGAAAATTACTAATAACAAAACTGACTTTAAATCTGTAGCGATAGCCCTATAACGAAATGAGTGGAAATCTATGTTGGATGCTGTCTGGTAACCATATCAGTCTCTGAACTGACAATTTACTATAAATATATTGAAATTTTACAATTAATTCTTTTTCTTAGTGTACACACTAAACTGTCCCATCAATTGGGGATCCAAATGAATGTTTAACTTGAAAGGTAGAAACTGATGGTTATGTATAACTGGTGGTGCCATGTTGATTCTACGTGTTAATTATAAATGGTTGTTTTTCACCTGCTTATGGGTCCAGAAGGATGGTCTTTTATTGGTAACGTGGCGATCTTATGATTGGCATGTTGTTGTTGTTGTGGTGAGCTAATTCTCTTCGGTGGCGAGTGTGGAGCTTTTTAAGATGGAATTCGTTCAGCCATGTAGCAGGACTTTGTCTCTGGTCGGCGAACCCTGCTCACACATTACATTTTTAGTGAGAGACCACACACAAATGCCCCCACTGTTTGGACACCCTCCAAAATACATATATAAAGGCAACACCTAGTTATGGGCTACATAATGAAACTTGGTAAAATTATTTTGGCCAACATGCCTTATTTAAAAACTCTCTAACAATGATTCTTTATAAACTGAACCTCACCTAATGTGAGTTACTTTTTGCAATATAAAATTTTATTTTGGCTTTGTAACATCTTATGAACTTATTACTTTGAGTGAAACTGTGGTTACCACGTGGTGCAGAATTTATTTAAAACACATAGTTTTCTTACTACATATAATTTGAGAACACCATTAATTTGAATGTGACATGATTTACATTTAAAACGTGCCTGAGTAAGTTCCCATATATATGTATAAGGTTTTACTAATATTGTAGCAAAACTTTATACCACCTAACCAACAACTATTGTGCAACATTTTGATGTACACGTATCTCATCACATCGGTGTTAATGAAAGTTCAAACTTAATTATTTTGTTGTTAATGTACTTTAGGTTTTAGGGCCGAGATTCAGACACTCCAATAATCTAGTTTTATTAGTTTATAAAAACTTTACAACAATTACGTATCTCAGAATGCACGATTGAACAAGTGGGCACGCTCACTCAGGCTTACTAAAAAAACGTTTTCTCCCGTGAAATTTAGTATATAATTAAAATAATGTAATCAAGACTCACCGCAGCCGTTTACAAACTTATCTCTTCATAGCTGTTAGGAGATGTTGGAAATTAATTCTTCTCTCCACCGAAGGAATATACCACGAGGCCATCAGTTAGACTTCCATGTCGAGACAAGCAAAAGGAACGCAGTTGGTGAAGCACTTCGCCCGTCTTCAATCAGGCGACAGGTAGCGGCACCTGGCTTTTGTAATGCCTCAACAAGCCGACAGATAGCGACAGCGATCGGGCACTGTAATAAGTCTGTCTTATTTCGATACAAGAGCGCAGCACGAATTATTACTTTAATTCAGTACTGCCCTTAACTATCAACGGTAGATACATTAATTTCGCATCGTTTTACCGCTAGGTATCGGTGCACTCTCTGATTGGAAAAATGACTGACAGAGCTGAACGACAAAGTTCAGCACACTGTAACAAAGACAGTGTAACTAAACAATACGCGTGTGCGGTGACCGCGTGGTCGGTTTTTGGGGTGTGGAAATTAATTAGAAAATGTTAAGGGGTTTATAATTTATAGTGTGAATGTGAGTGTGGGCAAAGCTGGGCTGCTTTCCGTTTGTATCTGTGTTAATAATTGTGTTTATGTGACATACAAGGTAAGCTGTAGTCCATAAGTTTGATTATGTGAGCATTGCACAACTTTAGAAGTGTATCTAAATGAACCTTCCAAATTCTTATAACAACTCAAAAGTAATTGATAATAAATAGTAATTCTCTTCAAACATGAGTTGTGTCATTGCTTTGCGTAACCCATAGACCATGTTTGTATCCAGCTACATGCGATCGAATCCTGGGACCTTGAAGAAGTAATCGTGCGGGTAAGTACAAGTTAAATTGAGATTGGGATAAATTGATGTGATTGATAGATTAGAACGTCACATTTGGCGCCACGAAACAGGCACGAATTATAGTTAATTATAATTAGTTAATTAAATTCCACATCTACAGAGATACAAACATGTTCTAGGTTAGCATAGCAACCTAACAGAATATTACAAAATTTAAGTAATTACAGTATGTATTTAATTAATCCAGTTAAGCAATTTATTTAATTTAAGTATATCAATAACACAAAATGTCAGATAACGAAAATAACGTAAATAAAATGAGTGTCGAAGTTTTCGACGACTCAAACATTAGTAATTTTGAAGCACACTCGACTCCATGTGCGAGTCAAGAGAAAGGAGAAATAAACTTAAGTGACCAGAGTAATGTAACTGAAGACTCGGGTGTGCAGTTGACCCCGACCTCAACAAAATACAATAAGGGGAATGACGATCTAATGAGTATTATACTTAATCAATTAGAAAAAATGAATAATAAATTTGATAGTCGTTTTGACAATAATGACATAAAATTAGACAGACAAAATAATCGTTTTGATGAAATTAAGACCGAATTCAATTGCAAATTTGATGTACTTAAATTTGATATTGATGAGGTAAAAATAAAATGCGAAAATAGTTGTAATGAATTGAAACGAGATATTGAGAGAGTAGCAGAGTCAGTAGGAGAACAGAGTAAAAGTAAAAATAATAATGACAGTAAGAAATTAACAAGTGATGACAATAATGTCGAAAATGAGAATATAATTAACAGTGTGGTAGTAGAGAGTAAGAACAATGATATTGAAAATGGTAATGTGATTGAAAGGGTGGTATCAGAAAGTGATACGTTGAAAATAGATAGTGAAACAGTGAGTGAGAGAGAGAGAGTGATAAGTTGTAATGAAGTAATAATTAGTGTTGTTGAATTAGAAAAAGAATGGAAAGAAAGAGTAGATGAACGTGTAGGGCAGAAGGTAAATTTTCCCCTTATTTGTGATGAACCAGAGTGTTCAAAAGTGTTATTTTTGGGCAAGAGACCCTTATTAGTGAAAGATTTGAGTTGTTTATTTTTGTTGAATAATTTTGTACCCTCTGCATGGAATGAGAGAGAAAGCATGATATGGTGTTATGATGATGAAAGATATTTTGAGAGAGAGTTGTGCATTGATAGAGAAATAGAATTATATAAACTGATGAGAGATTATTATGAGTTGAAAGAGATGTTAGTTGATATGAAACACTTGCCTGTTAAAATAGAGAGTGAAGATTATTTTGATAATACATGTTTAAATAATAATAATTTACTTTATGAAGAAAAAATAACTGACTTGATAACGAATATTACTAATGGAGACTGGACAGAAACAAATAATGTTGACTTGTTGTATGAGTATTTGAGTATGATGGATGAGTTTAGTTTGTATGGTTACCACACACAAAACAGTCATTTGTGTGGTGATAAGATTGAACGATGTTATGTGAAACCCCGTCTAATTTTTGACGATGGAGGTTGAGCCTTAAATTCACAATTGGACAATTTCAAATATGTTAATATATGGTAATGACCTAGCTGATTTTAGATATTGAAGTGTGATATAACTGAATAATTAATGATGACGATTTGTAAATACATGTTTAGTGAAAGTAATTGTATGTATTATAAAATGTTAGATAAACAATGTATGTATGTAGTAGAAATTGTTGAGATGATAATAATAATATTAATATTTTGCAGCTTAAATAAATAACAAAAATAATTTGGAAGAAGATAGTGAATGAGTTGTAACTATTATACTTAATGAAAGTAATTAAAAATGTTGTTTTCAATAATTGAATTAATTAAAATAATACATTGAATCCTGTAATTAAATACAACTAAATAACTATAATAAACTTAAATAATTATAAATAACTATGAATAATATAAAACAGTAAGTGGTAGCGGATAGAGGATCCCCACTTGTCCCAGTGGGGTTCGTCTATTTCAGGGACGCGCCCCTGCCCACGCGAGCTTTGGTTTTCTCCATTTACCCTTATTTTCGGAGGAAGCTTTGTCCCTACCTTTAGTCCTAGTTCTTGACCCTGTAATAATCCTTATCCCTTTTATCTTCCCAATTTCCCTAACCCTCCCCTTAGATTAAACACATAAACAATAGTTACACAAATTGGCACACTTTTTGGAACCATTTGATTGCCTTAATTCTAAATAATACATTAGGGTGATCCTCAAAATTAAATAAACTGGTGTTATTTATGAATTGTAAACTCATCCCTTAATTAGGTAGGTAGTGGAGAAGTTTTGTGGCTGAGTAGACAAACGAAATAAAATTTTCTGTATAATCCAATAGAATCATGGTGTAGTGAGATGGGGTTGTAGATTAGTGGTTATGGTTTGTTTTTATGGGAAAGGAGGCAGGTAAGGAACTCAGGGCTGCCAACAGGTTTTGTTTACATTCACTGATGTAGAGGTTCTGTTCGTCTTCCATCGCATCTCAATTCACTATAATCATGTACATGTAACATATAACCTATTTACAGGTAATTAAGAAAAAATAATTTTGGAAAATATTCTAAAGTAAACTTATGTAACCAAAAGGTTTAATTATTATTTTGCGGTACCTGCTATGTTAGGTTATGAGTACGGGATATTGGTAGTTGGAATGTGATTGTGGAGGAATTTAAAGAGAGGTTAGAACCAATGATGTAATGTTTGTAAAATTTATTGAAATATTAAGAAAAACTGAAACATTTAATCACGTAGAATCATTTTGAAAACTGTAATCAAAGTCATGGAAATTGTTTTGAATGTACGAAGAGATGAAATTGAAGTATAGCCGCCCCTGGAGTAACTTAATATTGTAGATGCTAGTGTTATGTAAATTCATTTTGATTCAAATGGAAATTGTAATTTTACATATTTTATACATTAACTTCATAAAAGAAAAATCTAAGAGACAAACATGTTATCTAAAAGATTTATAAAATCTGAAAAGTGTAATAAGCAGATATGGCAATATATGATGTAACCAGAATGTTTAGACGATGAATGCTGAAACTGAGCATGTTTATAACTGTTGTTTATGAAAACAAGTCTGGCACACAACTGTGTTTATGTAAACAGTAAACAGGTGTGTTGTAGTGGTATGTTGTGACTAATGCCTACAGACATACTTGGTGACCATAACAAGAAATGTTGTAGTCTGGTGAATTAGTATCTTGAGCAAAACCCTATTGCGACATAAAAGAATTAAAGAAAATTTTGCTAAAATAATAATGAGGTAATTATTGCAACTTAGAGTTTGAGACATTAAAAAACCATTAAACCATTAAATTAATCAAATTAATAGAAACAAGGATATTAACAATGAACTTAAATTGTTTGAATTTAAAAGTTTTTGGAAAAAAAAAAAAAAAAAAAAAATGGGATGTATATAATTTCAAAATTAAATGAATCCTAGAATTAAGTGACCAAAAACAATTGTCAAGAGTCAGTATCAGTGAGTATGGGAACGTTTTGAAACGATGTGTAACAAAATATAAACTTGTTATCAATACAAGATGTGGGGATAGTTTTGGGGGGGTAGATTGGTGCTCAATGAAGTGATAAAACAATGGAGTGTGGAACTGTGTATGTAGAAAGTTTAGTTCAATTGTTAATAAATTAGTTAGTTATTAAGTGGCTATTGCGGGGTTTGCCTGTGCTCTCGCAAATAGTGAAATGGGTTGGGGGTAACAGTGAGTGTTACCTCCATCGGAGGCCAAAATGGCGATAAATGTGCGGCACACCTTATCCGTGTAAATTAAAGTGTACACACTGCCAAACTACCGTGTCGCACATAACTAGATTGATGAAACGGGCAGTTAAATTAAAGTTAGATTTCCCCGACTTTTCGGGCGGTTACTGTCTTACCAGCACTAACCGTGGTTTTGGCTAGCGGCCAGCTATGGTCATATCAAGTCCCTTGACCATAGCCGACTTGAAATTGGTACAGATTTGAAATTAAATGGGGGGAGAAATTAGAGGAAATCTCCGGTACTATGGAACAGCGGCTGCCACTCTGCCCGCTTTGGGGTAGCAAGACAGGTGGTAGATCCGTCTTAAGGGTGTGTCATTATAGACGAGAACATGTTGATGTTCACTATGTTAAAACTTAATAGCGGAAGCAAAGACACGGAGAGGTAAAACCTGCTCCAAAGTATACCGTCTCTGTCGAAGCGCAAGGGCGAGACAGTCCTCCATAATTTGAAATAGTGTGTGTGGCTGGGAGGTGACGCAAAGGAGTCACGAATGTAAATTTTATAACATAACATTTTTTTTTATTCAAAGTTTGACCAAACAAAACTGCTTGTGCTCTGTTCAAATAATTATATGCTCAGACTCTTAATATAGGGTGTTCATACTATAATATTAAATGTATTATTTTATTGTAGTAAGTAGATATAGTTGTTGATAAAATATGTGTTTTCATGATATGTGTATACTGTAACTAAGCCATTAATTAAACGTCTGGCAGGCGGCCAACATAAGCATCAGAATCAGAGAAAGGGGAAACAAGGAGGTGAGGAATAATGATAAATAAATATATATCTTTCATGTAATTTGTTCAATTTTGAGATGTGTATTGTAATTGTGTTAGGATATCAGCTGATCAGCAATAACATGTCACTGGTATATTAGTTATAAATGTTTTAAGTAATTGATGTTCAATGTAATGTTTAATGTATTACAGATATTTTGAAGTAATGATAAAAATAATTTGCTACGATGAGAAATAAAGTAACGCTTTGTGAAAGTTAATAAGAGATAGTTTTTTGGGTGATAAATATTTTGTGGGACACATATATCTGTCCAAGTTGAAATCAAAGTTGAATTTGAAATAGTAGAGATGAATATGATAATGTTGTTTTTGAGTTAATGTAATGTAACAGAATTTTGTGAAATATAGATGTTGACACAGGAGTAATGGAGAAGAATTGTAGAGTTTTGAATGATATATTGATGTTTATAATTAAGGAGATTATTTTGTTGTATTTGTAGTGAGGTAATGAGATTGAGATTTTTGGGGATGGCAATTTTGTATTAGAGGGTAGTGTAATGTAGGAGTCCGCAACAAGAGTTGGGACGGGATAGGGATAGATTTTAGTGGGGAAGGGGCCGCCTTAGGTAGAATCCAGGGGCCAAATAAGGGAATTGAGTTTTTGGGTAGGGGAAACACATATCCTAAGTACAAAGGGTTAGAGAGTATTTTTTTTATGTATTGAGAGAAGGTGGCGAATTGAGTTAGATGATAAGTTGGGTTTTGGGATAGATATTTTGGTAGAGATGGGTGTCATGATAATTGAAGTTGATTAATATTAGAGCCACAGGGGGAGAAAGGTTATATATGTATACAGATCTAGTAATACAGCAAATGAGAATAAATAAATTACATCACCCACAGTAAAATGTAGCGAGATTGTTAAATGAAGAGTAAGATTGTTAAGCAAAAAGAGAGATTTATGATAAAGAATATACAATTGTTTATTTTTTTCAACCAGTGACAGAATTTCGATAAAATTTGAAAATAATGTGAAATTAAGAATTGTGTGTTTTAAATAATTTAAATATCAAGCTGATGATCATTTATATTAATATTTTGTAATTTTAAATATTTTATGTTACTATGTTTTGTATTTCAAGATGGGATATTACAGATGTCAAATGTGTTTCAGATAGAAAGCATACATAACATAACTAGGGTTTTGGACTTGACCTAGTTTCGATCAGCTGATGAGGTCAGACACCTACTAAGCTTGTATAGTAGGGAATTAATTTTATTTGTTTATTTAATCACTTTAAACCAGTTTTGAATAATTTCTAAATATAAATGAAACCCTTGAACAAATTAAAATTTTTTTTTGAATTTTAAAATTTTGGGAATTTGAATTTTTTGAAAAAAAAAAAGAAAAAAAAATTTTTTGATTTTCCGCCTGCCAGCGAACGCATATTTTAGGTAGGGATTGTTTTATTATGTGTGTATTTACCACGTTTTGTTGTTTTGTTAATTGTTTAGTTTACTGATTTCTTGTATTGAACTGTATTGTTAGACTAAGACATGTTAGGTTAAGGATTTGTCCAAGTAGAGAAAACTCTTAATTCAAGTCATTTTAAAGGAAACAAAAAATAATGAAGAGAATTTTTTTGAGCATATTATTTTTTTTGAACGTTGAATTTTTTAAAAACTTTTGTCAATTTTAAAGAATTTTTGTAATTTTTCAATTTCACAATGTATCATGTAATGTGAGTATGTGTGAGCCCAGTATTTGCTAAAGGCAGCCCAGCTTTCATACAAGGGGAAACATATCGGTGGAGGATCTGGCATACTCTGAGCCAGGGATGGAGGATGTTTGGGGGTAGCATGTTAAAAGGCGAGGCGCGCTGTGGTACGAGTCTGCTCGATTTCTCGGTGTTGGGATCTCTTACGGAGAAGTCCAGTGATCTCGTTCAGATGAGTCCATGGTCGCTGAGCCAGGGGGGTCGTGTACCCATGAGATTAAGAACCAGGGGGTTGTTGGCACCAGTTCCTCACCGGTCCCCTTCGGGGTTTGTCGATGAGATTTCTTCTGTTATGAACAGCAGAATTCTCATCGAGGGGGTATTGTAGAGGGTCAATTTTTGGGTGTTTTTATTTTTACCGTATGGGGCAAGTACATTTTTATTTCTTTCATTTTGGTGCAGGCTTGTAAAAAGAAGTTGTGAAAATTATTGTGTAACGAAATTCATTCCATTATAACAGAACGCATGGCAACGTTATTTCCAAGGTTAAGAAACAGTTTGAGACAAAGGCGTTACGCAATTTCAATTGTGTAAGTCGGCGAGCGAAGCATTTACCCCCTTCAAACTTCTCAGAAATCTGTACTTGTGTGGCAGCACACAGACGCAACTGTATCACCACAAACTCGAGTGACGCATCCAGCCACCAAACCGGATGTCCTGGGACGAGTAAACTTCAGCAATGCGCTTTTGAGCGGCAGGAAGTGCTGTTTACGTCCGGTTCCTACCATGACGTCAGCCTGTGCCTAATTGAAATCAGTGTCCATGTTAACCTAAAAAACTACAGGCATGGCATGGAGCGAAACTTCGGCAACGAAGGGGAAGGCCGTGACTTCCATACAACTATGAGATCACAATAGCGGTACCTGTTACCTTACCGTAGTCAGTCTACCAGTTGAAGACACCGGCGCCGGTACAATTAAAGTAGGCTCGCCAACAAAGTTTTAATTTATCAGTAGAAAAGGTGCTGATTACAACAAATTGTTATGTGACCGCGGTCAATCCACCTAGGTGGATTAGTCAAGAGTTTTTTTTTCTTCTGTAACAAAGACAGTGTAACTAAACAATACGCGTGTGCGGTGACCGCGTGGTCGATTTTTGGGGTGTGGAAATTAATTGGAAAATGTTAAGGGGTTTATAATTTATAGTGTGAATGTGAGTGTGGGCAAAGCTGGGCTGCTTTCCGTTTGTATCTGTGTTAATAATTGTGTTTATGTGACATACAAGGTAAGCTGTAGTCCATAAGTTTGATTATGTGAGCGTTGCACAACTTTAGAAGTGTATCTAAATGAACCTTCCAAATTCTTATAACAACTCAAAAGTAATTGATAATAAATAGTAATTCTCTTCAAACATGAGTTGTGTCATTGCTTTGTGTAACCCATAGACCATGTTTGTATCCAGCTACATGCGATCGAATCCTGGGACCTTGAAGAAGTAATCGTGCGGGTAAGTACAAGTTAAATTGAGATTGGGATAAATTGATGTGACTGATAGATTAGAACGTCACATCATTGATAGATTAGATCAGTCGGGGATGTGGTATTATACACGGCCACTATTTGATATTTTGATTTAATGTTTCAGTGTCTGGTGATGCTGTGGCGGCGGTCTTGTGCTGGCCGGTGCGTCAGAGCAGGCGCTTCAAGTGCCTGTCTGGCCCTGCGGTGTTGGGATCTCGAGAGAGAAGTCCAGTAAGGTCATTCAGGTGCGGCCACAGTCACTGGACCAGGGGGTAAGTTAACCACGATTTTAGTAAAACAAAGCGGGTTGTGGCGACATATCCAGGCTGATCCCTTTAGGAAGTATGAGAGTATCAATGAGAGTTTTTATGCTTCGGCATAAAACCTCTCATTGAAGGGGTATCGTAACAGCACAGATAGGCCCACCCTGGGGTAATTTGGGGAGAAATAATAATTGTGAATTGTATTTGGAAATCACAACGACGTATGCAATGTGAGCGAATTAGTGTCAAGGTCACCATCAGGACGCAAGAAAAGCAGTTATTTTTAGCCGCATGACATTTGAACTTTGTAAATCGAGATCACAAGTCACAACATATGACGTCAGGGCCGAACCTTTGAATACGTCACTGGGAATGTAGATTCAAATTAATGCCACCGTCAAAACTGACTTCAAAACGCAAGTAGAGCAATAGAGTGAAACCACGTGACTTCCCTGGTACCTCAGAAACTGAGGAAGTAAAATTCGCCCCAGTCGACAATCTTCCTTCGTGCTGTACAGCCGTAAAAGTTCCGGAACGAAATCACGGGCGCCCACACATCAGAAAATGTGAATTTTACATTTTGATCTGAAACCAGTATTTTGAATAACGAGGTAAATGCAGTGACAAATTTAAGTTGGAGTGACAGTTTCGGCTAGCAAATAAAAAGTGAAAACAGGGAGACAGCAAAGTAGTGCGTGCACGAGGAGACATCTTATGGACGTACAGCCAAGGATTATATAAGGGAAGTAAATTACACATAAAATCAATCAAAATCACGCAAATTTAAGAACTAAAATAAAATGAGCTCTAAAGGGGAATCTAAATTATGTACTGGGTGAGAGTATGTGTGCGTATGTGCGAGTGAAAATTATGTAATTAATAGCACTGGTTAGCGGTAAGAAAATTTAGTCTAATGTTTTCAATGTCTGTTTTCTTGTGTCTTAATGAAATTAAATGTTGTAACCTCATAAAAGAAGGGTAAATTTTAAATAAATAATGTACCGAATTAGTGTTCACATAGTAGACGTGTCGAAGAGGGAGAGAAAATATTGTAGTGATAATACAAAATAAGTCAATTTAATTGGTTCCTTTGACTATACAGAATCTAAAAATGATGTGTTGAATAAAACCAAGTTCATTTAAAAAACAAGTAGAGTTGAATCATTTATTTGAATAAACCATATCTATTCTCCAAAATACGCTCAACGAACTCTGGACCTGGTAAGTAAAAGTCACGATGTTGGTAGTCAGCAAAGATGGCAGCCAACAGAGTCAAAAACTAACATTATAAACAAAGTTCAATAATAAAGTAAAGTAGAGTTTGCAATTGAAATAAATTGTCACCTTTTAAAATCCTTTTCTTGTACTTAGTTCATTATTAGCTTAATATATTTACACAAATTTCCAGTTGTTTCATTCGTAAAAACAATTTAAAATCAATGACACCTATTTTTTATTCTAATATTTATGTCATCAATGAGTATGTTTGTGTACAAGTTAGAAATGTCGAAAGAGTATAATTTTGTACATTTGTTTTCTTTGTATATTTTTTAGTTGATCCGTGAGTTTGATACTAATTTTTATATTGCATTTGGCTAGAAGTTTTTTTATGTTTTAAAATTTGATTTTGAAATTTAGGTACAGTAAACCCTCGATTTAATGGACTAATTGGGGCTGAGGGGTGTCCGTAAAATCGAAAGTCCGTTAAATCGCAAATTTTGTTTTTTGAGGATATATTTAAATCAAATAGGCCTATAACACTTGAAATTTTAATACTATTAATATTATGCAAATACCGCATTGTTCCGAATACAAGCCACACTTTTTCTCCTAAAAACATGGTCGCTAATTTGGCCTGCGGCTTTCATTCGCGCGCTAACGAAATTCGAAGTTACACCTGACTTCTGGCGGGACCAACGCTTTTCGTATCTATGAGTTGTTTACTGCCTGAGCAACAGCAGTTTGCCAGGCTGTAGTTAACTCTGGCGTTATGATTTATGACTACAACCGAATGTTTTAACAGCAAACTGAAGAAAGAATAGGAAGATAAAGTGTAAGTGCGTGAGCACGCGTGCGTGCTCGCACCCTTCTGTAGGCAGCAAGACAAAGGATGAGTAGAGGGTGTGTAACATGTTTCTAAATAACAGGGAAACTGCCAGTGTGGTTTTCTATTGTAACAGCGACAACATCGCTTATCTATACTTTGTTTTCATTCGGCGTTTTTGTAGTGCGTTTGCGGTATAAGTGATATTGTGGAGACTAAAGGCACGCAGTCAAATCAAATTAAACGTAACCCGTACAATGCGAATTATAAATTAATTGTGATACAAAATGTAGAAAAAAACATGCAATTGCGAAGCCGCAAGGAAATTCGATATTGATGAATCCTGTATTCGACGATGGAGAAAACAGAAGGAACGACTTTTAAATGGAAATACTACGCAACGAGCATTCGCACGCGGGACCTCAAGTTGGGCGTTTTGTAGCAGTAGAGTCCAGCGTCTGTGAATACGTACAGCTTTTAAGAAGGCAAGGACTCCCTGTCACTAGACATGTTTTAAAATTAAAAGCTTTAGATATTGCAGAAGAATTAAAAGTCTCCGGTTTCAAAGGCAGCTTCGGGTGTATAAGACGAATGATGCGGCGAAATGGATTTGCGCTTAAATGACGTACATCACTTGCGCTAAAACTACGGAGTGACTATGAAGAAAAACTCCTACAGTATCAGTGGTTTGTCATTCATTTACGCAAGAAGCATAATTATTCACTTGAACACATGGGAAATGCCGATGAAACGCCCGTATTTTTTATTTACGTATATTTACGGTGGACCAAAAGGGAACTAAATCTGTAACAGTAAAGATTACGGGAAATGAAAAATTACGTGCCACTGTAATGCTTGCTGTATTAGCCGATGTACGAATATTTCACAGTGAAATAAGATGCATATCAGTGTATATTGTTCAGTGTTAGTCGTCATGATGTCTTCCACTGTGCGACGCCTGCGTCAACAACAACGCAAAGACAGGAATACTCCGTTCTCATCAAATACAATTGAAGATGAGAAAATTTGCGTGTTTCAAAACAAGAAGAAAAGAAACTAATAAAGAATGCTGCGATAGCCAAGCAATATCACCAGAACAGGAGAGTCTGCAGTTTATGCACATTATACGTTTCAAAAGCCTAAAAACCATTATCATGCTTTTTTTTTCCGTTAAATCCAAAGTCCATTAAATCGAGGGTTTACTTTATATTACAATTTGTAAAAACTGAATTATTATACTGTGCATATCTAATTTTTAACTAAATATTGTGTAAATTGTATTGTTACACTGAAAAACATTAATTGTTACATACTGTTTGTTTATGCATGTTTACTGAAAATAATATGATGTGTGACATGATTCTACTTATGTTCTTTTAAAATATTGATTTCTTATAATAAAATACATAATAAACACTACTATGCCCTCATCTCATTTTAATTATCCATTAACTCTTATTTGAATCTTAGTTAAAGCAAAATCTCTCTTACTCCAAATATATACGATAGCGACCTTTTACAGTTGAATTGGTTCACTCACCATGTGACACTGGAGTTATCACTTCTAGCATGTGTCCCACGACTCACCCCTTGTTTTTTTTTTCATGTGCTGTGTTGATATGTCAAGAAAGTGTTCTAGATGAAATGTGTATATACCCGAACAGTGCTTAGTCATTATAGAACACAAGACAATTTCTGACAGAAAAATACGAACTGAAGTAACAGATTTGCTTAAAGTTTAAAAAATGTATGCATGTAAAAAAAGTATGTAGTCAGTCTGTAAAATGAACATCCTGAACTACACTGTAACTTGATGCTCAACAATACAGTAATACGTTAATTTTTTATAGCCCAAGACGTCTACATACGAATTTTTTCTCTTCCCCTTAACACTTTGTTAGATGGATGTTTGACTTTATATAGAATTATGTATTTTTATTTAGTACACATTCATTTTTAGTTAGGAATGTAAAAATGTCTATATTTAAATGTAAAATAAAAAAGTACGAGTCTAACAGCAGCCTTTACTTCTTTTCACACAAAAATTGTACACTATTAATGATACAAAATGCTATAGTTATTTATTAACAAGGGCTTTTTGACACAGTATGTCATATAAACATTCACACAGAATTTTCATTTGGAATGAACATGATAACTAAAACACTTACAACAACAATTCTTGTTTGTTGTACTTAGTGACATTGAACTGGAATGTAGGTTTAAAATATACATACTACACTACATTAAAAAAAAATCATTTTAAAATGTTATTTTACTTTATAACAAAGATGTCTTCTACATCATTTTAATTGGGAGACAAGTGCTGTGTTATTTTTGACTGCATTATTAATTAAAGTAAATTTTTTTCTTTGTTAGTCTCAAAATGAAGACTGTGACAAAGCAATGTTGGATGCCATTTTATGATAATTTACGCACAAAAATGTATATTATGTACAATTAGTTTTCGATATATAAGCTGTTTTCATAATTGATGTACCTAATTTACTATTTTTAAAAAATTAAATTTTAATTTGACAAAGTTTGATTACATTTTTTTACCATTTGGAGTTCACACACACACACACACACACACACACACACACACACACACACACACACACACACACACACACACACACACACACACACACACACACACACACACACACACACACACACACACACACACACACACACACACACACACACACACTATGGGTCTGTGAAATGTAATTTCAGAAAGAATTAAGTTGTAGTACATATTCATACTTGATTTTATGGAAACATAGCACTTGTACTTTCCAGCAAAATAAAAAGTTTGTGATTGGTAGGTTAGTAGTTAATGCTAATATGAACAAAGATAATAGTTATGGCTAGCCATGTTTAGTTCACAATACATTACTATTGTACTAATATTAATAAGTCTATACAATACAGCATGTCTAAAATAACAACCAGAAATACTTGACTAATTATTAAGAAATCCCATTTAAAAAGACAATATACAGTTTATAAATTTTGTACAACAGATTGTGTTTGGGTTTTTTGGACTGTTTACACAGAATTTTATGAAGGTTTCCCAGGCTCTTGCATACAAACACCAATATCAATCTGAAAATTTGTTACTAAACCCAGACTCACTAATCTGTATACAAAACTACTTCAGGTTCAGAGAATGTTGTTAGCTTTGATAAGACAACAGCAAATCACCTGCCTTGGTAAGGAAGGAATACAAATCAATCAGGAACAGATTAACCAAAGACAACAAAAAATTCATGCTGTCTATTGTATTGTATATTTGCAGTTTTAAAGGCCTCAAAAATTTGTGAGTAGCAAGCAGTTAATGAGATGTAAATATTTTCAACAAATAAGGCTATATTCTGCTCAGTACTTGAACACAAATACTCATGTTATACTACTTCTGGAGAAACTTGCCATTATTATTTAATTGTCACTGTATTACAATACATAATAATGGTATTATAATAATTTTGCCATTAATATTTAACATACTGATGTTACATTAATATACTGTCCACAATGGAGAGCTCTACTTACACAACAAAGAGCTGCACATTAAAAAGTATAAAGAAGTCGTTTCAGGCACAGTAGTATGCATGATGCACCACAGTAGACCATACAGGACTTTCTGTGACCAGTACTTTTTTGAATACTTGTGAAGAGTGTTGATAATAAATCCAGTAAGTTGCAAACACATGCTAGTACAATACAGCTTCAGTTTTTTAGTTGAAAGCTGATGTCTGACTTTGTGTTTAGTACTACATCATATTATTAAATTATCTTATTATCATTGTCATTGATATTGTTAATATTATTATAATTACATGAATACAATACCATAAAATATGGTACAGACAACTAGTAAAATTCTACAACCAATGAAAGAGCTCCTGAGTAGCCAGTAAGGGGGCTCACAAATACTTCAAAATGAAAATATTGCACCTTAGCGCTATCCCTTCTCCACCTAGAGCACAACAGTAACTTCATTTGATTACATTCTATAACATTTATGACTATTATACATTCTAAACTATTATGTAAAAAGTTACATGTGAAAGAAAATGAAACAACTTTCTGTGCAAAAACTTATCTTAAAAGATACAGTAACATATAGCACACCTTGCATTGTTATAAATGAGTACTACTTTGACAACATATTACCGGTACCTTTTTTTAACCTATGGATCCAGTTAAAACCTTTTGACTTTAGTTATTAAGAACCTAATAAACGAAGTTACACAAATGTAAAAATAAAAAATAAAAACATAATAACAAAATTATTTGTACAAAACCACCATACAATCCATACATACTCGGTACATAACTACAGTATATTAGAAAATAAATATACTAATATGTAGCAATGCTACCAAAGAAACATGCACTCAGTTCATGACTATTATGTACATTCTTTGCTCATTTGTTCCAATAACAAATACATATATTTATATAGAATTCAAACACTTTTTGCTACAGTCCATTTCTTGATGCATATATTTTTTATTTAATATTTATAATTTCTTTACCTCAAGATATTTTTTTTCTTATTCAGAACATGCTTTGGGAAGCATATTGTTCCCATCCTCAACCACCTTAATTTTGTATCTTATTGAGTACGTGTGTTTCGGTTGGTTGTTGCTATGATTTCCTGTAGGCTTTTGATGTTTTGAATTGGTATTATTGTGTATACACCACATTGCATGAAATAGTTGTTTTAATAAATCTGCTTTATTAATGATAACCATCATTATGTGTCTGGCATTATAGGCCTCTCAAATATTATCTGTTAACATTTTTCAATTCTCACTATACTATATTAACAACTAGTTCTGTAACAAACATCACATGTTTATAACAGTTTAATACAAATATATTCACAATTAGTTTTGCAAATCTCAGTCATTACAATCACACTCAGAAGATAGCCATTGCTAGTACAAGCTAAGCTTTTATATACATAATATTAATGAATTATAAGATCACAAAATGATTTTTACATGAAATGGTTTTCTAGTTGTTCATATGACACATAGTCACATTATAAAAGATATTTTGTTTCTAGCACTGACAAGGACATATTTATTTTAATAATATATCAGATGAGACATTGCAATTTGAAAATATTTTAATTTTACAGAAATTTACATATAAAATTTTAATTTGTCTCGTAAGAAAGTTCAACTCTCCTCTCATTTCACATACAGATGGGTTGGCTGCCTTGGAACTGGCATTACAATGCGTTAGCAACCCAAAGCTCTTATTTATTTTGTTAATAAGATGGAGAGATGTCGCAGTGAGGAAAAACAAATATTACTCAGAACCAAACACCAATCACAACTTTATTTGAAAAACACTACTTTTTTAGTCAGTTTGATACTGTATTCATATATACGAAATTAAATTCTTCTCTTAGAGCCCTTTCTGTTCTTCTGAATTTACTTTTTACTGTAGTTTCATAAACATTAGTTTATGAAATTTCACATGTATAGTATTTTATTGACAAATAAACATAGTAAACTAATGTTTTATTAATTTTCCTGATTATCCAAGTTTTCTATTATCCGAGGTAGTTGTGGACCACATTAACTCAGATAAATGAGACTCCACTGTACACATTATAATCTTTGCTAGTGCAGTATTTAATGTGATAAGGTTAATGTGAAAAAATCTAGGGATAGATTGTATTGTATGTTTTGATATAGCCACTTAATACAGTATATTTATAATAATTTTAAAATAAACCTATAAAATTAGTCAAGCAGTAGGATTAAAACTTGCTGGGTCCATGGCCTAAGGTCTCCTTGTAGGATACCACACTTTTCAGTCATCTTCAGTGGAGTAGGGACTGAGATCTCGCTGCCTGAATAGGACTAGTCGAGATTTGTCTATACAAGCAGTTGATATATTGGTTTCCACTCCACTGAAGATAGTTGTCACAACTACGGCCAAAACATTAGGTATCCCACAACGAAGCCTTAGAACGCATTTTAATATTAAAATATTAATTGTATGTATAAAAACCCCAGCCATGAGTTTTTATTAAATCTAAGTTGTATTAATTAGAGGAGTGATTATTATGGTTATCAAACAGAATAATTACTGTTGTACACCACTATAGAAAAATTATTCCGATTAACGCTTTCAAGCTTCACAGCTCATCGTCAGATCGGAAATAACAATAATTAATTATATTACGGTTATCGTAGAACTACATAAAAATATCTTGTAACAAAAAAAATAAATAAATAAAGCATAAAAAAACACTGACTATCATGAATACAGAGTCAAAAGACTAAGAAAAGAAAGAAATCAGTACAGTCAAGAATGACTGTACTCAGACAGATGCCAGTAGGCAGGTTGGTTCATAAAATGATATTTTCTGAGCTACCTAGCACTGCATGTTTGTACTACAATCTTTTAGTACAGGCCATTCAAATTCTAAAAAATTTGGTTAACACCTCCTTTGTGTGTGTGTGCATTTGTTTTGTGCTGAATTCAAACTGTTGCCTGTGTGGTGTTTTGGCCACTACGAGTTAGATGTAATGCCCTTAAAAGGGCTACTGTTATGTTTTGATAGCATTTCTGATATCCTATTTCGTCTTTGAAGTCATATATTCCCAATTTTGCACCTTGTATATAATTTAATACTATATTAATATACAATCAATCAAGACTTTTTTTCTCTTACTTCAGACATGTTTTGAGCATTCAGTAGCATGCTCATCATAAACCAATTTGCTTTTTTGTCTCATGAAGTATTATTGGATTTGGTGTAAAAATTTGATCTGTGAGTATTTCTGTTGTTCAGTGTTTAAAAAATTGTGTATTGACTTGTATTTGTTTGGGTATTAGTTTTTTGTGCTTTATATGTTTATATGTGTGTAGGTTTCCTCAAATGTTCATTATAGTGCCTCTGTGTGGTATATGTTTTATTCATGTCATGTTGATGTTTTGCTATTTGTGTTCTGTATTTTTGGATGTGTAGCTAAATTGGATTTATAAATGTTTGTTTGTTTTTGCATGCATTTAGATGTTCAAAATATCGTTTAACATATACCACACATTCACACACGCGTGCCTGATTGCATGCGTGTGTGTATAGGGGGTTGTGATTAATTATATCATGCCTGAATTCTTGCAATGGGCGCTGTACAGTGAGTTGTCAGCTCTATTGTTTTGGTGCTCTAGAAAGTACTGTAGTGTGCAGTAATAGACGTACATGGTTGTTTACATGATAGGTGAATGTGAAAAATGTCATCCTGTTTGTTAAAAATGTTTGATTGTCTCCCAATTCCAATTTTTCTCTTGTAAAATGTGTGGAAGCTATAAGGATGTAAAAGTCCATGTAATTCACCCACCCTACAAACAACACCACAAGACCAGCGCCAGCAGGGTAGTTAACCAAAATCATCACATGTTCAACCAAACTCTTACATTCATGTCACATACTTTTTAGAATAAGTCACACATAGGAGCATGCAGATCAATAAAATGTAACTGAAATTGATATAAAACATCACCCACAAAAATAGCAGAAGGAAAACTGCAAAACTCTCCACCCCACACAACACATCCCATCTTAGAACATATTTATTCTGTCAATGTTGTATTTGTGTGTGGGGGAGGAGGAATCCTGTTCAGAAACACAATTTTATAAATCTTGTCCAATTAATCTTAAATATTTGTTCTTAAATTATAAAACACATGTTGTGGCACTAATTATGTATATTATGTATTACTAATTCTATTTTGTAATTACTTAATGCTGATAGTACGCAGCATTTACACATGCATTGTATGACGTATTCATACAGGAGTTTATGAAAATTAAAATGATTAAAATTAATCAGTAATGGAACAAAATACTTAATCGACAAAGTACTTCATATTACTTAATAAAGAGTAATGAACATTATTTTAATGTAAATTAACTTTAACCAATATGTTTCAAATTTAACTTTTAAAGTTCTGCTATTTTTACAGACACTTCAACAAAACTACATTTATAACACTGTCTGTTTAAAAATTACAAAATCTTAATAACATTTAGTAATTAATGTAATTACCCTAATGAATACAATAAGTACAAAATATAATATAAACTTTATACTCTATTACAATGTTTCACAAATCACAGTCACTTCACACAGTTGTAGATAAAAATTACTTTTTTTTGTATCTCACCACTTCCAACTAAAAACCAGGAAAACTAAACCAAGAATTCTGCACTCACAGTGTTTGACAACAATCAGTAACATATATATATATATATATATATATATATATATACACATATATATATATATATTTCAATCACTTTCTGCTACAGTCCGTTTCTTGATGTATATAATACTATAATACTTATAACTAATTTACCTCAAGATATATTTTTTTTCCTTTAGGAACATGTTTCGGGAGATCCTGTTCTCCCATCTTCAGCCTTCGCCATCTTCATCAAGATGGCGAAGGCTGAAGATGGGAGAACAGGATCTCCCGAAACATGTTCCTAAAGGAAAAAAAATATATCTTGAGGTAAATTAGTTATAAGTATTATAGTAATATATATATATATATATTTATATATATATATATCCATCATTTTCTATATAAGTAACTCGATGTTTCTTGCAGTAATTGTATAATTTGTGATCTTTTCAATTTGTTTCTTCTGCAAGTAGATAAATTGTATATTCTTTTTAACACCTGACGCACGTTTCACTGAAAAATATCAGTATCATCAGAGGTTTCTAAGTGAATTAATAACAATCGTAATAATTCTGTTAATATAAAAGTAACGAATAATCGAATTTGTATCGATTTTAACGTAAAATAAAATAACTGATAATCGATTTAGGTCGATTAGTTAACGATTGTTTTAATGTTTATTTCTTCAGCAGCTGTTTTCTCGGTTATATTTGAAATTTTGTTTATATAGTATTTTATTCACATTTATTTTTATTTTTTAGTAAATTTATAATTTTAAATAGATCGTCTTGTTTTGTTTTTATTTGGGTTTGTTCTTTAATTAATAAATTATTGTTATTGTGTTTGTAAATGTTAAGATTTTCCCAAATATTCATTTTTTGACCTTTTTGTATGTTTTTAATTAATTTTATATTTTCAATGTTTGGAAACTGGTGGTTATTATTTAGACAATGTGTGGCTAAATTAGATTTATAAATATTTGGTTTTAAATATGCATTGCGGTGTTGAACGAATCTATCTCGTAGTTTTTTCTTCGTCTGGCCCACGTAAAATTTATTGCAATCTGGACATTCTATTTTATATATTCCATTTTTATTGTGAGTATTGGATTTAGTTTTAGGTTTTATTTTATTAAAAATTATATTATCTGTGTTATAAGATATTTTTAAATTAGTATCTTTAAATATTTTATTTAGTTTTTGAGTTATATTTCCGTAATAAGTGAAGGTTGTATATTTTATATTATTATTAATAGATGAATTTTTAAATGTAGTGTTTTTAGGAATTTTATTAGTGATTTTATGTTTAATTTTATTTTCTAATTTATTAATAGTTTTTATTTTGTATCCATTTTTAACTGCTATTTGTTGGATAATTTTTCTTTCTTTGTTTCTTTCTGTGTTATTTAATGGGATCCTAAGCATTCCAAAAAATGCCTACACCTTAATATTTTTCCAAAATACACAAAAATAATAGTAAAAAACAACAATAACAATAAAGTAAGCAAATATATTACTCAAGCCCAATATAAATGGATTAAAGACGAAATATCAAATAATTACAGAAATATCGACTACATTAATAAACAATTAATTAATTTACATCTTCTTTTAGCCAACACACTTGATTATCATACATGGAATAATAAATATATTAATATGCTTAAAATACTAAATAAACACAAAACAATTAAATTTAACACAATCAATAAAAAACTTAAAAATCTACTAATAAATAGTACACCTAAAGAAGATAACCAAAATTTACACACATTAAATAATAACCACACTTTTTACCCAAAATTCGTAAATTTATCTAATATTAAATTCACGGAAAACAAAATTGCTACCCTAGAATCATCAAACAAAACAAATCTTAAAAATGTAAACAAATATGTAATAGATAAAATATCATAGTCGAAACTGAAAACGCAATTAATAATGTAGAACACGAAAAACAAGATAAAATAAGAACAGAAGCCTCAATGGAAATAATAAAATATATCAAAAAATATACTAACCAAAATCATCATATTAAAAATAAAAATAAACAAAATAAAACCATTAATATAATAAAACAGAAACTAACGACTAATAACCTCACTTTAACCAAAGCTGATAAGAGTAATAGTACAATAATAATTTCTCAGAAAGATTTAGACGATAAAACAGAAGAATTTATAGTTAATAATAATTGCATAACATTAAATAAAGATCCCACAAATAAATATCAAACACAAATAACAAATATATTAAAAAATAGTAACCAAATCATAAATCCTAAAGACTCCTTTAAATATAAAATGGATAATCCTTGTGCACCAAAATTAAATTCTTTAATAAAATTACACAAAATCAATAAACCTATCAGACCTTTAATAAACGCTAAGACCGCACCAAATTATAAAATATCGAAATTATTAACTCAAATCTTAAAACATAAAATTGAACTTCCAGCAAAACACAATATAAAAAATAGTATCGAACTCACGGAACAACTAATAAACGTAGAAGTAAACAGAAATACAAAAATATATTCATTCGACATATCAAACATGTATACAAACATTCCCATTGAAGAAACTATAAATATTATAATAAATAATCTGAAAACAAATAACGAAAGTAACACATACATTAAACAGTTAACTAATACTTTAAAAATAATTTTAAATCAAAATTATTTTCAATACAACAACAAATTGTACTATCAAACAGATGGCCTTGCCATGGGAGCCCCAACCTCCGCTATCATATCAGAAATCTTCCTACAAAAACTCGACAAACAAATAATAAATATAATAAAATTAAACGACCCATTAGGATGTTATTTTAGATACGTTGATGACACTCTGTACATTTCCCAAAACAATGGTATAAATATAAATAAAATATTCAACTCCATAAATAATTTACATTCTAAAATAAAATTCACGTTAGAAGAAGAATCTAATAATAAATTAAATTATTTAGACTTAACAATAAAGAAAAATGAAACAAATTTTGAATACGCAATATACAGGAAACCTTCTCAAACTGACTTAGTAATACCAAATACTTCTAATCATCCTCCCCAACACAAAATGGCAGTATTTAATTCCATGATTTACCGAATGCTTAGGATCCCATTAAATAACACAGAAAGAAACAAAGAAAGAAAAATTATCCAACAAATAGCAGTTAAAAATGGATACAAAATAAAAACTATTAATAAATTAGAAAATAAAATTAAACATAAAATCACTAATAAAATTCCTAAAAACACTACATTTAAAAATTCATCTATTAATAATAATATAAAATATACAACCTTCACTTATTACGGAAATATAACTCAAAAACTAAATAAAATATTTAAAGATACTAATTTAAAAATATCTTATAACACAGATAATATAATTTTTAATAAAATAAAACCTAAAACTAAATCCAATACTCACAATAAAAATGGAATATATAAAATAGAATGTCCAGATTGCAATAAATTTTACGTGGGCCAGACGAAGAAAAAACTACGAGATAGATTCGTTCAACACCGCAATGCATATTTAAAACCAAATATTTATAAATCTAATTTAGCCACACATTGTCTAAATAATAACCACCAGTTTCCAAACATTGAAAATATAAAATTAATTAAAAACATACAAAAAGGTCAAAAAATGAATATTTGGGAAAATCTTAACATTTACAAACACAATAACAATAATTTATTAATTAAAGAACAAACCCAAATAAAAACAAAACAAGACGATCTATTTAAAATTATAAATTTACTAAAAAATAAAAATAAATGTGAATAAAATACTATATAAACAAAATTTCAAATATAACCGAGAAAACAGCTGCTGAAGAAATAAACATTAAAACAATCGTTAACTAATCGACCTAAATCGATTATCAGTTATTTTATTTTACGTTAAAATCGATACAAATTCGATTATTCGTTACTTTTATATTAACAGAATTATTACGATTGTTATTAATTCACTTAGAAACCTCTGATGATACTGATATTTTTCAGTGAAACGTGCGTCAGGTGTTAAAAAGAATATACAATTTATCTACTTGCAGAAGAAACAAATTGAAAAGATCACAAATTATATATATATATATATATTAGTCACTTTCTGCTACAGTCCGTTTCTTGATGTATATAATACATTTAATATTTAAAACTAAATTTACCTCAAGATGTTATTTTTTTCCTTTTTTGGAGCATGTTTCGGGTACTATCTTGTACCCATCCTCAGCCTTCCAGTTTTTTTTTGTCTGGTGAAGTACATATGTGTTGTTGGTTGACTATTATTATTGTGGCTTCCTGTTGGCTTCTGGTATTTCATATTGGTTTTATTGTGTGTGATTGTGATGTATGTGTTAGTTTTTTGTGTATTTTCAATGTTGGTGCTTTGAATATTGTGTCACGTTTTGTATTGATTTGTATTTGTTCAGGTATTAGTTTGTTTTCTGTATTATGTTTGTATATTTGTAAATTTTCCCAAATGTTCATTATGGTGCCTTTGTGTGGTATATGTTTTATTAGTGTTACATTTTTTATGTCTGGGAATTCATAACTACAGAGTATTAGAAATAAATGTAATATAACGATTCACTCACTTCACAACTATTGTGTATATTCTTTGTTCACTTGTTGCAATAACAAATACATATATTTATATAGTAATTTAAAATTTGTTTATATTACCTCAAGATGTTATATTTTTCCTATTCGGAACATGTTTCGAGAGCTCCCGTGCTCTCATCTTCAGCCTTCGCGATCTTGCGTCTGGTGAAGTATTTGTGTGTTGGCTGAATACTGTTAAGGTTTCTTGTTGGTTTCTGGTCTTTTAAAGTTGTATTATTGTGTGTGATTGTGGTGTATGTATTTGTATTTTGTGTATTTTCAATGTTGAGTGCTTTGAATATTGTGTCATGTTTTGTATTGATTTGTATTTGTTCAGGTATTAGTTTGTTTTCTGTATTATGTTTGTATATTTGTAAATTTTCCCAAATGTTCATTATGGTGCCTTTGTGTGGTATATGTTTTATTAGTGTTACATTTTTTATGTCTGGGAATTCATGTCCTGTGTTTATTGCATGTGTGGCTAAATTGGATTTATATATTTCTGGTTTTTTGTATGCATTTAGGTGTTCAAAATAACTTTTTTTCAGCTGTTTTTTTTTTTGTTTGTCCTATGTAACATTTATTGCAATCTTGGCATTCAATTTTGTATATGCCGTTAGTTGTTGTATTATCTTTGTTGTGTGAGCTATTTAGATTTTGTAATTTATTTTTATTAGTTTTGTATGCTATTTTTATATTTGTGTTTTTAAATAGTTTTGTTAGTTTTGTCATTTTATTATTTATGTATGTGAATGTTGAAAATACACAAAAAACTAACACATACACCACAATCACACACAATAAACCAATATGAAATACCAGAAGCCAACAGGAAGCCACAATAATAATAGTCAACCAACAACACATACGTACTTCACCAGACAAAAAAAAAAACGGAAGGCTGAGGATGGGTACAAGATAGTACCCGAAACATGTTCCAAAAAAGGAAAAAAATAACATCTTGAGGTAAATTTAATTATAAATATTAAATGTAATATATATATATATATATATATATATATATATATATACACACATATACATACATATACACATATACATACATGGTCTGACACAGAATTAAGAAGCAGAAGAGAAGGATAGGTAATTGATATCAACAACAGAACTTGTGGGGTGACATCAATCCTATGTACAGATGACAACACGTGGACAATGTAATCTCTTACAAATATATGCACTTATGCACATGTGTGTACACATACCCATGTGCATATGTGCACACACAAATTATTTTATTCTATTGGGTTTTACTTACAAAGAATATATTGTTTACATAAGTTTACAAAATAATATTAAGCTAAGATATATTCTATTTCCATTACTTTTAACTAAATAAATTATTTAGTTAAAAAGAATTAAAACTAAAACTGTAAACATAACAGTTAACAATGTAACAAAGCATTGAGAAATCTATATAAAAACTTATTTAGCACATAAAAAACCTGAAGTATTACAGAACTGGAAGAAACAAAAGACATTTCATTTTACTATACAAATTAAAATTTTAAATATTAAAAACGTTTTATATATAAAATGCTTTTAAAAACTATTTACAAAAAAAACGATGCTCGCATTGAATTTGTACTTTTATTATTCATACATGCAGTCTGGCTATATTATAAATAATGTATATTATACTTGTGTTATACACAATCAACATTCATGATGACTCAGTATTAAAATAATTTAGCTCATACTTTTTCCACATTGGTTGAAAAAGTATTGACCATTAAGCTTTCAAGGTAATATATTTTTTGCTTACAAAAATGTACATTAAGCGTAAACAAATTACAAAGTTGGAACAACCAGTTAAAAATTCGTTTAATTTTTGTTCCACTAAAATTCACAGGAACTAAGTAGATGTAAACAACCCGCTAGGAATAAAGAAGTTGAAAGATGATTTCCAAATGTAGAAAAGAGTGGAGTAAAAGTGTTGAGAAGCCAAGGTATGTAGAGCTAAATTAAGTCGAAGCTGTAAACAAATAATTACTTAGCAGCATACAAGCTGAGAAAGCTACAAGTATATGAAAGCACTCTGCCTCCCATCTTACAACACATTCCACAGGCAGTAAAAACTGTATTCTCTACCAGGATTCTTACAACTATTCCCACATATTGTACCCAATTTCTTAAAATCTATCCTGCTGGTCCTTTCTCTCTTTCAAAGTGATTCACTGTCCTGCTTACTATTCAACTTATTTATGGAAGCAGCAGTCAGACTCAGGCCATGACATTAATAAACACATATTCCAAAATACTAGCATATGCAGATGAAATTGCTATTTTAAGGATGTTTATACGTTTTTCCAGTTTAAAGAATTGGCATAGTTTGAAGATTCTTTAGTCTTAAACAAGGAAAACCAAGTTATATGACTGTATCTGGATTACATGTTCAAATCAACAGTTATGGCCAATCACTTAGTTTCCATGATGACACATTTGAATCAGTGTGAACATTTAAATGTCTGGGTTAGCCAATCTACTGTCAAGAGCATCAAATTATCTCCTTCTTCTTTATAATTTACAGTGCTGCTCTACATCTCAGAAACGTGAGTCCTGACCAAACAGTGAAGATGAATTGGAAATATTTGGGATAAAATGTGTATATATGTCCGTGTATATATGCAAATTATATGTAATAGTAAAGAAGTTTATATTTCACTACAGTACATGATCATAACAATATGACAAAGCAGGGGCAGCTTACAAGAGATAATCATACTCATATGATGTCATAATTTCTTCACGTGTTAACATGAGCTCTTTGTATCAATATAAAGGTTTTACGAGACAGATGCTCCAACTGAAATAGTTGATTGTGTGCTATTCTTGACTGTTGTGGATACTAAGTGTCACCACTTAACCACAAAAATTACTGGAATCATAATATATGGAAATCATTAGAATTTCTCACCAAAATGGCTGTTTTGTTTGCTAACAGTTCCATGCGTTACACCAAGTTTACAGTTACCATGTAAAGTCCAGTTGTAATTGTAATTGTAAGTTACAATTTATCATATAATCAATAAATTTGGAACAACCAGACTGACTGACAATCAAATAATACTAGTATTTCTATGAAATCCAAGAGCAATTTAAAATACTGCTGCTGTTTGGGAAAGTGTGTGTTAGAATTGAAGACAATCAGTTCCTCATTGTGCACAAGAACTTGGGACTATTTCAGACTTTGACTTTAGTTATGAGATGAGACTGAAGACTCCATCCATTCATAAATTCGATAAACACAAGAACTGAATCCAAATAACTATTAGTCAGCACCACATATGGTTGAGTAACTTTAAAGCAATTGGAACTTAACCCTGATTTTACCATAAAAATCATTTTTAATGATGCTCTTTTTTGGTTCAATGGCTTCACTAATCCACATCAGATTCAAAACATATGATCCATCTAAAAGTCACCATTTGTGTGGATTTTGACTCAGTACAATTTATCTTACTGTGTTTTTCTTGTTTTCTAAAATTGTTAAAATTTTATAAAATTCTAAAATAGATGCTACTAAAATTAGGTCTTATTTTTTCTAAAATAATTAAGGAGCTGCATTTACTGTAACAGCAAGAGGTATCGATTTATCTTACATGTTGTTTTAATAAAAAAAGCTATGTGTCATACCTCATTCAAAGCATGATTTATTGGCTGAAAAGTTCCAAGGAATTGTTATTTCATGAGATGGTAGCATCAACTGGCCACCAAAATGGTGTGATCATCTTTATGCTATTTTTGTGAGGTTACATTAAATATCTGGTCTATGCCAACAATGTAAAGGCAACAGTATCATTTGTGGCACTGGTGAAATTGAGCCCAACTGATAAGAGTATATAACAAAAAAAAGAATTGGACTATCAGGATGTACATCACCATATGGAGCTTGGAGCAGCCACTTGGGTGATATTTTTTATTACATAATGTATGTACTTTAAAAGGAAACAAAAAAATATTATATAAAAAATATAATTTGTTTTAAGTTTAAGGTCTGAGGACTCTTGAAGAAAAACCCCTTGTAATGGTACGTTATGTAACAAATTCTATTTTTGGCCAGTGAATCATACAAAAAGCAATTTGTAGACAAAGACGAAGTAAGGCAGAGTTGAGGTGTGGACGACGGCCAGGCACCGTGATGATCAAGTGAAAAACAAATGACGTCAATCCAAAGGAGGGACGGGGGGAGGTAACCGGAATGAACTGGTTTCAAATGTGTATTTGTACGGAATTGTGGTGCAGGAATGGAAACGAAGCGCCGCAGCCTCCAGTCAGCAACCGAACAGTACACACGCGTTTTATCAACCAAACAACAGCACACACAACCGAATCAACAGTTTTAAAAATGGTGATTAACAAGTGAGTTAAATCTAAACAAAAAATGCAAACATAAATTTGAACTTTTGGAACATTATTTCAGAATATTTTTTGTCGGGAAAGCTAATTATGACTGGTTGTGCAACGAGCCGGGGACTCCTCGACGAAAGAGCTAAGTAAACATAAAGGCGTAGTAAAATTGGTGAAAGTATACAAAATTGACTTTTTAAAACAGTATCCTAAAAAACAGCACAGTATGAAATAAAATTAAAATATGAGATCTCAATAGCGTGAGAGAGAGAGAGTGAAATAACAAAGGGTGTAGTAAGCGTTATAAGATAAAAACAAAGTACTGAATTGCACTTAAAGATTTTCTATTGATTTATTCTTGTTTTGGAATTATATTTTCTTTTTAACATCAACAAATTAAAGTACAATGTGCTGTAATAAAATAAAAACAGATTTCTCTTTATAATGTGTTAGTTTAGTTAATTACGCAGTCTACCCGAACCCTATTCTCTGTATCAATAAGTTCGCCTAAACGGCCCTGGAGTTTTTTCTGTGACGGAGTTTTTGTTTATTTGTCTAAATTGTTTTCTTCGGGAAAGTGAAATGGTTTCCACATTTCCTCCAAAAAATGTGGTGGCGACCTTGGGACTTTGGGGATCTTCAGACTTTATAAAGGTAAGTCGAAAAGAGTAAATAATCGGGATTTAGTTTCTTCTTTTTATTTTTTTCAAACAGTTACACCTTTAGGGTATTTAACATAACTAATGTACTTTGCAGTACAATTAAATGAATCATATGATCTCTCTCAATACAGAATTATACCTATATGGTATTTAACAAGTTTAGAGACACAGCAAAGCAAATACATACATTTTTCACATGACAGTCATAACTGTATGTGCTCATGAGTTTTGCTGTAACTGTGTGTGTGTGTGTGATAGGGGAAGGGGGAGAGATAAACAAAATGCTATCTGCTGACTCATGTTCTGAGAATTCAATTGGCCACAATGAATATGAATAATGTAATTGACTTAGTGCGCTCAAAAGTTATAATCATGTGAACTGTCTGTTTATATGATGTTAGAAGTGTAGTCTGTTAAACAGGTATCCATAAAAAACCTTAGGTTTACACTTACCTCATTCCTGATTTTCCAGTACAAGTTGGCACTCAATAGTTTTTCATTTTAGCTAATATTATTTGAATACTTGTCATAATAAATATTAATAATACACAAGTACATTATACATACTTATACAATATAGCACTATCGTCCATTCATTTGGTTGCTTCAGGAGGACAATCTGGCTGGTTGGATGGATGAGCAGCACGAAAGGCAGGATGATTTTCAAGTTCCCGATCAATTCTTAGTGTAATAGGGAATGGCCGTAAATCCACATGAAACCTACACATACACACACATTGGTCTAAATTTCATTGTTCTTAAAGATGTGAAAACTAACTGTGACATGTTTGTATCAATAAAAAACTAATACAAATACATTTGTAACTTATTTTATACATAAGTGAACAGGAGGGAAAGATAGATAACAAACAACATGCTCACGCGCGCGTGCACACACACACACACACACACACACACACACACTTTGAGTTACAAATAATTAAATAGGGAGTCAATCATGGTTTCATATAAAGACATGTGACATACATGAAAGAGGAGACACAGGTGAGGTTGCAGCAGTAAATTATTTGGAATAATCTTTCAATTCAGGCTTTGATAAGTATATACAATATCAAGCATGTTGACCCCTTCTATTAGTTCATATGTGAGGTAAAAGCAATAATTTCATTTAGTGTTCTTCGAGAGGGCATAGGGTTCATTCAATCAATATACTTGTCACATACAAGACATGGGAACCTTCAGTGCTAAGGGCAGTGTTAATAAAGAATTAAAAGTGATAAAAGTCTATTTACAAAAGTGTTCTCTGGGAGCATATAACAGACAGATCAATAATGTCACAGTATTTACATTTTGAGATTTTGGGACACTAATGTATAAATTTGGCATCATATAGAATAACAGAAAGTACGGTTTACGTTAATACTTTCTAGATGTGTAATATTTATGGCTGTGAACATATCACCATAAAGTACAATTATTATCATTTATAATATTGCTATCATTTACTATCACTTATTTTTATGCTACACAATAAAACTTCCTATACTGCATAAGGACGTGCACTTAAAACACACCCACCCCCTTCGAGTGTAAATTCACATCATCTGGGTACCATGTATTTTAAAATCCTGCAGTTCTTGAATATATAAAGCTGCAATATAACTGTAACTGTTTTTCAGTTTATACAAACAAAAAACCCTTGGTTATTCCTTTTCTTGACATATTAATAAATACACATTATTAGATCCAACTAGTGAAAGATTGTGAGGAAATTCACTTGGGTCATATAAAATTGTCCATTACTGGCTATTTTTTTAACATGTTGATGTTGGGCCCTTAAAATAGCTGTTCTTAGCCCAGGCCAGGCCATTATTCCATACACTTTGAATGCTGTAATTTCTAAAACATACTGTACAAATATTTTTACTAATGCTGTTATAAAGATCTAAGTGTCTTGTTTAGAATGTTATGTGCTGTATAAGACTTTGATGTCTATTTTGTCTGTAATTGCTTTTCAAAAAGTTGATGGTTTAGGAGAACTAAAAAATTAGCCGAGTTACACAAACTTAGCTAGTTTATTAGGTAGTTACTAAAAACTCAGAATGTTATTGTTACTTGTTATAACTATATTAAACAATATGTTACACAATGTTTCTGATATAATCTGCTTTATAAAGTTACATTTTTGTCATTTTTTAATTGAATTCATTTAAAATGTGATAGGGTTTTTAAAACGAGTGATCTAAGCATGATGGAATGTTTGCATCATCCCATAACTAATACAATTTAACATGCACTGTTTTTATCAGCTGGTGCTATGAAAGTGAACACACACACACACACACACACACACACACACACACACACACACACACACACACACACACACACACACACACACACACACACACACACACACACACACACACACACACACACACACACACACACACACACACACACACACACACACACACACACACACACACACACACACACACACACACACAGTCTACTGGATGGCTTAGGTGCTATAAAAGCTTGTTTCAAAACAGCTCTGTGGATGTATTGTACACACAGCGCCATACAGAAACACAATGACAAATAGGACAAAAATTGATTCTTGGAAGTTTTCAAACACTGCCAACTGACATCCAATGGCATCAAACTCATAACTTTTATATTGATAATCCTATTAAGAAATGACATAATGAATCAAAATCATTGTACACAATCAAAGGTTATGCTCTGAACATAATTTTGTTAGCAGATTTTAGTCTGTACTGGCCTGGTAAGAACGGAATGAGCTGCAATTAGGAATATTTCAGCAGTATTTAATTCCAAAAAATGTAATTTACGAATTTCTGCTGAAAAAAAAACAAAAATATAGGGATTCAAGGGTCAAGAACCCAGATGCACAAAAATTGTGTCAGATAACAAAGTTTTAGGCCAAGTTAATGAATTTAATTATCTGTACTGTTAACTATCCTTTAATAAATTGGTAGATGTAACAGAAAAGTTGCATCAATTTCAGAGATTCTTGGAAACGATTCAAAGAACTTTTAATAAGAAATAGTAATATATATAGAGGGAACTGTTATATACTTTCAATGTGAATACCCAATCTGTACATGACACCTCCCCTCTTGGAATCCATTCTGATTCTGTGCTACCAATATTTCTGCTATGGCACTATGTATATCTTATGCACACCTGTATCACAGATTAATTCATCTAAAATTCATGCACACTTGCTCCTATCTCCTTTCCTAAATAGTATTTTCACAACAACTATGTTCCACACATTTGAAATTCTACTACATTGGCTTCAACATAAATTAAAGAGGTATTCAGTCTTAAAAAAATAACAGGAAGATCTTTTTCATCCCGTTATTCTGAACATTTAAAAGCTCTAACCAACAACAATATACACTCCGCATTTGCCACACACATACACACAGAAAACCACAGTTACACCAACATAGACACCAATCTCGAAATTTTACATTACTTACCTAAAGGCCGAAAACTCAACACAACTGAACAATACGAAATATATAAACACCACACAACACAACCAAACAACATACTCAATGATCAATTACAATATAAATCACATACACTTTTTGACACAATTTTACAAAAAACAAACATCAAGTTGAATCCCTGCACCAATCCCCATCCTCCACACACCACCCCCACTACACCTTCCACACAAAAACCATTACGAAATGATGGCAGTCTGACTAAAAGCTGAAGAAGGCGGATACTTAAGCCGAAACGCGTCCGATGAAAAAAGTAAGTTTTTCACAAGATAAAGTTCATTTTTAGTAAAGTGATAGTGCTGTGAAAGAAGAGATGAACAATCAAGACAACTAAAAAAATAAGTCTGACATTGATTTTTATCAGATCCCATTGCTTTCATGTTTTCTGAATCCTCCAGAGAGTGCCACATTTCTTCTACTGTTATTTCATCTACGTACATATCTTCATATATTCACCTATCCTCAATCTAATTTCTGTAGATTATTTCATATGGATCATACCTCAGTTAGCGAAAAATTCAATCTATTGGTTTTCTTTTAATTATATTAAGCAATGCTAAGTCTTCTTTGGTAATACGCTTAATTTCATTATTTTGTATGCATTTTCATGGTGTTCATGTACTTAATTTCTATTTGACTTACACACATTTTACAAATTTCCATGTAATTTATTATTTTGCTATTGTGCATCTTCTTTTATATTTGAATATTGTCATGTTGTTTTTAATTTGCAGCACTCTATGATATGCATCCTTTTTCTGCTTCACTGTTTTTGCTAGTTCATTATTCCAAATGCATAGACCTCTACAACCACAGGTTTTGTATTGGTTCTACAGTGTTCCTTTAGCTGCTTGTACTACTGGTATATTGTTTCATTCAATTTCACATCCTCACCAGAAGTTTGCTGTGCAATATTTTGCATGTCTATTTTGATATACACTTGTTTTATTCCTTTGTTATTAAGTAAATTTATTTTTTATTCGATTCACGTTCACTATTTATAATGCCTCTCAACTTACTGTGCTTCCATTTAGCTAGCAATTTCATTACTTTTTTAAGCAATGATCTTTTTTTTTTTTATAACTCGGGTCTTTTCTTAGATATCATAATGAAATAAAGTCAATAAACCTTCCTCAAAGTAGCCACTATAAACCTGCAAAGTTTCATTCAGATCGTCACAGTAGTTTCTGAGATTAGTGCAATCAAACCCCCCCCTACAGATTTATTAATATAAATTAATGATCTTAATTCCCTCACTGCTCATGTATATTTATATATATATATATTTTTGTTCACAAAAATATATTGTTTATTGGGCGGCTCAGTAGACCAGTAGGTATGGCACCTGGCTACTTATCTAGAGGTCCTGGGCCCGCACCATAAAATCAAGTGCGTTTTTCAGCCCCCAGGTCGACTCAGCCTGTTGAAAATGAGTACCTGGGATAACATCCTGGGGACAATAATGGGCAGCTGAAGCGTAGTGCTGTTCTGCAGAGTCTTACAAAATATTTTGTTGTAAAAAACTGGAGTTTCTATTATACGTTCTGAAATAAGTGGAGAAAAGAAAATTTCAGATGAGAAAAGAAAAGAAAAAACAGTATAACACATACAATGAAGAACTGTAGAAATGAAAAATACAAAGAGACGAGTTGCTATAATTTTCTTCCTTATACTCTAAGTATTGTAGAAAATGTGAGTAGCATTTTGGAGGACACGTTACATAAAGTTTAAGCCTGTTAAAAAATTTGGTGACCTGGTACCTGTCAAGAACAAGCTTTTAGCATCTACATCAGTAGTTATTAAAATTCCATATGGTTACATTGCATCTATGTGCGTAAATAAAAAAGATACCAGTTCAGGAACAAATTAGGCAAGAATCATACACCAAAAATCATCAGTTGTTGCAACAACTGAATATCAATAAAACTGTTCCAGTCATCCCCACTAAACAGAACACTGTTCAAAAGTTATAGCTATCATACCAAGATGTCATCAACAAGTTGTTCAGGAATCTATTACAACAAACAAAAATCAAAATAAACTAACAAAGAGAGGAGTTTTATTCTATAAAATGTCTACAAACATATTGTTCTTTATTGCATAACACATTGCAGTCACTGTTCTTTTTTTTAAATGATTTCAATCAATATATGTAATTCAACACTCTGGGTAAGTGTATCTTATTAGCATTTACTGTATCTTAATATACCGAGTGGCCCATAAGTCAGTTGGCACTAGCAGTATGTAGACGCTCAATTGACTAGCATAGTAGTTACTTGACTTGACTAGAGCAGTAGTTCCCATAATTCAGCTGAGATTTGATGTTATGAGGTTAGGTTGATGTTGATGTGTATGCTGTTGTTAGCGCTTGTTTGTGTTGTTTGCGAGACAATGAATAGAAGACTATCTACAGAGCAGCGTGTTTTTGTACTGCAGATGTGGTGGAAACAGGACCATAATTATAGTGATGTTGTTAAGTTATTTGCGGAACGTTTTCCAAACATCGCACCTCCATCTAGAGAAGGTATTCGTAAACTGAATAAGAGATTTGAACAGGCTGGAATGGTAGCGGAACTTCCTCGATCAGGTAGGCCAAAAACAGTTACAACAGAAGAGAATTTAAATATCGTTGCGCAATGTTTTGTGCAGTCACCAAAGAAATCAACACAAAAAGCGTCCAATGAGTATGGAATACCTCAAATAAGCCTGCAAAGGATGCAGAAAACGTTGAAGTTGAGACCATATAAGCCCACTTTACTCCAAGGCCTACATGAAGATGATCCTGATGGCATACAGAATTCTGCGAATGGTACGCAATACGACAAGAAGCCGATCCACAATTTTACAAAACCATTCTTTGGAGTGACGAGGCTACTTT
Organism: Magicicada septendecula; assembly: GCA_034769895.1. Lineage (NCBI taxonomy): Eukaryota > Metazoa > Arthropoda > Insecta > Hemiptera > Cicadidae > Magicicada > Magicicada septendecula. The sequence continues at coordinate 316,235,950 of CM068367.1, read as the reverse complement.
TAAGCTGAATGGTACAGTGAATAGGCACAACTGTGTTACTCGGATACTGCGAATCCACATGTGGTGATAGAGACAGAGTTAAACGCTCTGTCAGGGGGTTACTGTTTGGGCAGGGATCTTTGCCGGTGGGCTCATCGGACCCTACTTTTTTAATGGTACAGTGAATGCTGAAAGTTACCTACAAGTGCTTCATGAAGTGTTGATGGAAATAGAAAACAGTCCACTTTTTGAACACCTGCAGCCAATTCGAGAAAAGTTAACATGGCAACAAGATGGGGCACCCCCTCACTATGGACTGAATGTGAGAGACTTTTTGAATGCAACGTTCGATGAATGGATTGGCAGACGGGGTCATGTTGAATGGCCTCCACGTTCTCCTAATCTTACCCCGATGGACTTCTCAGTCTGGGGTATACTAAAAAAATGCAGTGTACTCCATCAAGATTCGTGATGTGGAACAATTGAAGGAACACATTCAATCTGAATTTGAACACCTACAGTCCCTGAATATTTCGGACATAATTTGTGCTTCAGTGCTTCGAAGATGTCAAATTTGCATAGAAAAGGATGGAAGCCACTTTGAGCATTTCTTGTAGGTCATGAGAACTATGCTATTAACTATCTGTATGCGTTATCTGCATCTGTATCCCTGCTGCACCTCTACAATAAAAGTGCTATTTGCAATTTTGCCAACTGACTTATGGGCCACCCTGTATATTGTTCTCAGCTTATGACATGGGTTTTGTTACTTATACATATTTATTTAGTTAAAACTAAATAAAACTTTGTTTTGTTCTATTTGTTAAAAACAGAAAAACATGTTTTATTTAGTTAATGGCATACATTTTTATTGTATTATCAGCCTTATCTATTTCTATTGTATTTGTATTATAATTTTTATCTATTTCTATTAACGAGTGTGTACTCACTACAGTTATTTGTACTTACATTTAGAATGTAAATCATGAAACTATTTTTTATTGTTCAAAATCAGCTGAATGTTTTAATATGTTTCCAGCTGAGTTTACTTGGTGCTGAATCCCAAAAAGAACAGTTATTTGGTTTATTATGAATGATGATGAAAATAAATCCACTTGATTATTATTTATCATTATTTAAAATTTTTAACTTATTTGTCTGTATTACCAAACATTCTTTTTACATTAAAAATTGTTTACAGCAAAACCCTGTTACAATGCTCATCAAGGGATTGTGTGAAAACCATGTATTAAACAGGAGACAGCCAAGTTACTAAAATGTAAACTGCATTACTGTATATTCATATTTTTCATGTATACATTATATACATATTTCCTATATAAAACAGGTCCTCGTGTTTCATGCATTTCAGTTTCCTTTGCTTACATCCAACCTGACATCACAGCTGCAATGATTGAGTCGCAGTTCCTTATTATTATTCTTAATGTTGAGAACCGTATTCCTAATAAATCAACAACTTGCTTCTGATTTAGAGTAGTGTTTTTATTGTGTTTTCACAGGATGTCCATTTTATTCAATACTGAAAATATTTTCCATGTAATGCTAATTATAGTCTCACTCACAACCACTTTAACACAGCAAGCAAGTCATAATGGTATTACTCCACGCTCAACTGGACACTGACCAGCAAAAATTAAATAACATGCATCAGTGTGTGAGTAGTAAGAGGGAATGGATGTTTACAGCATTGCTATTTAACAATTGTTAACGTAACACGTCATCAAAGTTACTGCTGACCTGTTGGCAAACATCACAGACGACGTTTGTCAATATCAAATTTTTACATCCGTTACATAAGCTGGTAGACTAAAACGGATGTTTACACATGCTGTATTCCTGTTCTTGTGATCAATCGGCTTTTAGTTATATCGCATAAACATAAATATAAAGACTGAGGAAAGTCACATTAAAGTACTATATTTAGATTCCATGCAAATCAGCTATGGACAAGTTTTACTGAGTAATGAAAAACAGTGTATTATGTGGGATTTGAGTGCAATAAACAGGGTTTTCTATAATGTCTCTATATATGTGATTGCAGGGACTAGACGAAAAGTGCATCTTACACAGGATAGCACAATAAGCAGGCATGATTTAACGGGGTTCTACTATATTTATTACCGGTTAGACTTGACCACCCTCTTAGCTTCTTAGTACCAAATACCAATATAAACAACTATCTGTATAACAATACAATGATATTTTTCATAAAACTAAATCATACCTTCGAGCATTGAAGACCTGTGGTACAAGACAACAGTCCGCTAAAGTTAACTCGTCTCCAACACAATACTTTCCAGCACATGAAGAAAGCAGTTTTTCCACAGCTGGTACATAATATTTTTATATGATTATCAAAATATTAAACTGTACTTTGCAAACAACAGGTATAATGATAGAATACTGCTTAATAGGATTTTTAATTTCCATGCACTAATTATCTCAATGCTTAAATAGCGTCTGCTTAATAAAGGTCACACACACACACACACACACACACACACACACACACACACACACACACACACACACACACACACACACACACACACACACACACACACACACACACACACACACACACACACACACACACACACACACACACACACACACACACACACACACACACACACACTAGATGATTGAATACTCATTAAAATTTTAAAGAAATTAGTTTTTCAAATATTTATAACGCTTTGAACTCTGAGATACAAATATTTGTAACCTTATAGTACCAGTATAAAATTATTTATTTATACCTCGAAGACCTCTGTTAATCCAGTGTTGTGCCCACTCTTTTTTCTTTTCTTCTCCTACATATATCAACACTGTAAGATTCTGAAGGGGCTGGATACCTGAAGCAATCACCTCACAGATTTCTCGTACCTAACACCAAAATGTACTATACCGTAATTACTTGTATATGTGAATAAATAAGAATACTATTGTAACACAAGTATAAATAATATTATTAATACCAAATATTTAAATGATAATTAAATGTGAATAATTATATATATATTCAATCACTTTCTGCTACAGTCCGTTTCTTGATGTATATCATACATTTAATATTTATAATTAAATTTACCTCAAGATGTTATTTTTCTATTTGGAACATGTTTCGAGAGTTCCTGTTCTCTCATCTTCAGCCTTCGCGATCTTGTTTCTGGTGAAGTATTTGTGTGTTGGCTGCTGGATTCTATTAAGGTTGTTTGTTGGTCTTTGGTATTTTAAAGTTGTATTATTGTGTGTGATTGTGGTATATGTTTTTGTATTTTGTGTATTTTCGATGTTGAGTGCTTTGAATATTGTGTCATGTTTTGTATTGATTTGTATTTTTAATGAAGAAATTTGTGTTAGTGGTTGAAATCACAATCAGAATGATCACAGTTGCACACCACTATGTAAAAATTATCCCAATTAGCGCTTTCAAGCTTCACAGCCCATCGTCAGATTGGAATAGACACAAAATAAGTGGAAACAACCCCTTCACCACTCTCCCCCACCATTATAGCTTGTTGTGTGTGAGCATGGTGGGGGAGAGGGGTGAAGGGGTTGTTTCCACTTATTTTGTGTCTATTCCAATCTGACGATGGGCTGTGAAGCTTGAAAGCGCTAATTGGGATAATTTTTACATAGTGGTGTGCAACTGTGATCATTCTGATTGTGATTTGTATTTGTTCTGGTAGTAGTTTGTTTTGTGTTTTATGTTTGTATATTTGTAAATTTTCCCAAATGTTCATTATGGTGCCTTTGTGTGGTATATGTTTTATTAGTGATACATTGGTTATGTCTGGGAATTCGTGTTCTGTGTTTATTGCATGTGTGGCTAAATTGGATTTATATATTTCTGGTTGTTTGTATGCGTTTAGGTGTTCAAAATAACGTTTTTTCAGCTGCTTTTTGTTTGTCCTATATAACATTTATTGCAATCTTGGCATTCAATTTTGTATATACCGTTAGTTGTTGTATTATCTTCGTTGTGTGAGCTATTTAGAATTTGTAATTTATTTTTATTAGTTTTGTATGCTATTTTTATATCTGTGTTTTTAAATAGTTTTGTTAGTTTTGTCATTTTATTGTTTATGTATATGAATGTGGCCCATTTTTTGTTGTTGTTATTATTTATGTGTTGTTCAGTTTGATTAATTCTTAATTGTTCAGTTTTTATTTTATATTTGATTTTATTTTCTATTTTGTTCACAGTATTTTTGTTTAAAAGGAATAAATCCCAATTTTAGTACCAAGCCACGTGTTGTTCAATCAAATATATTGCAACTCACCGTCTGCGGCTTTTTGAAACAACGTCTTCACTATAAAGTTGACATGTTTCAGGACACTTGTCACATCCTCAGAACTTAAAATATTCGTGTATCATTTAACGTTGATACAGTTGTCAAATAATTAAAATATTAAAATCCAATATAAATGTTTAAAAATGAGCGCCACGGTTAAACGATGTACATCGTACGGTGACTGACCGCGCACTAAATTACGTCTGGCTCCCACCACGACAATAACGCATGGCAGTGTCGTACAAAACGTTCGACTTGAAAAGCAGTTGATCATTTAAAACACGTGGCTTGGTATCGGTATTATAATACGCTTTATAAATTTCTTACTCTTCAAGGGCGTTCATATATCGCCCTTTCTTATATATGTGAATAGGTATCAAGTTAGTTTTAAAATTAGTGTAATTATGATTCTCGGAAATGAGGTGTTCTGCAAATTTTGACTTGATATTGTCCAAGCTGTGAAGGTGTGTAGGTGGCCTATGTTCTGTAAATCTTTTTAAAAAACCACGACCTGTCTGGCCCACATAAAAGGCGTCACAATCGTCACATATCAATTTGTAAACACCAGTTTTGTGTTCAAGGCTGGTAGTTCTGCGGAACGAAGATTATTCATAATATTATTAGTGGTGTTGTAAGTGACCTTTATATTGCTGTTTTTATTAAAAATTGACCCAAAAATCTTAGGCATAAGGTGTGTGTACGGTGTTGCAATGTATTTGCGTGTTGTATTCTTGCGAGTTTTATGTCCGTTAATGTTTCTATGCTTTTTCTTATGCTTTCGAAGGATGTTGTTCACCATATCGACATCATAACCATTAGTAACTGCAATGTATTTAATGGTGTCTAATTCCTCATGGTATTCTTTATCACCGAGGGGCAAAGATAAAAGTCTACAAATCATACTATGGAAGGCAGCCAATTTCTGGGATATAGGATGAAAGGACTTAGCATGTATTACGATATCAGTTGTTGTGGGTTTTCTATAGATGTTAAATTGTAGTTTTTTATTTATGTCCTTGGCAACAGTTAAATCCAGAAAATTCAGTTTACCATTGTCTTCACTTTCAAGTGTGAACCGCATATTGCCATTGATATTATTCAAATAACTATGTAAACTATCAATTTGCCTTTGTGTGCCTTTGTATATTAAAAAGGTGTCATCAACATACGCGATTGCAGAATTTAACTTCCCTTGTTTTAAATACTGATGAAAGTGATTTATTGAGCAAAGGTTTGAAATATAATCTTCCCATACACAAATCGAGTTTCAATCATAAGCACATCATTGCTGAAATTATCAATGCAGAGACTGTCGTTAAAGCAATGGTTGACCAAAAAGATCGAGACGAGACACGATTCTTAATAAACGAAAAATTCAATAAAATCATTAAAAATCGGTATAATAATGTTCATTCCTCTATTCCTTTAACAAATATTAATTATAATAAAGAACAGAAAATTTTAATAGGATTAAAACAAAAATTATCTGACAATAAAGCCCTCGTCACTAAAGCTGACAAAGGTAACACTGTGGTTATTATGGACAGAGAAGATTATGACAATAAGATACAAAATTTCATTGTTAACAAAAACATTAATATACTGAATTCTGACCCAACTGAAAATTATGTAAACGATTAAATCAGTGTATAAACAGATGCACGCATTTGTTTGATGAGCAAACAAGAAGATCTTTGAAACCTATAAATTCAAAAGCACCCGTTTTGACGGGATTACCCAAACTCCACAAGGATGGTATCCCTTTGAGACCATTAGTAATTTCACCACTGCTCCGGGGTATAAAACAGCTAAAAAACTAGTCAACATAATAAAGCACAATATACAAATAATTAATGATCACAGTTTAATTAATAGTGTTGACTTTGTGAATAAGGTTAGAAACTTAATAGTTGAACCGTCTTACAAACTTGTTTCGTTTGATATTGTAAACTTATATACGAATATACCAGTAGCTGAGACCCTGCGTATACTTAAGATTAACCTTATTAAAACTAATAAACTAGATATTTATAGTATAAATGAATTGATGTATATTTTAGAGTTGGTTCTTGATCAAAACTATTTTACCCACAACAATCAATTTTTCAGCCAACAAGATGGGTTAGCAATGGGTTCTCCGCTTTCAGGCCTTCTTGTGGATATATACCTAAATAATTTCGAAAATTCATTCATTTTCACTAATAACAGACACAAGAATAATATAATATTTTACGGCAGGTATGTTGATGATACCTTTTTAATATTGTAATAAAACAAAAAACAAAAATTGTTGTTTGATGATATAAGAGATCGTGAAGTATGCGTCTCCGATGTAATCAAGCCCCACTCTTTGGGCTAGCCAATTTGTAATAAATTAATAAATAAGTTGTAAGTTGTAATGTAATATGTTTAATTGGTGTGTAATTGGTGTGGCTCTCGACGTCTTACTGGCCTGAAACACTTCCTTAAGTTTCCCAGCTGGTCGAGCCCCAATGGTAGCAAGACCGGTCGAGTAGAGTAAAGTTGATGAAGAAATATATATATGTTCAGCTTCACAGAAAGTTTCAAAACAAAATTTATTGTTTTGAAGGAAATTTAAAAAAAAAATTATGTTTATAAAAAAAATAATTAAAAAAAATTTTTTAATTTTATTAATTAATTAATTATGATCAATTAATTAATATAGGGCTGTGAAGTTTTAAACAGTGTAATGCTCTTCTGAAAATTTTTATTAAAGTTTTAGTATATTTTAAATAATCTATCACCACTCATAAGACTGTCTGTAAACCAATCGATACTTGTTTACCTTTTTATTTTTTAGGTTATCTTCACTTACGGGTGGTAAAGTCCTTGTAGATTATCAATTAGAATTATATTATTGGTAATTAGTATTATTGAAGAAATAAAGAACTATTAAGTATTGAAAAGTATTAATGTTTTTTATTAAGTAATAGCAATATTGACTCTTATCGATTAGTATCGATTCTCAGGATATCGAAAAAAGTTACAAGTATATGATATAAAAATTATATAGGGTTCTTTAAAAAGCCAGTTATTACCAAAGTCAGAGAAATCGGGCTAATATTTAAAAAGTATAACGTTACAATCAAATTAATAGTTATTAATAAACACAGACATTGAATAATAAATTGTAAATATAATAATTGTTTTCACCAAACAGCTGAGTTGAACTAAGAGGAAGGCACTGGGATCGTCAAAGAAAGATGGCTGCCGTCAAGTTGATCAAAATGTTGCTCGTTCCTGCCGTGTTCCAAATAATGTATTTTCTGGCAATATTCCTGTTCTTGTGTCTGCAAATCTCTTGTTAAATGTTGTGTAGTGATTGGTGTACTGTTTCTGAGTTGTATTTAGTGTATCCGTATAATTATTAGTTCAAACACTTTCCCCGATTCCGTCACTAATTTGGGTTAATGTATTATACAGTTTTCTAGCGTTTTGTGGTGTTTTTCGGAGTAGAAATGTATTGTTTAGTGTTAATTAGTGTTTCTTGATCGTTTTTGTCACAATGTATAGGTTCTGGAAAGATTTTATAATTCACTCTCGACTTTACCGTAACGTACTGTTCGCCACTTATGTTTAACGTTGTAAAATAGGTTAGATCGTCACAAAACTCTCGTTTATGTTATCCGTTCAAATACCAATAATCAACTAACTATTTCCTTTAGTTTCAATTAAACTCTTAGCCAATATAATATTATTCTTAACATTGTTCAAATATTTTTCATATCCTGTGTACACTTTACTATTTCACTATATGAATGCCTAAACTTTGGTTATTTGTCGATTTTATTCACTAGATGTGATTTAAATTAATCTTTCAGTTCATTCAGCTTATTTTCAGATTAAATAATGCCATTTTATAGTGTTTTCTGTCCAAAAAATAGTAATTTTACTTTCAGTTTGGTATACTCTGAAAAGTCAAAACATCAAAATTTACTTCCTGTCATTATAAAAATTCAGCCATTTTATCAGTTATATTTAATATTAATAATCCTATATTGTATTAAAAGGTTCCTATTCCCTTATTTTCTGGTAATTAATTGAATTAGTTGTATTCTGAAACATTATTCAGGAATATATGACTCCCATGTCCAAATTTCTGAGTTTAGTCATTTTCATTTTTATTTATAATTCTGAATATAATTTATTAAAATCTCTCTAAATGGTATGTGCAATTATATGGCATGATCTCAAGTTTATTTTGTCTAAACCCCTTTTGTTTATTTGCATTTAATTGAGCAATTTCTCTGTTTTGATGAAGTTTGGTTTCCATTCTTTTGGCCTATGATTTTTTAACAATTTCAATATATGATGTGTGATACCCTCTCTGACTTTTACATATAGTATTATATATTAAACATGTTTTCAAATTACACAAAAACAATTGGTATTGGTTACAATACAAATAATAGTTAAACAAAAAGAAAGAATATTTTCTTAAATAAATGGTTGTCTTCAAGTCAGACATTTTGCAACAAAATCCCCATTTCCAACATGGAAACATGGTTTACAAAAAAGGTTTTTTACTAACTAACATCTTAATTACTCTCTACTATTTACAAGTGGTAACTATTTTTACAGTTCTGATGTTAGTTGTTTCAGACCCAAATAAATGGCCTTATATCTAAAACATTTTTAAACATTCTTATACTATATACATAAAAACCTTATATTTATATTCTTATTTCTAACTATTATTATAAGTAGGATTCTACAGTTTTTATACCGTCTTTTATACATTGTCTTTGGGGAATTGTACCCTGTCATTAACAAATAAATAGTATGAACCGTTCAAAAAGCACTATGAAATCTGTTTTTCTTTTTTCATGTAAAACAAAATGTTATTTTAAACAGATTCATGTCTTATGAACAACATATTGTCACAGTACACATTTCAAGTCATTGAAAAATGCATATTTCATTGCATCCAATGTTTGTGATTGCCAAGAATGAAACACAAGGTTCATTTTTTATAATACCCAAAACTATCACTGGTTCACTTTGCACTTATATATTATGTTAATGCTAAATGGTCGTATAGTCTTATTAACATAATAAATTGGTTAGCGTTTTTTTCAATGGAGATTTGTTCCATGGGTACTATATTATTGTTTCATCTTATTTCACAGGAAACTTTTACTTTATACACTTCTCTCTCTTAAATTTATATACATGTGGTTTTTATTTCGTTATACTTTTGTTTTTAGATATTTATTTTGGGGATATAGGGATTTGGGTGTCTTTTATAAGAGCATGACATCTTCTTCAGGATGCTGCCTTCTTCTTCTTTCATCAGTCTTCTTTTCTCCTGCCTTCTGGGACTGGTATCTTCTCCATCTTCTTCTTGATGCCATCAGGTTTCTTGGGATCTTCTCCATCTTCTTCTTTATTTCAGAAATACACAACCTGTATTGGTTGATCTTGGCTTATTTTAGGGTTTCTATTCTATTTATTCTCCCTCGTTGTGGGTTTGGTCATATTCTGTACTGCTTGGTTATTTACTTTTTTACCTTCCTGGGTTATACCTTGAAAACCTTTGGTTATGAGACTGGTTTTGGATGACTCATCACTAGTAACTCCTTTTATTTGAACTTGTATTTTCTTTATAATAATGATTTCTTTCCACAGTTGCTATGAATTAATCTATTTATATTAAACTTAATGCTTTCTTCCAAATTTAAATATTATAACTTCATTATTCTAATGATCAATTGCCATTCAATATTATGCTTATATCTGTCACGCTACAGATTGCTCTCCTCCAGAAGTAATTATTTCAGACATGTTTATGGATGAAATAATTTCTTATGATAATTTCATCATTTCTTATAATTCATTTTCTTCTCCATTTTTATATCGACTTTTTTATAATTAGAGTTTAATTAATTTTATATATATAATTATTTGTTTTACTACTGATCCTTTTCGGATAGTTAGTGTCTTCTGAGATATATTATTATTGTAATACATTTTCTTCCTTTATCAACTTCGTGTTGCATCCTTGGGATATTAATTCCCTAACATTCCCTATCACGTGGGCTGGGGCAGATCAGAGGGGCACTGTACGCTACTTCTCTGCTGGCCATACACCACTTCTATAAATTGAGTACAGAGGCATATCCATCCCTGCTCAAAAACATAATGCTGCTGGAATTATCTTCAGTCAGTCATCGAATAAATAAATAAAAAGTAGTCTCATTTTCGACTAATAAAAATATCTTTGGATTCTCCACTTCGTAGTCTCTCAGATTATCTCACATTTTCTATCTTAATAAATCTTCATAATTATTATTATACTCATCATATATATATTTTTTCAAAACTCTTAACTTGTCTGATATATTTAATTTAATTATGGTTGAAAACCTTTCTTTTAATAATTCTGGTTACTGTTTACAATGTAACTCTCTTTCTTCTCCATCTGAATTCTCTTTATACTTTCTTCTGGTTATTCATAGTATTAGCATGGTCTTTATAAATAGTCTTTCGTATTCATTATTTGAATGGTCTTAATATATTATATTTAATTTTTTGACATTGTATTCTTTACATTAGATATACAGGTTGTTATATTGATCATTTTATTTAAACATTTTGGTTCTTTCCTTTCTCTTAGAAAGTTATTAATCCGCCTTCGCATTCATTAGCATTAATTCATTTATATTATATTTCATGTGGTATTTATTCTCTTTGCATTTCATATAGGTCTTATTATTATCACTTGTTCGAAATCATCTTCTCCATCTGTTTGGTATGAGTTGTTCTTCTCTGCTCTTAACTAACTGTTTTCATTATCGTTTCATAGGTAATTAGTCTCTTTGCTTCCAAATTTTCTCCTTCTCTGGCATTTTACACTCTTTTTTGTTATTCTTCTCTACTCCTTCAAATGCTATTGTGAATGTCTAGCATTTATTCTGGATTAACGTTAATTCTCTTTTCTGAATTAACCACTTTATTTTCTACTCAATTCAATCATAATTTACACATAATTATTTTTTGGAACTTGGTTAGTTTTAATGTAAAATTCAAACTATTCTTTTTATTTAATTGAAAAATATTTCTCATAAATCCTTGTAATATGTTGATCTTATCTTGTTTCAAAGTTCTGACGTTCTATCAACATACAAATTCTGTTTAATTCATTTATTCCCAGAATTGTTTCATTCAGAATTGTTTATAGTACTGTGATTTTACTATTATTTCTGAATGTTTTGGTATTTCTCCAAATTCAAATTCTTCTTAATTATTTACCATAAAGTTTTTCTCATAAACTTAGTTATAGTAAGTTGTTCTTACTTTATTTTTAAATTTTTTGTATATTAACTTCAAAATTCCTTTCTTCTTAATTCTTCCAAAATGTTTTTCTCATAATTCAGTGGTAGTAAGCTGTGATTGCTTAATTTTAAATTTTTTAATTAAAATTAAGTTCAAAATTCTCTCTTTTTCTTTTTCTTCCATAAAGTTTTTTCTTCAAATTATTAGGTTGTAAGATGTACTTACATTATTTTAGGATTTTTTCAATAAAAATTCTAAATTCCTTTTTCTTATAATTCTCCAGAATGTTCTTTTCAAAATATTAGGTTGTAAGATGTACTTACATTATTTTAGGATTTTTAAAATAAAAATTCTAAATTCCTTCTTCTTATAATTCTCCAAAATGTTCTTCTCAAAATATTAGGTTGTAAGATGTACTTACATTATTTTAAAATTTTTTTAAATTAAATTAAAAAATTCTTCTTCTTTTAATTATCCAGAATGTTCTTTTCAAAATATTAGGTTGTAAGATGTACTTACATTATTTTCAAATTTTTATAATAAAAAAAAAATTCTAAACTCACAACTCATTCTTCATAATATTTCTTCATAGAAGCTTGATTGTACACTCCTTTGATTTTTCCTGAAACGATTTCCCTCAACTCATATGTATTGTTATGCTTATCATTTACCACAACATATGGGGTTATATTGTACTCTACACTGGCCCATATTATTTATACTTTTGTAAGTTGATCTTCTCTTTTTCTTTCCTTATAAATGCCTTCTTTTCTTTTATATACCCAGGAAGATGGACGATTTTCTTTATGTCACTGCATTGCTCATATTTTTATTGGTCATGTTCATTTTCTTACATAGTCTTCACTCATAAAACCCAGTTTTGTTTCTATGTTTATTCTTCGTATCATTTCCTTTCAATGATATTTATTTCGTCTCCTTCACCATCGTTTTTCGCCGTAGTCGGTTATCATGATCTCTGTCCCTTTTCTTGATGGTGTGTGGTATCTGTGTCAACCAGGGTCCATCATCTCAGTTGCTCTTATAAAATTTACCCTAGGGCGCGACACTCGGTTATTATTACTGTTATTATTTTTATTACTAAATTTATCATGATAGTCTTTTCGGTTAGGTTGGTAAGGTCTGTTACCATTATTGTTGGGATATGGATTTCTCTGACTGTATGGGACATTATTATGTTGGTATAAATTGTTTCTATTGTATGGATAGGGGTTGTTATTCCTAACGCCGTTAAAATTACCGATAAACTGGTTATTATGCAGCGGGTTGTTAGGGCCGTCGTAATTACTGGGCTGGTTCCCTCTATCATCATTTTGTATACACCAATACTTCTCTGGTCCATGTTTTGTGTTACCTGACAAATATATGTGAGGATCTTCATCTGGGTTATCACTTATTATTTGTTTATCTGAAACACCATAAGCTGGTTTACCATCACATATCCACTCTGAAGGAATATATTTTAATCTAACCGTACCCTGGAACTGTCCTAGATGGCACGTTAATGGAATACATTCTGGTGATTCACCTGTGCCGTCATTACAGTCTGGTACGATATCACATTTCCATCTTTCTGAAATCCACTGTCCAGTTCTGCGCTGATATTGATCTTGTCCACATGTCGTATTCTGTTTACCTCTGGTCCTTTCCCATTGGTACACTACTGTCTTGTGGTAAATTATTTTGGAAATTACTTCGATTCTCCTTCTATAATTCATAGAATTCATGATGTCTTTGTCATAGGTAATTGGGATATTATTGCCATCAATTAACCCATGTTTCATCATCTCCAACTCTTCCTTCGTTTTTATTACACTTCTTGGATACATTCTCCTTTTCCTAGGTTTAATATCTTCCTTGTTTCCGCTAATTCTAATTCCAGGTAATACCACTACTTGTTCCTGCGTTTTATCATTTGGTACTTCTTCTGGTTCTGGTTTGCTATCATATTCTATTTCTTCGGTCTTCTCCTTTCTTAATTCTTCCCTTTTTAATCTGTCCTCTCTTATTTCCTTAATGTCCTCTTCCAGTTTCTTATTGGTTTCATCAATCTTCTTACCCAGGGACTGGTTGTCTTCCTTCAGCCCTTCCATGTTCTTGTTCATCCCACTTAATTCTTCTTTCAAGGACTGGTTATCACTCCCCATTTTCTTACTCAACTCTTCCTTCAATTCCCTACAATTTTCGTCCATTTTCTCTTCCATCCTTTTCATTATTTTCTCCATCATTTCTATCATCTTGTCCCACTTCCCATCTCGTGCAAGTTCTGCCATATTGCTTGTCGTTGTTCTCCTTTTTATTGTCTTTCTCTGACTTTGTAGCTGTTGCCTAGCTCTAACTAGTGATTGGGCAGAATGTATTGGCCTTCCAATCGCTAATTAAAGCCCCTAAAGTTATGCGCCAATTTGTAATAAAAAAAAAAAAAAAATTGTTGTTTGATGATATAAGAGATCGTGAAGTATGCGTCTCCGATGTAATCAAGCCCCACTCTTTGGGCTAGCCTATTTGTAATAAATTAATAAATAAGTTGTAAGTTGTAATGTAATATGTTTAATTGGTGTGTAATTGGTGTGGCTCTCGACGTCTTACTGGCCTGAAACACTTCCTTAAGTTTCCCAGCTGGTCGAGCCCCAATGGTAGCAAGACCGGTCGAGTAGAGTAAAGTTGATGAAGAAATATATATTGTAGCGGGGCATTTTTGGGCATACCTGGGGTAATAACAGAATTTGTATTTTTTCATAAATAATAAATAACTTGTTGAGTGATAGGGACAGAAATTATAAATTTTGTGACCGAGAGGTAAATTTGTTATTTTGAAACGATCGCAACGTGGCTGCACTGCTGTTGACCTTATGAATACAGACTTGTTTAATAATATTGTGTGGACCGTTTTAATAACTGCAAATGTACCAAAGTCAGTTCAAGGACAATGACGAACACGAAAAACGTAAACACGTTATGTAACAAAATCTGTAAACCAATTATGCAACCAGACATCAGGCGATGTGTTGCGTCAGCAGCTTACATAACAACTGTGTGTCATCGGTTTCGTCAGAGCCTATGCTGGGTGTGTCAGAGCCAGCAGCTGTGTGACGCACCAAACACAGAGTTAGTCTGAAATCAACATCTCAGCGGACCAGACGCAAAAAACAACTGTCGCGTCTGCCCGGCTCACGCCGGTTTTGGGCGAAGTTATTGTGCGTTCGCCGACGCGCCCGTATACAACAATTGGTTTCAAAATGTGAACTTTCAACAAAAAACAAACAGTTTTATAGAGTTATAGTTCCGGAGAGTGAATAAATAAGAAAATGTGCGGAATCGGAATGAAATACGTGTTAGAGACGGACTCATCAAAATCTTTGGCAGATAAGTAACCAACATTGGTTAAATCTAAAACCTTTTAAAAAAGCAAATTTTGAGAATAGTTAACAAAGAACTGACAGCCTTTTTTAAAATTAAAATTAATAAAAATCAATTAAAAAAAAAATGGAAGGGGAATAGAAATGTAGAGAGAGAGAGAGAGAGAGAGAGAGAGGGAGAGAGAGAGAGAGTGAATATAGAAATTAAACGAAGTGCTGGTTTGTGTAGGTATATAATCATTAAATGTAATTATGGGGGAAACATAATCAAAGAAATATAATTAATAAATAAGACCAAATTAATAATAATAATAACAATAATAAAAAAAAAGAAGGATGTACGAAAATTCATTTTAATGGCATTTATTTCATGAGTTCATAGTTAAGTTGGCAATAGTATGTAAAAAGAAGTTTTATTTTGTTGTTGTGTGCATTTTAGAGTAAATAAACCTTTTGTTCATTGCCAATGTGAATTAAATTAATCATTAAAAATAAACCATTCTGATCTCCTGTTCGCTGAAAAAGAACCCGAGGACCCAAAACACAGTAAGTACGTAAATTATTTTCTTACAGTTGGTAAGATGGCGCCCGAGAAGTATACAATGTTTGTTAGTTAATTTTATGTGATACAAAAGGAAAGTAGCTTCACATTTGGCTTCCGAACGTAGGGACCATTTATATAATAATATTATATAAATATAAGCCTACGGGGAGAGCAGAATGGTTGTTGAGGTAAAAAATAAAAATTTTTTTTTTCATACGTAAAATAGACGCAAGTATGGGGTTATGTTTTGATAGGGTTATGTATGTAGTGCATTATTTGTTTATGTGTTTATGAGTATTGTGAGGGTAATTAGTGTGTATGAGATGAATTATATTATATAAAGGGTATTATAATAAAATTTTTTAATATGGCTAAGATACAAGAAAATGATAGTGGCTTCGTATGGAAGGAGTGGGAAAGCGAATTTAAAGGGGTTGTAGGTGAAATGACGGACGAGGAATGGGGGAGTTTAGAAGATAGTTTAACACGCATGGAAGAAATGGAAGAGGGAATATTCGCGGAAATTAAGAAGCACAGTGATGATATTGATAGTGAGGTGCCAAGTAATAGAGGTAAGATCGTTGAAGCGATAGTAGTAGTAAATAAGGCAGTAAATAGGCCTAATGTTAAGGATGATAATATAATGGGAGCAGAAAGTGGTGGAGAGACAAATCAATTTAACAAAATTAAAGTCGATCAGGTGGCAGATAATGAGGTAAGCAATGAGATGAGTGAATCTGATTATAAGAAGCATATGATGAATATGATATTTATGATGTGCAAGGAGTTTAATGAACGTTTGGATCAACAAAATGAACGTTTGGATCAACAAAACGCAATGTTAGATGACATGATTAGTGATGTCAAGGGATTCAATAATAAATTGAAAAAACAAAACGAGGAGTGGAGAAGAGATAGATATCAGGTAAAAAAGAATACAGAAGTTGAGTTAACACAGGTAAGTGGGAATAATATCTTTGATAATAGTGAAGAAATAAGTAACCAGGTGAGTGACAATTCGAATAAAGAGTTAATAGCTAACAGTGATCAAATAGTGGGAGAAATAGGGTTGACTAGTGATGATAATGGTATTAATTACAATTCTGAGGTAAGTAGGAATGATAATTATGACAATATAAGTGAAAATATGATGTTAAAAAATAATGTAGAAGCAAATGATGAAAATATAATAACAAATAGTACTGATGAAGTTTTAGAATGCGATAATGAAATGGTAATGAGTTTTTATGAAATAGAAAGAGAGTGGAAGAATAATGTAGTAATTGAATGGGGACAGAGGGCAAATTTTCCCCTTATTGTTTATAATGATGATGATGATTTAACGTTGTTTTTTCAGGGCAAGAGACCCTTATTGTTAAATGAATTAATGTTGTATAATGTTGTACCCTCTGTCCGTAATAATTGTGAGAGTGTGATGTGGTGCTATGAAGAAAGAGAGTTATATATTGAGAGTGAAATAGAACTATATAAGTTAGAAAGAAAGTATAATGAATTGAGAAAAATACTAGAAGGGGTGATGATGAATCATGTGAAATACGTATCTGTTGAAAGAGAGATAGAGAATAATTTTGATAATATCTTACCTAACTATAATGACTTACCTGACGTAGTAGTTGAGGAATACAAAAATGAGAAAACAATTTACCTGACGTTAACAAATAACACTGATACAAACTGGACAATTCTAACTGATGTTGACATGATGTATAATGGTATAATGGATGAAATAGAATTGATGGATTATTATGATAGTGATGATAACAAATGGTATGTTGATAAAAATGATGAATGTTACAAATACACTAGATATATATATGACGATGGTGGGTGAGCTAAAAGATCAGTGTTGGGACATTTTTAAATATTGTAAATTTTTGGTAATGACCTTGCTGATTTGGACATCTGAAGTGAGATACACTTGAACAGTTTTGACGCATATTTTGTAAATAATATTGAATTCATTTGTGTGTATTGTGAAATGTTAGAAAAGTAATGTGTATATGTTTTAGAAAATGTTGTGTTAATAATAATAATATTATTAATATTTTGGCATTCCAATTAAATAATAAAATAATTATGAAGACAATAATAAATGATTTATAGAATGTTGATAATAATTGAAATATGTTATTTTAATAATCAAATGAATATTCAATTTTAATAATCAATTGAATTAAATAAGTTGAGATGTTTAGATATTGTGATTGAATGTTATGTGTTTGAATTTTATAAGGTAATTAAATTGTTTGGTGAGATTTTGATTTAATAATAATTAATAAATAAATAAATGTTAAATGGTCTATTTTGTGGAATAACTTAATTGTTAAAAATATATGTTAATAATAAATTTTAAGCAATTTTGAAAATCTGATTGCAACACAGGATAAGTCAATAATGATGATTAATAAAAACAGTTAATGAAAAATTTTAAATAATAATGTTTATAAATTTTTACATAAATTATTTAAAAGAGAATTGTTTGTTTGATGTATGCTAATAATCCAGGTTTATTGCTATTTGTGTATTATGTTATGTGATGTCTTATACAAGATGTGTGGCTGGGAGGTTATCCAAGGGGATAACGTACTAAAATTTTGCTATATTTTAATTAATAATGATGATTTGCTACTCAATAATTTTGTTGAATTTGAAAATAGATGCACTAAATACTTCTTATATTGTGTTTATTATGTCTTAGTGTGTTGATTGCATTTAGTATGTTAGGAATAAGAATTATAAAAATATGATAATATGTTTGCAATGTGTTTATAGATTTTTAAAATAAAATGAAAAATAGTTGTGATAGGTAAAATTTTCAATGGGTTGCAAAAGATAGAAATGGGTGATAGTAATTGTTTGAATAAAATGTTTGAATCAGTTCAAGTTGAATTTTGTGGGACATACAGATCTGTCCAAATTGAAGTAAGAGTTAAAGGAATAGTAGAGATGAAGTAATGCAATGTTGTTTTGAGTTAATGTATGTTATAGAATTTTGAGAAGTATAAGTGGAGACACAGTAGAAATGGAGAGTTTATGTAGAGTTTTGAGCGATATATTGTTTATTTTGATGTTATTTTGTTGTAATTGTAGTGAGGTTAAGAGATTGAGATTTTGGGGATGGCAATTTTGTAGTAGGGGTAGTGTAATGTGGGAGTCCGCAACATAAGGGTTGGGACGGGATTTGGTATAGTTTTAGTGGGAAGGGGCCGCCTTAGGTAAAAATCCAGGGGCCAGAGAACGGGAATTGAGCTTTTGGGGGGGGGGGACACGTATCCTATGTACAAAGGGTTAGAGAGTATTTTTTTTTTTATATATTGAGAGTAGGTGGAGATTGGAGTTAAAATAGTAAGTAGTTAGAGGTAGAAAAGGGTTAGTAGATTTTTTGATAGAGGGGTGTCATACTAGTTAGAGATCTTGTAAGGGAACGTTAGAGTAATACAGGGGAAGTTTATGAGTAAATGCCAAGTGGATAAAGTGAATTATAATGAGTAACGTAGAATCACCCAGATTAATGAAAGAGAATGATAAATGAAAATGATGGGGAAAACAAAGATTGAAAAAAAAAAAAAAAAAAAATTTGTGATTTCGAGAAACGAATTAATAAGAGTAAATCAAATGTAAAAGTAATTTTTTGATTTTATATGCCAATTTAATGATGTAAAGTGTGTAAATTTTAGATACAAATTGTTTATGTTAAGATGATAATAACAGTGTGAATTATTAATGTATTATGTTTTCTGAAGTTGTATTGTGTTTGTTAGTATTTAAGAGAATTTTATGAATTTCAATATTTTAAATGCATTTTTAAATTGGGGATGAGAGAAATTTAATATGGTAATGGGAAATGTTTGTGAGTCAGTCGTCTGTTTATTTAAATTCTGATGGGAATCAGGGCAATGATTTTGAATTTTGGGGTAAAGTTAATAAGGGTAAGTAGATGGAATTTTAAGAGGGGTATTATATTGTTGCTAGATATTTTGCTATATATGTCAGGAATAAGTAAATGAAAACAAAACCAGTGCTTCTTAGCGCAAACCAGCACCGTTAGGGGGAAACAGATCAGTTGGGGATATGGTGTTGTATAAGGCCACTATTTAATATTATGATTTGTTGTTTCAGTGTTTGGTGGTGCTGTGGCGGCGGACCTGAGCTGGCCTGCGCGTCAGAGCAGGGGCGTGGAGTATCTGTCTGACTCTACGGTGTTGGGATCTCGAGAGAGAAGTCCAGTATTGTCATGCAGATGCGGTCACAGTCACCGGACCAAGGGTGAGTTGATTATTCTTTTTTGTAAACCATACAGGGGGTTGTGGCGACATATCCTGGCTGATCCCTTTAGCAAGTATGAATGTGTCAATGAGATTTTTTATGCTTCGGCATAAAATATCTCATTGAGGGGGTATTGTAGCGGGGCATTTTTAGGCATACCTGGGGTAATAACAGAATTTGTATTTTTTCATAAATAATAAATAACTTGTTGAGTGATAGGGACAGAAATTATAAATTTTGTGACCGAGAGGTAAATTTGTTATTTTGAAACGATCGCAACGTGGCTGCACTGCTGTTGACCTTATGAATACAGACTTGTTTAATAATATTGTGTGGACCGTTTTAATAACTGCAAATGTACCAAAGTCAGTTCAAGGACAATGACGAACACGAAAAACGTAAACACGTTATGTAACAAAATCTGTAAACCAATTATGCAACCAGACATCAGGCGATGTGTTGCGTCAGCAGCTTACATAACAACTGTGTGTCATCGGTTTCGTCAGAGCCTATGCTGGGTGTGTCAGAGCCAGCAGCTGTGTGACGCACCAAACACAGAGTTAGTCTGAAATCAACATCTCAGCGGACCAGACGCAAAAAACAACTGTCGCGTCTGCCCGGCTCACGCCGGTTTTGGGCGAAGTTATTGTGCGTTCGCCGACGCGCCCGTATACAACAATTGGTTTCAAAATGTGAACTTTCAACAAAAAACAAACAGTTTTATAGAGTTATAGTTCCGGAGAGTGAATAAATAAGAAAATGTGCGGAATCGGAATGAAATACGTGTTAGAGACGGACTCATCAAAATCTTTGGCAGATAAGTAACCAACATTGGTTAAATCTAAAACCTTTTAAAACAGCAAATTTTGAGAATGGTTAACAAAGAACTGACAGCCTTTTTTAAAATTAAAATTAATAAAAATCAATTAAAAAAAAAAAATGGAAGGGGAATAGAAATGTAGAGAGAGAGAGAGAGAGAGAGAGAGAGAGAGAGAGAGTGAATATAGAAATTAAACGAAGTGCTGGTTTGTGTAGGTATATAATCATTAAATGTAATTATGGGGGAAACATAATCAAAGAAATATAATTAATAAATAAGACCAAATTAATAATAACAATAATAAAAAAAAGAAGGATGTACGAAAATTCATTTTAATGGCATTTATTTCATGAGTTCATAGTTAAGTTGGCAATAGTATGTAAAAAGAAGTTTTATTTTGTTGTTGTGTGCATTTTAGAGTAAATAAACCTTTTGTTCATTGCCAATGTGAATTAAATTAATCATTAAAAATAAACCATTCTGATCTCCTGTTCGCTGAAAAAGAACCCGAGGACCCAAAACACAGTAAGTACGTAAATTATTTTCTTACAGTTGGTAAGATGGCGCCCGAGAAGTATACAATGTTTGTTAGTTAATTTTATGTGATACAAAAGGAAAGTAGCTTCACAATATATGTTCAGCTTCACAGAAAGTTTCAAAACAAAATTTATTGTTTTGAAGGAAATTTAAAAAAAAAAAATTATGTTTATAAAAAAAATAATTAAAAAAAAATTTTTAATTTTATTAATTAATTAATTATGATCAATTAATTAATATAGGGCTGTGAAGTTTTAAACAGTGTAATGCTCTTCTGAAAATTTTTATTAAAGTTTTAGTATATTTTAAATAATCTATCACCGCTCATAAGACTGTCTGTAAACCAATCGATACTTGTTTACCTTTTTATTTTTTAGGTTATCTTCACTTACGGGTGGTAAAGTCCTTGTAGATTATCAATTAGAATTATATTATTGGTAATTAGTATTATTGAAGAAATAAAGAACTATTAAGTATTGAAAAGTATTAATGTTTTTTATTAAGTAATAGCAATATTGACTCTTATCGATTAGTATCGATTCTCAGGATATCGAAAAAAGTTACAAGTATATGATATAAAAATTATATAGGGTTCTTTAAACAGCCAGTTATTACCAAAGTCAGAGAAATCGGGCTAATATTTAAAAAGTATAACGTTACAATCAAATTAATAGTTATTAATAAACACAGACATTGAATAATAAATTGTAAATATAATAATTGTTTTCACCAAACAGCTGAGTTGAACTAAGAGGAAGGCACTGGGATCGTCAAAGAAAGATGGCTGCCGTCAAGTTGATCAAAATGTTGCTCGTTCCTGCCGTGTTCCAAATAATGTATTTTCTGGCAATATTCCTGTTCTTGTGTCTGCAAATCTCTTGTTAAATGTTGTGTAGTGATTGGTGTACTGTTTCTGAGTTGTATTTAGTGTATCCGTATAATTATTAGTTCAAACACTTTCCCCGATTCCGTCACTAATTTGGGTTAATGTATTATACAGTTTTCTAGCGTTTGTGGTGTTTTTCGGAGTAGAAATGTATTGTTTAGTGTTAATTAGTGTTTCTTGATCTTTTTTTGTCACAATGTATAGGTTCTGGAAAGATTTTATAATTCACTCTCGACTTTACCGTAACGTACTGTTCGCCACTTATGTTTAACGTTGTAAAATAGGTTAGATCGTCACAAAACTCTCGTTTATGTTATCCGTTCAAATACCAATAATCAACTAACTATTTCCTTTAGTTTCAATTAAACTCTTAGCCAATATAATATTATTCTTAACATTGTTCAAATATTTTTCATATCCTGTGTACACTTTACTATTTCACTATATGAATGCCTAAACTTTGGTTATTTGTCGATTTTATTCACTAGATGTGATTTAAATTAATCTTTCAGTTCATTCAGCTTATTTTCAGATTAAATAATGCCATTTTATAGTGTTTTCTGTCCAAAAAATAGTAATTTTACTTTCAGTTTGGTATACTCTGAAAAGTCAAAACATCAAAATTTACTTCCTGTCATTATAAAAATTCAGCCATTTTATCAGTTATATTTAATATTAATAATCCTATATTGTATTAAAAGGTTCCTATTCCCTTATTTTCTGGTAATTAATTGAATTAGTTGTATTCTGAAACATTATTCAGGAATATATGACTCCCATGTCCAAATTTCTGAGTTTAGTCATTTTCATTTTTATTTATAATTCTGAATATAATTTATTAAAATCTCTCTAAATGGTATGTGCAATTATATGGCATGATCTCAAGTTTATTTTGTCTAAACCCCTTTTGTTTATTTGCATTTAATTGAGCAATTTCTCTGTTTTGATGAAGTTTGGTTTCCATTCTTTTGGCCTATGATTTTTTAACAATTTCAATATATGATGTGTGATACCCTCTCTGACTTTTACATATAGTATTATATATTAAACATGTTTTCAAATTACACAAAAACAATTGGTATTGGTTACAATACAAATAATAGTTAAACAAAAAGAAAGAATATTTTCTTAAATAAATGGTTGTCTTCAAGTCAGACATTTTGCAACAAAATCCCCATTTCCAACATGGAAACATGGTTTACAAAAAAGGTTTTTTACTAACTAACATCTTAATTACTCTCTACTATTTACAAGTGGTAACTATTTTTACAGTTCTGATGTTAGTTGTTTCAGACCCAAATAAATGGCCTTATATCTAAAACATTTTTAAACATTCTTATACTATATACATAAAAACCTTATATTTATATTCTTATTTCTAACTATTATTATAAGTAGGATTCTACAGTTTTTATACCGTCTTTTATACATTGTCTTTGGGGAATTGTACCCTGTCATTAACAAATAAATAGTATGAACCGTTCAAAAAGCACTATGAAATCTGTTTTTCTTTTTTCATGTAAAACAAAATGTTATTTTAAACAGATTCATGTCTTATGAACAACATATTGTCACAGTACACATTTCAAGTCATTGAAAAATGCATATTTCATTGCATCCAATGTTTGTGATTGCCAAGAATGAAACACAAGGTTCATTTTTTATAATACCCAAAACTATCACTGGTTCACTTTGCACTTATATATTATGTTAATGCTAAATGGTCGTATAGTCTTATTAACATAATAAATTGGTTAGCGTTTTTTTCAATGGAGATTTGTTCCATGGGTACTATATTATTGTTTCATCTTATTTCACAGGAAACTTTTACTTTATACACTTCTCTCTCTTAAATTTATATACATGTGGTTTTTATTTCGTTATACTTTTGTTTTTAGATATTTATTTTGGGGATATAGGGATTTGGGTGTCTTTTATAAGAGCATGACATCTTCTTCAGGATGCTGCCTTCTTCTTCTTTCATCAGTCTTCTTTTCTCCTGCCTTCTGGGACTGGTATCTTCTCCATCTTCTTCTTGATGCCATCAGGTTTCTTGGGATCTTCTCCATCTTCTTCTTTATTTCAGAAATACACAACCTGTATTGGTTGATCTTGGCTTATTTTAGGGTTTCTATTCTATTTATTCTCCCTCGTTGTGGGTTTGGTCATATTCTGTACTGCTTGGTTATTTACTTTTTTACCTTCCTGGGTTATACCTTGAAAACCTTTGGTTATGAGACTGGTTTTGGATGACTCATCACTAGTAACTCCTTTTATTTGAACTTGTATTTTCTTTATAATAATGATTTCTTTCCACAGTTGCTATGAATTAATCTATTTATATTAAACTTAATGCTTTCTTCCAAATTTAAATATTATAACTTCATTATTCTAATGATCAATTGCCATTCAATATTATGCTTATATCTGTCACGCTACAGATTGCTCTCCTCCAGAAGTAATTATTTCAGACATGTTTATGGATGAAATAATTTCTTATGATAATTTCATCATTTCTTATAATTCATTTTCTTCTCCATTTTTATATCGACTTTTTTATAATTAGAGTTTAATTAATTTTATATATATAATTATTTGTTTTACTACTGATCCTTTTCGGATAGTTAGTGTCTTCTGAGATATATTATTATTGTAATACATTTTCTTCCTTTATCAACTTCGTGTTGCATCCTTGGGATATTAATTCCCTAACATTCCCTATCACGTGGGCTGGGGCAGATCAGAGGGGCACTGTACGCTACTTCTCTGCTGGCCATACACCACTTCTATAAATTGAGTACAGAGGCATATCCATCCCTGCTCAAAAACATAATGCTGCTGGAATTATCTTCAGTCAGTCATCGAATAAATAAATAAAAAGTAGTCTCATTTTCGACTAATAAAAATATCTTTGGATTCTCCACTTCGTAGTCTCTCAGATTATCTCACATTTTCTATCTTAATAAATCTTCATAATTATTATTATACTCATCATATATATATTTTTTCAAAACTCTTAACTTGTCTGATATATTTAATTTAATTATGGTTGAAAACCTTTCTTTTAATAATTCTGGTTACTGTTTACAATGTAACTCTCTTTCTTCTCCATCTGAATTCTCTTTATACTTTCTTCTGGTTATTCATAGTATTAGCATGGTCTTTATAAATAGTCTTTCGTATTCATTATTTGAATGGTCTTAATATATTATATTTAATTTTTTGACATTGTATTCTTTACATTAGATATACAGGTTGTTATATTGATCATTTTATTTAAACATTTTGGTTCTTTCCTTTCTCTTAGAAAGTTATTAATCCGCCTTCGCATTCATTAACATTAATTCATTTATATTATATTTCATGTGGTATTTATTCTCTTTGCATTTCATATAGGTCTTATTATTATCACTTGTTCGAAATCATCTTCTCCATCTGTTTGGTATGAGTTGTTCTTCTTTGCTCTTAACTAACTGTTTTCATTATCGTTTCATAGGTAATTAGTCTCTTTGCTTCCAAATTTTCTCCTTCTCTGGCATTTTACACTCTTTTTTGTTATTCTTCTCTACTCCTTCAAATGCTATTGTGAATGTCTAGCATTTATTCTGGATTAACGTTAATTCTCTTTTCTGAATTAACCACTTTATTTTCTACTCAATTCAATCATAATTTACACATAATTATTTTTTGGAACTTGGTTAGTTTTAATGTAAAATTCAAACTATTCTTTTTATTTAATTGAAAAATATTTCTCATAAATCCTTGTAATATGTTGATCTTATCTTGTTTCAAAGTTCTGACGTTCTATCAACATACAAATTCTGTTTAATTCATTTATTCCCAGAATTGTTTCATTCAGAATTGTTTATAGTACTGTGATTTTACTATTATTTCTGAATGTTTTGGTATTTCTCCAAATTCAAATTCTTCTTAATTATTTACCATAAAGTTTTTCTCATAAACTTAGTTATAGTAAGTTGTTCTTACTTTATTTTTAAATTTTTTGTATATTAACTTCAAAATTCCTTTCTTCTTAATTCTTCCAAAATGTTTTTCTCATAATTCAGTGGTAGTAAGCTGTGATTGCTTAATTTTAAATTTTTTAATTAAAATTAAGTTCAAAATTCTCTCTTTTTCTTTTTCTTCCATAAAGTTTTTTCTTCAAATTATTAGGTTGTAAGATGTACTTACATTATTTTAGGATTTTTTCAATAAAAATTCTAAATTCCTTTTTCTTATAATTCTCCAGAATGTTCTTTTCAAAATATTAGGTTGTAAGATGTACTTACATTATTTTAGGATTTTTAAAATAAAAATTCTAAATTCCTTCTTCTTATAATTCTCCAAAATGTTCTTCTCAAAATATTAGGTTGTAAGATGTACTTACATTATTTTCAAATTTTTATAATAAAAAAAAAATTCTAAACTCACAACTCATTCTTCATAATATTTCTTCATAGAAGCTTGATTGTACACTCCTTTGATTTTTCCTGAAACGATTTCCCTCAACTCATATGTATTGTTATGCTTATCATTTACCACAACATATGGGGTTATATTGTACTCTACACTGGCCCATATTATTTATACTTTTGTAAGTTGATCTTCTCTTTTTCTTTCCTTATAAATGCCTTCTTTTCTTTTATATACCCAGGAAGATGGACGATTTTCTTTATGTCACTGCATTGCTCATATTTTTATTGGTCATGTTCATTTTCTTACATAGTCTTCACTCATAAAACCCAGTTTTGTTTCTATGTTTATTCTTCGTATCATTTCCTTTCAATGATATTTATTTCGTCTCCTTCACCATCGTTTTTCGCCGTAGTCGGTTATCATGATCTCTGTCCCTTTTCTTGATGGTGTGTGGTATCTGTGTCAACCAGGGTTCATCATCTCAGTTGCTCTTATAAAATTTACCCTAGGGCGCGACACTCGGTTATTATTACTGTTATTATTTTTATTACTAAATTTATCATGATAGTCTTTTCGGTTAGGTTGGTAAGGTCTGTTACCATTATTGTTGGGATATGGATTTCTCTGACTGTATGGGACATTATTATGTTGGTATAAATTGTTTCTATTGTATGGATAGGGGTTGTTATTCCTAACGCCGTTAAAATTACCGATAAACTGGTTATTATGCGGCGGGTTGTTAGGGCCGTCGTAATTACTGGGCTGGTTCCCTCTATCATCATTTTGTATACACCAATACTTCTCTGGTCCATGTTTTGTGTTACCTGACAAATATATGTGAGGATCTTCATCTGGGTTATCACTTATTATTTGTTTATCTGAAACACCATAAGCTGGTTTACCATCACATATCCACTCTGAAGGAATATATTTTAATCTAACCGTACCCTGGAACTGTCCTAGATGGCACGTTAATGGAATACATTCTGGTGATTCACCTGTGCCGTCATTACAGTCTGGTACGATATCACATTTCCATCTTTCTGAAATCCACTGTCCAGTTCTGCGCTGATATTGATCTTGTCCACATGTCGTATTCTGTTTACCTCTGGTCCTTTCCCATTGGTACACTACTGTCTTGTGGTAAATTATTTTGGAAATTACTTCGATTCTCCTTCTATAATTCATAGAATTCATGATGTCTTTGTCATAGGTAATTGGGATATTATTGCCATCAATTAACCCATGTTTCATCATCTCCAACTCTTCCTTCGTTTTTATTACACTTCTTGGATACATTCTCCTTTTCCTAGGTTTAATATCTTCCTTGTTTCCGCTAATTCTAATTCCAGGTAATACCACTACTTGTTCCTGCGTTTTATCATTTGGTACTTCTTCTGGTTCTGGTTTGCTATCATATTCTATTTCTTCGGTCTTCTCCTTTCTTAATTCTTCCCTTTTTAATCTGTCCTCTCTTATTTCCTTAATGTCCTCTTCCAGTTTCTTATTGGTTTCATCAATCTTCTTACCCAGGGACTGGTTGTCTTCCTTCAGCCCTTCCATGTTCTTGTTCATCCCACTTAATTCTTCTTTCAAGGACTGGTTATCACTCCCCATTTTCTTACTCAACTCTTCCTTCAATTCCCTACAATTTTCGTCCATTTTCTCTTCCATCCTTTTCATTATTTTCTCCATCATTTCTATCATCTTGTCCCACTTCCCATCTCGTGCAAGTTCTGCCATATTGCTTGTCGTTGTTCTCCTTTTTATTGTCTTTCTCTGACTTTGTAGCTGTTGCCTAGCTCTAACTAGTGATTGGGCAGAATGTATTGGCCTTCCAATCGCTAATTAAAGCCCCTAAAGTTATGCGCCAATTTGTAATAAAAAAAAAAAAAAAATTGTTGTTTGATGATATAAGAGATCGTGAAGTATGCGTCTCCGATGTAATCAAGCCCCACTCTTTGGGCTAGCCTATTTGTAATAAATTAATAAATAAGTTGTAAGTTGTAATGTAATATGTTTAATTGGTGTGTAATTGGTGTGGCTCTCGACGTCTTACTGGCCTGAAACACTTCCTTAAGTTTCCCAGCTGGTCGAGCCCCAATGGTAGCAAGACCGGTCGAGTAGAGTAAAGTTGATGAAGAAATATATATTGTAGCGGGGCATTTTTGGGCATACCTGGGGTAATAACAGAATTTGTATTTTTTCATAAATAATAAATAACTTGTTGAGTGATAGGGACAGAAATTATAAATTTTGTGACCGAGAGGTAAATTTGTTATTTTGAAACGATCGCAACGTGGCTGCACTGCTGTTGACCTTATGAATACAGACTTGTTTAATAATATTGTGTGGACCGTTTTAATAACTGCAAATGTACCAAAGTCAGTTCAAGGACAATGACGAACACGAAAAACGTAAACACGTTATGTAACAAAATCTGTAAACCAATTATGCAACCAGACATCAGGCGATGTGTTGCGTCAGCAGCTTACATAACAACTGTGTGTCATCGGTTTCGTCAGAGCCTATGCTGGGTGTGTCAGAGCCAGCAGCTGTGTGACGCACCAAACACAGAGTTAGTCTGAAATCAACATCTCAGCGGACCAGACGCAAAAAACAACTGTCGCGTCTGCCCGGCTCACGCCGGTTTTGGGCGAAGTTATTGTGCGTTCGCCGACGCGCCCGTATACAACAATTGGTTTCAAAATGTGAACTTTCAACAAAAAACAAACAGTTTTATAGAGTTATAGTTCCGGAGAGTGAATAAATAAGAAAATGTGCGGAATCGGAATGAAATACGTGTTAGAGACGGACTCATCAAAATCTTTGGCAGATAAGTAACCAACATTGGTTAAATCTAAAACCTTTTAAAAAAGCAAATTTTGAGAATAGTTAACAAAGAACTGACAGCCTTTTTTAAAATTAAAATTAATAAAAATCAATTAAAAAAAAAATGGAAGGGGAATAGAAATGTAGAGAGAGAGAGAGAGAGAGAGAGAGAGGGAGAGAGAGAGAGAGTGAATATAGAAATTAAACGAAGTGCTGGTTTGTGTAGGTATATAATCATTAAATGTAATTATGGGGGAAACATAATCAAAGAAATATAATTAATAAATAAGACCAAATTAATAATAATAATAACAATAATAAAAAAAAGAAGGATGTACGAAAATTCATTTTAATGGCATTTATTTCATGAGTTCATAGTTAAGTTGGCAATAGTATGTAAAAAGAAGTTTTATTTTGTTGTTGTGTGCATTTTAGAGTAAATAAACCTTTTGTTCATTGCCAATGTGAATTAAATTAATCATTAAAAATAAACCATTCTGATCTCCTGTTCGCTGAAAAAGAACCCGAGGACCCAAAACACAGTAAGTACGTAAATTATTTTCTTACAGTTGGTAAGATGGCGCCCGAGAAGTATACAATGTTTGTTAGTTAATTTTATGTGATACAAAAGGAAAGTAGCTTCACATTTGGCTTCCGAACGTAGGGACCATTTATATAATAATATTATATAAATATAAGCCTACGGGGAGAGCAGAATGGTTGTTGAGGTAAAAAATAAAAATTTTTTTTTTCATACGTAAAATAGACGCAAGTATGGGGTTATGTTTTGATAGGGTTATGTATGTAGTGCATTATTTGTTTATGTGTTTATGAGTATTGTGAGGGTAATTAGTGTGTATGAGATGAATTATATTATATAAAGGGTATTATAATAAAATTTTTTAATATGGCTAAGATACAAGAAAATGATAGTGGCTTCGTATGGAAGGAGTGGGAAAGCGAATTTAAAGGGGTTGTAGGTGAAATGACGGACGAGGAATGGGGGAGTTTAGAAGATAGTTTAACACGCATGGAAGAAATGGAAGAGGGAATATTCGCGGAAATTAAGAAGCACAGTGATGATATTGATAGTGAGGTGCCAAGTAATAGAGGTAAGATCGTTGAAGCGATAGTAGTAGTAAATAAGGCAGTAAATAGGCCTAATGTTAAGGATGATAATATAATGGGAGCAGAAAGTGGTGGAGAGACAAATCAATTTAACAAAATTAAAGTCGATCAGGTGGCAGATAATGAGGTAAGCAATGAGATGAGTGAATCTGATTATAAGAAGCATATGATGAATATGATATTTATGATGTGCAAGGAGTTTAATGAACGTTTGGATCAACAAAATGAACGTTTGGATCAACAAAACGCAATGTTAGATGACATGATTAGTGATGTCAAGGGATTCAATAATAAATTGAAAAAACAAAACGAGGAGTGGAGAAGAGATAGATATCAGGTAAAAAAGAATACAGAAGTTGAGTTAACACAGGTAAGTGGGAATAATATCTTTGATAATAGTGAAGAAATAAGTAACCAGGTGAGTGACAATTCGAATAAAGAGTTAATAGCTAACAGTGATCAAATAGTGGGAGAAATAGGGTTGACTAGTGATGATAATGGTATTAATTACAATTCTGAGGTAAGTAGGAATGATAATTATGACAATATAAGTGAAAATATGATGTTAAAAAATAATGTAGAAGCAAATGATGAAAATATAATAACAAATAGTACTGATGAAGTTTTAGAATGCGATAATGAAATGGTAATGAGTTTTTATGAAATAGAAAGAGAGTGGAAGAATAATGTAGTAATTGAATGGGGACAGAGGGCAAATTTTCCCCTTATTGTTTATAATGATGATGATGATTTAATGTTGTTTTTTCAGGGCAAGAGACCCTTATTGTTAAATGAATTAATGTTGTATAATGTTGTACCCTCTGTCCGTAATAATTGTGAGAGTGTGATGTGGTGCTATGAAGAAAGAGAGTTATATATTGAGAGTGAAATAGAACTATATAAGTTAGAAAGAAAGTATAATGAATTGAGAAAAATACTAGAAGGGGTGATGATGAATCATGTGAAATACGTATCTGTTGAAAGAGAGATAGAGAATAATTTTGATAATATCTTACCTAACTATAATGACTTACCTGACGTAGTAGTTGAGGAATACAAAAATGAGAAAACAATTTACCTGACGTTAACAAATAACACTGATACAAACTGGACAATTCTAACTGATGTTGACATGATGTATAATGGTATAATGGATGAAATAGAATTGATGGATTATTATGATAGTGATGATAACAAATGGTATGTTGATAAAAATGATGAATGTTACAAATACACTAGATATATATATGACGATGGTGGGTGAGCTAAAAGATCAGTGTTGGGACATTTTTAAATATTGTAAATTTTTGGTAATGACCTTGCTGATTTGGACATCTGAAGTGAGATACACTTGAACAGTTTTGATGCATATTTTGTAAATAATATTGAATTCATTTGTGTGTATTGTGAAATGTTAGAAAAGTAATGTGTATATGTTTTAGAAAATGTTGTGTTAATAATAATAATATTATTAATATTTTGGCATTCCAATTAAATAATAAAATAATTATGAAGACAATAATAAATGATTTATAGAATGTTGATAATAATTGAAATATGTTATTTTAATAATCAAATGAATATTCAATTTTAATAATCAATTGAATTAAATAAGTTGAGATGTTTAGATATTGTGATTGAATGTTATGTGTTTGAATTTTATAAGGTAATTAAATTGTTTGGTGAGATTTTGATTTAATAATAATTAATAAATAAATAAATGTTAAATGGTCTATTTTGTGGAATAACTTAATGGTTAAAAATATATGTTAATAATAAATTTTAAGCAATTTTGAAAATCTGATTGCAACACAGGATAAGTCAATAATGATGATAAATAAAAACAGTTAATGAAAAATTTTAAATAATAATGTTTATAAATTTTTATATAAATTATTTAAAAGAGAATTGTTTGTTTGATGTATGCTAATAATCCAGGTTTATTGCTATTTGTGTATTATGTTATGTGATGTCTTATACAAGATGTGTGGCTGGGAGGTTATCCAAGGGGATAACGTACTAAAATTTTGCTATATTTTAATTAATAATGATGATTTGCTACTCAATAATTTTGTTGAATTTGAAAATAGATGCACTAAATACTTCTTATATTGTGTTTATTATGTCTTAGTGTGTTGATTGCATTTAGTATGTTAGGAATAAGAATTATAAAAATATGATAATATGTTTGCAATGTGTTTATAGATTTTTAAAATAAAATGAAAAATAGTTGTGATAGGTAAAATTTTCAATGGGTTGCAAAAGATAGAAATGGGTGATAGTAATTGTTTGAATAAAATGTTTGAATCAGTTCAAGTTGAATTTTGTGGGACACAGATCTGTCCAAATTGAAGTAAGAGTTAAAGGAATAGTAGAGATGAAGTAATGCAATGTTGTTTTGAGTTAATGTATGTTATAGAATTTTGAGAAGTATAAGTGGAGACACAGTAGAAATGGAGAGTTTATGTAGAGTTTTGAGCGATATATTGTTTATTTTGATGTTATTTTGTTGTAATTGTAGTGAGGTTAAGAGATTGAGATTTTGGGGATGGCAATTTTGTAGTAGGGGTAGTGTAATGTGGGAGTCCGCAACATAAGGGTTGGGACGGGATTTGGTATAGTTTTAGTGGGAAGGGGCCGCCTTAGGTAAAAATCCAGGGGCCAGAGAACGGGAATTGAGCTTTTTGGGGGGGGGAAACACGTATCCTATGTACAAAGGGTTAGAGAGTATTTTTTTTTTTATATATTGAGAGTAGGTGGAGATTGGAGTTAAAATAGTAAGTAGTTAGAGGTAGAAAAGGGTTAGTAGATTTTTTGATAGAGGGGTGTCATACTAGTTAGAGATCTTGTAAGGGAACGTTAGAGTAATACAGGGGAAGTTTATGAGTAAATGCCAAGTGGATAAAGTGAATTATAATGAGTAATGTAGAATCACCCAGATTAATGAAAGAGAATGATAAATGAAAATGATGGGGAAAACAAAGATTGAAAAAAAAAAAAAAAAAAAAAAAATTGTGATTTCGAGAAACGAATTAATAAGAGTAAATCAAATGTAAAAGTAATTTTTTGATTTTATATGCCAATTTAATGATGTAAAGTGTGTAAATTTTAGATACAAATTGTTTATGTTACGATGACAATAACAGTGTGAATTATTAATGTATTATGTTTTCTGAAGTTGTATTGTGTTTGTTAGTATTTAAGAGAATTTTATGAATTTCAATATTTTAAATGCATTTTTAAATTGGGGATGAGAGAAATTTAATATGGTAATGGGAAATGTTTGTGAGTCAGTCGTCTGTTTATTTAAATTCTGATGGGAATCAGGGCAATGATTTTGAATTTTGGGGTAAAGTTAATAAGGGTAAGTAGATGGAATTTTAAGAGGGGTATTATATTGTTGCTAGATATTTTGCTATATATGTCAGGAATAAGTAAATGAAAACAAAACCAGTGCTTCTTAGCGCAAACCAGCACCGTTAGGGGGAAACAGATCAGTTGGGGATATGGTGTTGTATAAGGCCACTATTTAATATTTTGATTTGTTGTTTCAGTGTTTGGTGGTGCTGTGGCGGCGGACCTGAGCTGGCCTGCGCGTCAGAGCAGGGGCGTGGAGTATCTGTCTGACTCTACGGTGTTGGGATCTCGAGAGAGAAGTCCAGTATTGTCATGCAGATGCGGTCACAGTCACCGGACCAAGGGTGAGTTGATTATTCTTTTTTGTAAACCATACAGGGGGTTGTGGCGACATATCCTGGCTGATCCCTTTAGCAAGTATGAATGTGTCAATGAGATTTTTTATGCTTCGGCATAAAATATCTCATTGAGGGGGTATTGTAGCGGGGCATTTTTAGGCATACCTGGGGTAATAACAGAATTTGTATTTTTTCATAAATAATAAATAACTTGTTGAGTGATAGGGACAGAAATTATAAATTTTGTGACCGAGAGGTAAATTTGTTATTTTGAAACGATCGCAACGTGGCTGCACTGCTGTTGACCTTATGAATACAGACTTGTTTAATAATATTGTGTGGACCGTT